>BMAU01020803.1:0-600000 GCA_019973935.1 Trichonephila clavipes
CACCCAGAAGAAATCAAGCTACAATCACGAAACTCGGCAAGAATGTAGTCTGGTAAGAGATATGCAAATGATTAAAATTTCGAAGCCAATGAGACAAGGCTAAGTGTGCTATGCGCATATTAGTTGCGCAACTGGGAGAGTTTAAAAGCATGAGTACGAGCGCCGTACGGCTATCCAAACGAATCTGATGACTTTGATAGGCGATATTGAGACTTAGGATGCCTCTAAGACGTAACCGGCGGCAGTACGAGCAGCTGACGGACTTTGATAGGGGCCGTATAATAGGCCTCAGAGAAGCAGGTTGGTCGAATAGACGTATCGGCCGCCACCTCGGTCGGAGCGATATGGTAGTTGCTCGGTGTTGGCAACAGTGGATCACAGAAGGTAGAGTGTACCGTCGCGGAGGGTCAGGACGTCCCAGGAACACAAATGATCGCGAGGATCGTGCAATCAGAAGAGTGGCCACTTCGGCACCAACAACGTCGCTAGCATCGATTCAACGCCACTTACCTCCTTCCAGACATCCAGTGCCATCAAGAGAAACCATAAGGAGACGACTGACCGAAGTTGGCTTGAGGGAGCCGACGTCCGCTAAGACGCTTACCACTGACCCCACATCATAGGCAGTGTCGACTGGATTTTGCCGACCTCGGGCAACTTGGAGTGTGACAGACTGGAGACGTGTCATCTTCAGTGATGAATCCCGATTCAGTCTCAGTGCTGATGACCACCGCACACGTGTCTGGAGGCGCACCGGCCAGCGGTCCGATCCGGCATTTATTGTCGAGCGGCATACAGCAATTTCACAAGGTGTGACAGTGTAGGGGAGCAATTTCTTGGGACACACGATCATCTTTAGTGGTCCTTCAAGGCACTTTGACAGCTCGCAGATACGTGGACGATATTTTAACGCCGATTGTGCTACCCATGCTATCAAGTCGCCCAGGTGCCATTTATCAACAGGATAATGCTCGTCCACATACTGCGCGACTCTCCCAACAATGTCTTCAAGGATATGACGTCCTACCATGGCCTGCCAGGTCACCAGATCTTTCGCCAATAAAGCATGTCTGAGACGCGCTGGGAAGGCAACTGCAGCCGTCCCGAGATACAGGAGAATTAACTGTGCAGATGCAAAGACTATGGCAGGATCTTCCACAGGGGGTCATAAGTGATCTAATTGAATCGATGCCACGCCGAATTTCGGCTTGTATAGCTGCCAGAGGTGGCTTTACTACTTACTGATTTTTAACCTTTTTGCAAGCTGTAACCGCTTAATAAAATGATATTTTGTTCTGAATTTTTAATCATTTGTTTATTTTCATATACACTACATGCATACCAAATTTCGTGAATGTAGCTCAATTTCTTCTGGGTGCATATATTTTTTTGCGACAGAGTGTATTATGAGATGCCTGCAAACCATTATCGTCTCTTTGCTAAAAGTCGAGAATAAACGGCATTCTGTCCATCGTGGATCGATTCTGAAGTTTTTCTTTAGATCCGGCCATGTTTAGAATTAGTTTCCTGTGGAAAAATTTAGTTATTTAAATTAGACATGGCAAAAAAAAATATTCTGTATAACTTTATTTTACATTTAAACATATAACAGGGTCGACTCGAGAAATTTTGCTACCTGGGACAAAAATGCATAATGCCAGCCCTCCTTCAAAAAAAAAAAATATTATTAAAAAAGATAAATTGTACACATACACACATAGATACACGCGTACAAAATCTGAATAGTTCGTGCTAACAGAAAGACAGCATAACAATATTATATATATTCATGATTTTGAAGACAGCATCAGATTAAAAGTTAGAAAAAGGGACGATCTTTATTCAATCATTTCTACATCTGTTCTGACGCTAAAAGCAGGGAGTAAAAAAGCACGCCACGATTATCGGTTAAAATGGATAACACTTGAAAAACATGTGGTAAGTATCGCGGATTTGAAGAGGCTGTTTGAAAGTTAATGCTGTCATATGTTGACTGTTAAATCTAACGATCTGGAATTAGACATGTTTATTGGCTAGGCCATATGTTTGGAAGAAATAAATGGGTGATTTGTTTGATACTTGAAGATGCGAACTGAGAAAGATGAGTCAAGTGCTAGATAGGGAATTTAATTTTTAATCTAATTTAATTATCCTTATATATATATATATATATATATTACGATTTTTAAAGAATTTGATGAGACTTTTCAAAATCCTATCGTAAATTTAAAACAAAGAATAAGAAGCCCATATTTTTTACTTTCATTGAAACACTGTATTTACATATACTTAATACATATATTTGGAAAAATGGTAATAACATGGCAATACATTCTAACAAAGTAGATTTTTCAAACAAAAATTATGCCATCTGAGAATATAACATTTAACTTTTTTTTTCACCAAACCCACATATACATATGTATACAGCGCGCACAAAAAAATTGCATGAAATTACATAATTTTAATTTAAAAAAGATGTTTTACTTCTACAACTCCCACAAAGAAGAATACTTTCTCAAATCTCATTAATATAACCCTAGAAATTAATGACCACAGTAATCAATCTTAAAAAAAACTAACACTAATAAAAAATATTCAAAAAGTAGACTGCGATACTTAAATAATAATAATAAATGCATTATATTTCTCAGTCCAATAAAGTCCTGTTTTTTAGCTTCCTAAAAAAAATATTTTGTCATTTTGAAATATTTGTAATACTTAAATCGAAATTAATTATAACGCATGCAATCATTAAAAAATATACTTGCAATAATAACAAAATAATATTACTAAATTTATCTCTCTTTAAAGTAAAAAAGAAAACATATTGAAATAACATACTAATTACTGATCTTCAAACTTTGAATATTCAGAAAAGATTTTAAAAAATGCTTTTCGGATACTTTAATCAACGATTACACAATGACTTATAAAAAAATGTACTAATAATAACAATATGATTACAAGGTTTTTCTCTTGATGTATTTAAATGAGAAAAAAATCTGCAAATATTTATTTTATATTGATTTCACATTTGATGATTCAGGTGGAAAAAAACCGAAATTTACCTATAAGCAATAGACAAAGGAACTGCAATTTTTTTTAATACTGAAAATAGTAATGATGGTTGTACAACGTTTCGTTCCAAAAGTGAAAGCTCTCTTACAAGAAAGGATTCGTGTCAACAATATTATTTCAATTAAATCCAAAGAAAAGATTTTACAATCCATATACTATTAAGAATAACTTGATACATACAGTGGCGCACACAAGGGGGAGGGGTCCGGACACCTCCCTAAAGCCCTTGATTTTTTTTCCCGATTGATTATAATTCTATGTATATAATACGTAAAATTTAATTAAGTATTTGTTATAAAAGATTAATTTTATTAATTAATGCTAATTATTTATTCAATAATTAGTTTTTTACTGTGTTTTGTTCCTGAAAATCGACAAAATCAAAAGGAGCATAATACAAGAATGGTGAACTTTCGACCTCGGACCCCACCCCCTTGAAAAATTCCTGTGTACGCTATTGGATGCATATATGCAAAATAATTTCATTGGCAATAAAATAGCCTAGTTTTCATTTAACTCAGTATCGTCGCTATTCATTTATTTGAATTTATTTTGATTTTTTTCATAAAAACAAATACAATACGACATTCCTTCACACTTATCGTAATATGGTAAAAATACAGTAGTACCCCGCCCCCTCCCCAATAAGGGACTTAGTGTTTGACACAATATGTCCTAGTGCAGGAAATTTAACCTATCCAACCTAATGAAGGACAACCACCAGATCAGACATTACATATTTTGTCCTTTAAGACTACACAGTACCCTAAAAATTTCATTTTTACCGAAAAAAATTTTTTGCATGTTTTGGTGGCCCATATCATTGAGATGCTTGCTACGAAATTTCAGATCTGTTAGCAAATTAATTTTTAAGATATCTGAAGTTTTATGAGCTATGGTTTTGGTTTCGGTTTCCTTTTAAAGCATTTTTTCACACTTAAGTTGAATTAATTAAAAATACTTTTGAGCTTTTAGTTTGAAATGGTTATTAATTCCAATTTTCATTACTAAAATCATTTCTACTTGATTATGTTTTGAGTTTTTTGAGTTCTCATAATTAATTAATAAAGATTCATTTCATGGCCAATTTTTGCTTTAAAAATAGTTTATATAAAATTTAAAAGCTTTATCATTAATTTTTTCCTGTAGAGAAAATGCCATGACAAATGCGTTCTGGGTTTCTGTGAGAAACAATATTTCGAAGGGATGGAATATTACTGAAAATGATGTATCTAAAAATCAGTCCTCAGCTGATTCTGCAATTAGACTTCCGAATACAAGTATTCTGAATTCAAATGCTGCAGATATAACTGAATATTTCCTTGATGTACCAAACTACATTAAACTAAACATATTGTAGTACTATATTTTAAAGTCGTACGACAAGAGCTAAAACTTCCTAAACAGCCCCAATTTAAAACTGAAAAAAATTAAATTTTATGAGCAAACCTGACTATTTTTAGCTTAAGTTAGTATCATTATTATTTTGTACATAAATGCTTCGTGTTTCAAAACTTTTGTGAAATATTAGGTTAAGATAAAGCTGAATAAACTGACGTCTTAACAAATGCTATCAATATTATTCAAAAATATATTTTGAATTTAAAATACAATTTTCAGTCATATTTAATAAAAATAGTGTTTTAATGTAGAACATTCATTGGAAAAAAAACATATTAAAAAATTAGAGTTTTACGGGCATTGTAAGTTTTTGTTTTATGACTTTACAAACTTTAAATTCGTTTTTCTCAGACTTTTAATTTTTAAGGTATAAGTGTTTTCTAATCCCTAAGGCTTTTTTCCTGTTCAAGATAGAGCCTTGAATATTTTTGTATATACTCCCAAATGTATGTTCTATAAAAGTTAGTATGGATTTAGGGCTGTGAGAACTCTAGTTATTTTTCTAAAAAATGCTAAAGTTGATAATTTAAAAATTTTCGTGTTTTTTCCCGGTTTTTCTAGAAAAATAATTATTAAAAATCAACAATGGAATAGATTTTCAAATCCATACTAAATATTGTTTGTAATAACCTAAGAATCATAAATAACTTAAAATTACTAAAAAATTTTAAAAATTGAGTATTTTATAAGTTTGAAAAAACTTCAAAAACTCTTAATTTTTTAAAATTGTAAAATAATGGCTGGTCATCCTGACTTTTTGCTTACAGAATCAGCTTAATAATATAATCTAAATATAAAACATCAATTATTTTTACTGTAACTGTCTCCAAAAATTTTTTTTGAAAAAAGGTACCGTGTAGTCTTAACACTAAGAAATGTAATTTAATTAGAAATTCGAACTGCATCAGTCCTTAAGCAAATTATATATAAGTAAGTACCTTAGTCACAAGTATTTTTTTTAAATTTGAAGCTATGTAAAATGAAAATTCTTAATTGAAAAAGTTTAATCATCTTCTGTTTGAAATAATCGAATTTTGTACTTACAGAAATTTATTGAAAATAATTAGTTGTACAGATTTTTTTTGAAAGCCTATGTATTGTGTCAGCTTTAGCCCGTATTTATTTGATTTATTTAAAGAGAAACACAAACTTATCTTTGAAATCTTAAAAAACACAAATATTAAAGATTATTAAAAAATACAAAATAATTAAGAAGACCTGTGGTTATTTCAAGCGCGTAAAATGTAAAACATGGAATTGTGTGCTTATTTTCAAAGTCTTTTGATTCCAGAAATCACAGCCGTTTGTCTTAAAGTAAAACATCTACTGTGTGGGTCCCTACTTCCAAAAGCTCTCCCGTCCCTTTTTAGTTAGTTATATGACACCGGACATCCTGTGAGCGTTAGGGACGTCCATTGCGACCCCACTCTAGGAATGGGAGAAAGTTGCAAAAAAAGTGTAAACACGTAAATCAGAAATATTTCAATGTCCATGTAAATCCAAAAAAATTCCTGAAGATGCTCTCGTAGACCCCTATTTACCCTTCATGGACCTTCAATTTATTTTTTCCCTGCCGTAGACCCCTTGTGAGTCGTCATCGACCCCTGGGGTTCTATTTAGACCACTTTGGGAATCACTGATCTAGACGAAATGAAACTGCTATTTAATTAACTTACGTCAAACGATATCTTGTATTAAAATGATGAATTTCCTTCTGAGGACACGAGTCTATGTTGTCATCGACTAAATCCAGCCTACATAGCTGTTTTTCAGAAGAATCAGTTTGACTGAAACATGACTTGTCTAAGCTTATTGTCGTGGCGACTTTGCTACCTCGACCACTGTGCAGCGGCAGCAGAGTGGTCATGATTACAAATTCGTGTCTGACATTTCCTTTCGAGTTGTTTGTGCCAATCCTGGAACTGCTAAAGATCCACTGTGTAAAAAGACTGATCCATATAAAAACGTAAGCTTAAATTTCTCAGGTTAATGTGACTGGAAGTTCAGAGAGGGGAGGTGCCAATTTCGCCGTCATCACTCGAGCCTGATTCAAACTTACGAGGTCCGTCATCAATTGCCATCATACGGCCTCATTAATTAACAATCAGCCGAATGTATCACTTTTGGATTCAACTTGCGTGTTCCAGATAGCCAACATAACTGCTATGATTATATAATTAAAATAAAATACATAAATTTCACACATTATATAACAAATGTGTGAAGTCGAAAATTTTTTTTGTTTGCTTCGTTCTTCATCTTGATGAATTGAACTGAATACAACTGAATGTTTATATTTGTGTTTAGTAAATGAAAATGAACGGCATCTTTTTCTCTGGACCTCTCTATGATGTTTTGTTTTCTGTAGTAAAGATATAATTTTTGTGTTTCGCATTCTAAATATTGACAAATATCTCTTCGTGTGAACAAAGAATTTTAATCAAAATGTTGAAATCAGTTCTTTGCCGATTAGGTACCTTAAATTCAAACATAATCCTTAGGCCGCCTATGTATTCCTCGCTTGTGAATAGCGCAAATTTAGTAAGTTTATTAATGCTTTGTATTAAAATCAAATTGCTTACATTTTTTTGTCCGTCTTACGAGAGTTTTTCTCAATAAGTATTTACGAAGAATTGATGTAACATATATTGTTTTAATTTCTTTCTTTTTTACATTTATTATATTAGTTTTTACATTTATTATATTAGTTTGTTTTTTAATCGTTGCTAGCCATTAGTAAAAAGAGACAAAAAATTTTAAAAAAGAAACGTTTCTATCTTTTACTCATTTAACAAAGTGGATTTTTATTAAATATTATATTTTGATGATACTAAAATTTATAAATTCAGCTAGTTGTAACTTATGAATGAAATTTTTTATTCTTACAGTTTTTAATTTTGCATATTGATGAATTTGTTGTTAAATATAGGGAAGTATAGAGATTTTTGTTTGAAACTGCTTCTATTCAAAATTAAGTAATGAATTGTATAATATTTCTGATTTCTTTTAATTTTTTTCTCTCTAAATTGATATGTTTTAAGCATGTCACTTCTGGGTGAAAGGTTTCTTAAAATCCATGATTTCTTTTGCAAATTATTAATATCATTTGTATATTATTTCAGTTTAAGCAAAATATAGGGTGCTCCATGGCAAAATTGATAATTCCTTCTACCACTTCTAAAATAGATCACCTAAGTATTGATATGTATCAATACTCCTCTGAAAGTAATATATCAAAACTAAGTACATTCTAACAGTATTAAATACAAATTTTAATAGAATTTAATAGAAATTTGAATTTTAGTGAATTAAGAAGTTCGATTTTATATGAAATATGAATTGTACTATATTTGGTACTTACATATTATCCCAACCTATTGCTTTATATTGACATTATATGAAATGAAGCGAGTTGCCAACTTGGTGAGTCATCTTGAATGTTGACAATTGTTGTGATAATATGTAAGTACCCTATATTTTTAATAAGTTATTTTTAAAAGAATTTAATTTTGATTAATCAGAAGAAAATGAAGAAAGATGGAAAGTCATGCATTCATTTTGCTGGCTAATTAGAAGAAAGATGGAAAGTCATGCATTCATTTTGCTGGCTAAGGGCATCTTTTATCATATGAATTTTGAAAAGGGAAAACCAAACAGATTTTTATGGTACTTTTCCTTTTCACTGGTGGAAGTGATGAAGTCGCTAAAAATGATACAACCAATGCCAAACGGAATATTCCTGCTTGTAACCTTTTACAACCACATTTTCAAAACAAGTCGCAATATTTTCTTATTACTAATGTCTTTTTTTATTATACATCAAAAATAGATTTAAAAAAAACCCAATGACAACTAGCATTTTTATGTGTGTATTGTGTGTTGTTGCCAATGTAGTGGTATCATCTATATAAGACAGTAACAGCCTCTGGACTAACATGATCATTTTGGTATAGAGGTATGTTACATGCTTATATATATATATATGTATATGAATTCATAGATCACAGGCTCTAATCTTCGTCATTGGTGACCCTGGCTGAACTGAGAAAAGCACAACCTACTGATCTGTTGTGGCACCATCTACCCTAAAAAAGAGCTACCAAAAACTCGCCAGACTCACTTGGTACTACAAAACAAACTCACCATACTCACTTGGCGCAGCAAAATAAACTCGTCAGACTTTCTTGACACATCAAAAGTCGTCAGACTCATGTGACGCAACTCCTCCAATTATAGCAGAAACTGCTCACGCAACATTCTCGACATAACTATATCGTTCGTTCGCATATCCACCGACTCACTGGTGGAGGAGTGTGTAGTGGTGTCATCTATATAAGCCAGTAACAGCCTATGGACTAACATGATCATTTTGGTCTAGTGGTATGTTACATGCTTACGGAATCGAAGGTCATGGGTTATGTCCTTCGGATAAGCGTGCCACTTCACCAATAAAGCCTGCTTGGCAAAATTTGCTCCAGTGAAATGGAAACGTACCATTTTCACACTAATTTTTCTATGCAATGATTAAATTTTGTGAATGAACTCAAAAAAAGTGTCCTTTGTGATACTTTTTAAAAAGTAAAACCTCTACCAAATGCACATATTCATTGTCAATAAAATGTGGGTCATATTTAACTTGCTAATTTTAATCCTATTATTCTTTCTGATGGAACTTCTAATATGATTCTATTTTATTCCTTATGAAATTCCTAAAAATCTATTGATCAAATTCATCTTTCCTGTCATTTTTATAATCTGAATATTTGTTATTATTTAAAATCAAACCTTTAGACATGCTTTACTGTATTACTTTTATCACTGCATGTGTTTCTGTTTTTTCCCTAGTCATAAAAAAATTTTAAAGTTATGTTTCCTTACTATAACTATGTTCAAGTTGTATTCCTAACTATATTACCTGAACTAGCTGGTATACCCGTTCTTCGTGCGGGTGAATTTAAAAATTAAAAAATACAGACTGAAGGATAAAGAAAAATTTTAATGAGTTAATTTTACGTGAATTGTTTAAATTAAACAAAAAAAATCTTTTTACATAACTCAGCTGAACGAAAAGACCATGTTTGCTAAATTTTAAGTCTTTAGGTATAATTGCTGATTTTTTTATTATTGTTATTATTATTTATGATGCCCGTAACTTTCTTGTGGGTCGATTTTTGAAAACACCTACCTGCTCAGCAAAAGTAACACATTGTTACAAATTTTGTGTAATAAACGCTAAAAATAGTGTATATAATTTTTATCTGGATGTGTAATATGTTAATATTACTTTCTGATGCATTTATTTTATGTTAAATAGCTGTTACCTGCGGCTACGTCCACGTGGAATTTAACAAAAAAGTGTTTATTCACTTCGCAGAGTTTACGAAAACTTTTCTTCTACTTTGTGACTCTATGTTTCTTTTTTGATTCATTTTTTTCTTTGCTTTTTATTGAGCAAGGGGTGAAAGGGATGCATGACCTTTGACTCTGTCGATGGGGGACTAAAATCTTTGGAATCAAAATAGGTCTAGGTAGCAAGTAGGGTGAAACGCGAACACAAACGAAGCCGCAAAGAAGGGGTGAAAGGGATGCATGACCTTTGACAATACAGTTAAGGACTGCAAAATCATTAAGATCAAGACATGAACGGGAAATGTTGCGAATGGCAGCAACCTAATCAAAGAAAAAGTTTGATATAACTGCTAGCAATCGTTGAGACAGAAGGCTCACAAAATAAAATAATTCCTATTAAATAAAAATAATCCCTATTGAATAAAAATAGTTCCTATTGAAATATATAATCCCTATTTGAATCGGATATTGCCCACTATTTCATTGGGTTTAATTTTATTTTCTAGGAACCCTAATGTTTTTCTAAAATAAAAGTAGCCTAAGTTATTCCTTATAACATTAGCTATCTGTCAGTGAAAGTTTCGTCAAAATTGGTGCAGCTGTTTCAGAGATTAGCCGGAACAAACAAACAGACAGACAGACAAAAATTTTAAAAATTGACTTTTCCATATGGTTATACTTTTAAATGCATTTAGTAAAAAGCTGTTAATTTCAAATTACAAACAGACACTTCATTTTTATTTATATGTATAGATAATTAATAAAAGGAATACTTCAACAAAATTTAAAAGCAGATATTCAAGTTGACTATATGAATTAGAAATCAAGATTTCAAATCTTTCTACAGGAAGAATGCTCCCCTTCTCTTTTGTTTTTGCTAAAACATCAGTCAATGTAAAATAACTAATAGCAATTTAGAATGTAGAATATGTGACCTGATCAGACTTATTCTGTATTTAAATATACCAAATTGCCAAAATAATTAGCTTGCCAGATTGAAATTGTTATTTTATCATGAAATCCGAAAGGCATTCTGTTCTTCGTTCCAGCTGAATAGTTCTACAGTTAACAGAGATGTTGTAGTAATCTTTGATTTATATTGTAAGATACATATCAAAATAAAAAATTTACAAATAGGAGTCCTTTACAATTTTTACGGAGATTTTTAGAAATATTATTTTATTTTAGGCACCACAGAATCTTGATAAACTTTATGAGACAATTATTGTTGAAGTCAGAGGTCATGATCGAGCTGTACTCAATAGTTATGAATGGTTTGCAAAAACAGCAGCCAATCATCTGAATGTGAATATTGCTAAAATGTAAGTGCTTGTTTCAAAATGATTTGTAATTGTAAGAAATGTATCTGTGTCTTAATAAATGTCCAAAGTGCTAGTAAATTATTTTTACATCTGTTGATATTTCTTTTTCCTGTTATACTCTTTATAAAGTATTAAAAGTTTAACTTTGCATGCATGAGTTTTTATAGTTTTTATTTTGTATTAAACATGTTTGAAAAAAAAGAAAGAGAAATTGAAAGTGTTTAAAAAGGCTATAAGTTTGTAAAATATTGAAAATTATCTTATTAGTGGATTAAGGATTTATAGACCACACAGCCTATAATCTACATGTGGTCTTTATTTTACTTACATCCCTCATCATCATGTTTTAACAAATTGTACAGTAAATATTTTAGCATGGGGATTGCATCAATATTTCAGAGCACAAAAAAAAAAGCTACTTTCAGACTACACACATTGAAAAAAAAATTTTTTTTTTAAATCGGAATTCAACTATGTTTTTTTCTTTAAGCAAAGCCTTGGCTAAATTTTGAAATTAAGGCTGTTGTTGATCTAAATCTGTATCTTTTCATTTTCATGATATAAGAGTGGACTAGGCCTCTAAGTATTAAAAAAATTTGGGGAAAAAAAATTATTACATTTTTATTTATTTTTACACAAGGTATATATGGACACTTTTTTTGTAACATGACTTTCTAATATAGAAAAAGTTTCATAAAAATAAGTTTTCATTTATAGATATCATATAATTAATGTTCCTAATGTTTTCTTGTAATAAAATTTTTTTAAATGCATGATATTGTTAATTTATTTATATTGTTGAAGAGTACTAAAGCAAATTACTTTAAAAAATATAATTGGATCCACTGTATTTAAAAAAAATTTTTTTACACATTTCATTTGCGTACTCTGTTTTGTTTTTGTAGATGGGAGCCTGCTGTTCATAAACATCGAAGAACTCTTTTAAAATCCATCTTTATCTACAAAAAGCATCGTGTGCAATATGAATTTAGGACGTATTTCCGTTTGTTTGAAGTAAAAATATTTTTTCTTACTTTTTAAAGTATCAAATGTAAATATAAATACAAGTCAAAATTAACTTTAATCTGCTTTTTTTTTGTTCTTATCAGTTTGATAATTTCATATAAGTAAGTTTACTGTAACTACACTCATGTCCATAAATTAAGGATAATTCAGAATCACACAGAAATTGAACTGTAAAATAAAAATTTCACCTGTAGAATTATCACACACATCTTGAAGAAGAATATGCAAATTACAGGAAACCACCAGATGGCGCAGATAGTACGTCACAATGACGAGAGTGTAAGAGAGGGGTATATAAGGAATGGTGGCAAAGAAGTAAAATTGTTCACAAGCGTTTTAAAAGCCTTTCAGTGCAATAACCGCATAGTTATGGCACAAAGGAAGCATTTGGATGATTTCTTACATGGTAGAATTATTGGACGATTGGATTGTGGACATACCCAGCTGGAAGTATCCGAGGAACTTGGAATCGCCCAGATTGTCATCTCCAGGCTTTGGCAACGATTCCAAGATGATGGTAATGTGAGTAGATGTTACAGCACAGGTCGCCCACGAGTTACAACACCGAATGAGGACCGGTATATTTGGCAGTTACTGCCAAAAGAAACAGACGGAGCACAGCATTAGACCTGTCTCATCAGCTCTCTTCAGCTACCGGTACGACAGTTTCAAGGCAGACCGTGTACAGACGCTTAGGGCACATTGGTCTATATGCTCATAGGCCTGTCAGATGTGTTCCACTTACCGCAACTCACTGTCGCCTGTGATTAACCTGGAGTAGAGAGCATGCATTGTGGACACAACAGTGGTCTTGTGTGATGTTTTCCGATGAGTCCAGGTTTAGTTTGCAGTCTGATTCTCGCCGAACTTCAATATGGAGAGCGCCAGGTACCTGTTACCACCAAGAGAACACCATTGAACGACACTGTTATGGTGGTGCAGGATGGCTCGCGCGCGTTTGGGGAGGAATTATTCTTGGTTCCAGAACTGACCTGCATGTTTAGAGTGTAACGATGTCAGGCCACATCTATTGGGATGTCATTCTGGAACAACCATGTACGTTTGTTTCGGGGCACCATGGGTGCTGAATTTCTGTTTATGGATGACAACACCCGTCCTCACCGTGCAAACATTATAGACTAATGCCTTCAATCGGAGGATATCACCCATATGGATTGGCCACCATACTCACCGTACTTGAATCCAATAGAGCATGTGTGGTATATGTTTGGCCGACGAATTGCAGCCCGTCAACTCCCTCCCACCTGTCTACCGGAACTTTGGAGGGCATTGCTTGATGAGTGGTGTAATATTCCCCAAGATCAGATTGATAATTTGATAATCAGCATGCCTAGGCGTTGTAAGGCCTGTATTGCATCGTCCGGGAGACATACTCTGTATTAACCATCATACTAACCATGTTATACTGTTTTTTGTAAATAGGTTCTTTTTTTGAAATTTGCTCAGGGAGTAAAAATTGCAATTTTTATTAATTATGTCAAACATATAGCATCTTTTTTGCTCTTTACCTTTTGTTTAATAAATAGACTTTACAAATAAGTCAAATTTGTTTTGCTTATGTCTCTTGCTTTGCCTGAACTTCATTATCCTTAATTTATGGACATGAGTGTATTTTAATGGGGGTTAAGTTGTCCTGTGATTGAAAAATATTTTTGTAAATTTTGTTAGTGTACTATTCACTCTTTTGGCATACAAATAAAATGGAATTTGTTGCACACTTTCCCTTTCCCTGGGATTGCAGATTTCTGGTGCCATTGATAAGGGGTGGGAAGATTTTGAGCATTTAAAACAAATTAGAATTGAGACAGTTTTAGACATTTTGGAGATGTCAAAGTATTCAAGAGTATATGAAGTGGATGAAGTCTAGGGAATGTAATTTTGTGTCATGCAGTTGATAAGTATAATGATTTTAATTTCATAATTAATGATCTATGACATATGCCTTCAACAATTTGATTCAGTTTGGTAATTAAATACACAATTTAAATTAAACAACATGTAAAAAATAAAAAAAAGTTTTAAATTTAACCTTCTTGCTACAGGTTCATCATATGTGCACAAATCCTGATCCCTTTGATCATGATAGTATTCAGTACAACTATTCACAGAGATGGTTCACTGTGAGGATCTTAGAGAAGGGGTTAGTTCATGTTGCTAAGCATAATTTTTGAAAAAAATTCGTTTAAAAAATTTTTTTATCAGTTGCTTTGACTTTTTCTGCAATCATAAATAACAATAATGTAATCATAAATACAGAATATTTGGATGTGCTGAAAAATTTAATTAAAATCTAGAGTAAAAAAAAAAATACTAATAAAAATTCGACATATCTTGATTAAATATTTTATTAAACTTTATCTAAATCTACACTTCAACAAATCTAAAAAAATATATATCATGCAAAAAAAAATATTATCTGCCTTAATTATTCAGAAAGAAAGGAGTGTATGATAATTTTTAAAGCAAGGATGAAAAAAGTTCTAAGTATTACAGCTCACAAAGTTTTTTTTGAAAAATCCGTTTTTGTTGTTATTAGTGTTACAGTTGAGTGTAACATATTTTCAAGTTTGAATTCAAAAGTGTGTGGACTGCATCTACCCGATGCTGGGTGCTGTTGGTTTCTTAAGAGTTCCAGAGAGGTCCGTTAAAAATGCTTTATTTACAGTGCAAGGGGCAGTAGAGCAATGACCTCACTCTCTGCCTACTAAGTTTGGAGTGCCCGAAAAAGGGCATTACATCATAGGGGTGGGGGCGTGGGATCACTCCACCCCAGAACCATTCAAAGCAGGGCTATTTTCACAACAATTAGCATCTTAAGTCTACAAGTAAACTAACATCTTCTGCATTTATTCTCTAATTTCAATCACATTAATTAGAGGAAAATGCCTTCTGGAAGGCTTTACAGTATGAATGATGAAAGCTTTTAATTGCTTTTCTATTCCAAAGCTTCTATATGTATTTTAATATCTGCTCTATCACTTTAATTCATTTTGAATTGAAGATATGGAGTTTTAGTCCCAAAATATTTATCAAAGAGAGCATTGGCATTCAATGAAGTGATATCCATTAAAGCAAATAATAATTTCTTATGGTATTTAGCAGACTTTCTGAATGTTGGGTCTTTGTAGCATCTCCAATATCAACATCACCTGTGTAGTCTATGATGCATGTTAGATTTAGAATGTTTTCTCATGTTCACTTGTCTTTTTTTTTTCCTATTTCAACCATATTTGGAGGATGTACAGTAATTAATAAGAAAAACGTAAATGTGTTTATTTTATTTTAAAGAATTATGTTCATATGTTTATATTTTTTCCTATCATTACATTCAGCTATATCCCTCCCCCTACTTAGTTTGCAAAAAATCTTTTGGTATTCTTTTCCTTGGCTTAGGAACTGACACAGATTTGTTTGGACTGAATTTAAGCATTCAGCAAGGGATGGTACGATAAAAAAATTAATGTGATAGTCCTTGCCAAATAAATCTATCATTAGAATAACTCTAATAATCCCCTCATTTTAATCACATCAACATTTTTCAGTATGTATTATAGCACTTCAGCAGTTATAAATTTTACAGATTTTAAGGAAAGTTTTTCTTTTTTTCATTGATAAAAATCATTTCTTCAGCTATTATTTTCATTTAGCCATCATCGAAAAAATGATGAAAAAGTGAATTTCATTTGCAAAACTTCCAATTTGATTCTTTTGCTGTAACTGCAATAAATTTATATGACTTCAACAATTCATGTCCAGAATTAAGTACCCACTGTTTTGGATAGTGAGATGGAAGCAAAACAAGCTTCTGATTCAGTTTTTTTTTCTTTAACTTTTGGGATCCATATTGTCATTCGCACATGCATCTAGGGAATCTTCAGAATCACAATAGTCAATCAAGAGCTCATTTATCATTCAAGCATACTCTTCTTCCATCAATTATTTTTTTCCCTTAGCCATTACAATTTTAGATTAATTCTACTAACATGTTTAAAAAAACTTGCACCTATTATCTGAAGAAAATGCAATGAATTGAATACAAATGTGAATTTCTAAAACCACAGATTCTACACCTGTATCTCCAAAGAAAAAACATTTGTTGCATCTACAACTACCTTATGTTTATATCATATGTAGCCAACATTGTGCATCAACTAAATTTTGTTTATTTTATAAGTTCTGTTCCTGCACCTAAATAAATCATTGAAAGCATAAAAAATACTTTATAGGTATAAGGTCAGCAGTCTAAAGGTTCAATTAAATTAACTGCTTGGAATGTAAGATCCTAATTTAATTTAAAAGGCAAATATGATATTTTTCTAGTAGAACAGTGTATTCTGGTTGCTAGCAAGGTTTGGGACTGAGGCAAAAATGACACACCCATTTCAAATGGGTTTGCAGTTCAGCATATTATTTTTGTTGAGATTAAACTCAATCAGTTTAAAATAAAAATCTGACAAGTTATTTTGAATAACTATGAGAGAATTTTTTTTCTTCATTATATATGTTAAATAACATATAAATTATATTAATTAGTTTGATTCTTTCAAATATAATTAACAAAACCTATTGTGATTTATTTTGAGTGGAATCAAAACATTTTTCTTTATGTGAGGTTGTTCTGATGTGCTCATCTTTTTAAAAAAATGTATAAATTGATAAGTTTTTTGATAAATATAAAAGCATCTTATATTAATAAGTATAATCAAAATTTGTAAAAATGTGTTATGCTTTTATATTATGGATATTGTCATATGTTTTCCTCAATTTATGTTATTCATCATGTAAAATAATGATTTAATTGCATGTATTTTATGCTTTCATCATTTCCTCAATTTGTTTGCTTGAAAATTGTTTTTCATAGTTAAAACATGTTACTGGATCCACTGCTGATACATACTTAGAGTACATTCAAAGAAATCTTCCAGAAGGAGTTGGAATGAAAGTTACCAAGGTAATTTTTAGTGAATTAGTTTAATGCTTGGTTTTTAAAATAAATAAAATTAGAATAATGTATTATAATATTTCTTTTATTATTTGTAAACTGTGAATAACTAATTCTTTTTACTGTAATTTTTCTTTGCAATTTGTCTTTTTTTTCTGTTTTTCTATAATTTTGTTATATTTAAAGAGCAAAAGAATGGGAAAGAAAAAACTATTTAAAGTAGAGTTAATGTTATATTTAATACTCTTACTTTTTACAGTTTTTTGGTGTTGTACTTATAGAAATTTTTCTTCTTATATCATATATGTATGACAGATGATTTATTTTTTTAAAAAATGTGTTTATTATTTAGTATATTTTTATCGTTCATTGTTGTACTTTAAACATTTTGTTTACAATTTGTAGTGTCGCTAAAATGAATAAGCCAGGAAAATTTTGTTATGCTTCAAAGAAGAAAATTATTATTATAATACCCTTTATAGTATTCCTGTGAATTTATATTCAATATGACTGAAAAAAAGTACTCTGTGTTTAATTAATTATAAAACAATATTCTCATTTACCAAATTCTTTGTTAATTTGAATTAACATATTGTTCTATGCAGTTAGTGATAAATTTTTTAAAAAAGTAAACATTTTTCAAAATTTTAAATGTTTACTTTACATTTATGCATAGGATTGTTGCAATTTCAGAAATAGTCTACATTTCTCTCTATATAAAAAAAGTTTTTCGTGTTGCTGTAATAAATTTATTTATACATAGGCTATAGTTAGTAAAAATGGGTAGTAAAATTTGAATTTAACTGAAAAAGATTGCTAAGTACAAATTTTAGGAAAAAAGGAACAAACAAAGCAAGTGTGTGAAGGGCATAAATTTTTAAAGAAGAGATTAGTTGAAAATTATATAGAACTACATAGTACATATAAATTACAGTTTTATAATTTGAGCAATGAATAGGAACAGAGTTGTACAATTTATACAATGGGGGTTGGTCCACTGTCAGGTGCACAGGGAGTATCCCCCTTGTTATGTTTAAAAATATATTTTTGCTCATAAGCGCCTTGTTTATTTGTGAAATTAAAAGAAAATGTTTACCAACTTATTAATTTTGCTTTGCATATTTTGCATATAAGAAGTTTTGAATTGATTAAATCCATATTAAGACTGTTGTCACATTGTTTTTTTTTCATTTTTAATGGTAATTTTTAATCTTCTTGAATGTGTTATTTTTGCAAATGATTGGAAATTCTTTCTAGTGTTAAGTACTTGTAAATTTAGCTAACTTGTACTTTAAATTATATATTGTTGAGTTAATGTTTAGTTTTCACTTCTTTAAGGAAAAGGGAGAAATAATTGTATTAAATTGTTTGTCCTTTTTTTCCTTCCCAATTCCAGACTCGTCTTGAAAAATTCCCGGAGCATATTGCAAATTACGTACCAGAAAAAAAGATTGCTAATCAGGACATTTCAAAGAAAAAAGTTGAATTGTAATATGTTAGATTTTAGTGTAATAAAATGTTGTGTTAGAACATAGTCTTTGTCTTAATTTTAAGATGCTTTCAGTTTAACTGTTCTTATTTCAATAATTTCATTTAAAAAATGCTAGCGAAACAAAATCTGTAAAAATTATTGTTTTAAAATTCTATGTTCATTATTTTAATTTAGATGTTGCTCACAAAGAGTTTTGAATATTTTTAGTAGAAGTATTTTGTTTCGTTTTTTAAGTTTAAATTTACTTTAGATTTTAAACTTCAAAAAAAATTACCGTTGAATGATGTCAGGTTGCAGATGATCTCAAGCACTGAGATATGTACAAATGTTGCTTAACTATTTCACATGAAGAGGGTTTGATTTTAATATATGTCTTGTTCAACAACCATAAAATATTGAATATTGCGAGCATCAAGTCAATCACAGAATTAATTAAGGTTACTATACCTTTATTCTATCAAATTGAAAAAATTTACCATTAATGATAAAAAAAAATCATTAATAAAATATTTTGCAATGGAGCAGCTAATTAGGTATCCATTTTTTCTTAGGATCATTTTTACCAACAAAATATAGGATGAGTAAAATGAGTGTCTATAATATAAATGAGTAGGTTGAGTGTCTATAAACTTCATGTATCCAATAACTTTCAACACAATAGGGATCCCAAACATCGACATTCATTGTCCATCTGTGGTCATTCTATCATATGCCTCACTCAAACATTCAGTTCAATCCCCATATGAAATGATTCAGGAATTTTGGAGCCGAACATGAATTTTCATTTTACTCTAATAAAGCAAAATCTCTAAGATCTGCTTATTGTTTTAATAAAAATTAGCAGACATTGCATTATATATACAGATATATAAATATTAATATCTAAAAGAACCTATATATATAATTGTAGTTATAAATGTTTTATACTAATTCTTAATTCTTTAATCTATTTTTATCAACTTACAGTCAATTAGTTTTGACAGTACAGTTTATAGTTTTTTTAAAGTTATTAAATATATCACAGCACTTAATGGGTTATAATAATTATTAATTATATGAATACATTTCTATTGTTGTACCTCATACAATAATATGAAGGTCATATAAAGGTGTTTTTTTTTCCTCCTGTTTTGTATTTTCAAATTCTAAGGATTTGAAATGTATCTATTTCAGTCATATGAAAACTAGAGAAAGAAAGCCAACACAGCTCAGTTCTTATTAAACCTTACATTTTTTTCAAAGAAGCTGTATCACATTATAAAAATATTTAATAAAAAGAACAAAAAAATGAATTGTAAAAAAAATCATGGATTCCAGAATGCTAAGTTCTCAGCAAAGTAACTATTGTTTATGACTGAGTGAATAAGTAAGAATACTGTGTTTGGTATGAGAATGTAAGTAGCTTTTTGACATGATATTGGTGTTGAAAATATACCATCAATTTTCTCTCTCATTGGGAATTTCCTATATCATGTTATGCATGCATTACATAGGAAATTACAAAGCAGAGCACACACATACAGTACCGATCCGCATCTAATTTGTGTAAATAAATAGAGATTATCATATAATAAATGGACTATATCTTAAAAGCCATTGATGAAGATAGAAAATTGTGTGCTTGTTATTATACATTTTTTGTTATACAATACAGAGAGAAATACATTTATATTAAAGAAAAACATGTTTTAATTCCTTGAAAATTCTTTAACAATATAAATCAAATACATGTCAGTTATAAAGCCCTTCATTTATTACGAACCACAAAAAATTATTATAAAAATAACTGTATGCAAAGGCTATGTTTATAAGTATCCGACCTTGAATTTTCCCGCACCCAATTGTGATGCTAAAGTGGTGCTTTGTTGAACAGTGAAAGAGACATAATGCATGTTTCATCAAGTGAGGTGCTGTTATAAGTCTTCGTTGGATTTTTAAAAAATTTTCTTTAGAGGAGTGAACGAGTTCATCAAAAACTCTGCATCAAATTTTGTCAAAGTCTAGCTAATTCTCGAAGCTAAACAATTCACAGGATTCAATAGGTGTTTGGAGATGATACTATGGTGTAGCACAAATGAAGGAGAGGCTCATTTAAATCAAAAAAGGCCGCACATGAGTGGACAGTGACCAACGTTTGAATGCAGCTGTTGCTGAGAAGGTAAAAGTCTGGGGTAAAAAGATATCTTTGTCTGATCATACTAGAAATTTCTGAAAAGATTGGGATATGTAATCATCCTGGTTCATTCCGCATGTGCAGTTTTTACGAAATGATTTGAACGTGCTGCAAAATTTCTGCCCATATTGCTTTCGATAAAACAGAAAGAACTCCATGGCGAAACATGGAATTCCAGTCGTTTTCTAACCTCCCTACTCTCAAGAAATGGATCGTCACGACTTCTGGCTGTTCCGAAATTGAAAACGTCTTTGAAAGTATCCTGTTTTGAAAGTAAGAAGAGATAATGTAGAACGCGACGGTGGAGAAGAACACCATTCCAAAAGGAGCCTTCTTGAAGTGTATTCGACAGTGGAAGGATTAGTAGGCAAAGTGTGTGGATTCGTAAGAGGATTATTTTGAAGGATATTAAGATCTCCATCCCGTCACTTGAGTAATACATTTTTCCCAGCTAAAGGTTGGATACTTTTTAGCCAGCCCTCGTACCTTTTCCTTGGAATTTCGAACATGATTAGTTTATTATATAATAATTTATTTTTAATAGCATGTAATCAATAAATTAACTCCTAGGTAACAAGGTTCTTACTGCCTTAAAAGATGTTGTATGCGGATCTGAATTATACGAAACAAAAAACCAGCATAAAAAAAAGGGAGGCTTTAAAAAACTAAATGGTGCTATTAGGTTATAATATACTACTGGCCATTCGAAATGCAACATCAAGTAGGGCAAAAAACAAATTCATTAGAAGTATAACATGCAATACAAAGGTAAAATGATTGAAAATAGTCTTCTGCAAATTGAGGAAGAGACAATGAAATCAGTAGTGAATGTTGTCTCTACTTCTGGTAATAATCGTTTATACACGTCTCTGCACTGAATGAAAGATGCTTTGGATGTGTTGCGGAGAATGGATACCCAATCTATCTCCACACATATATAAAAATGATCTAGAGAAGAAGCGTTTTCGTGATGGGTGGATCCGCCGTTGTCCCGCAATCGATGAGACATGTTTGATAATTCATTGAGGAATGTCAAGGTAACAATGCAATTCACTGAGCGAAGAAGTCAAAAATTACAAGTCACGTGGGATTACACATTAGAATGTAATCGCAGACAAGCTCTAAAGGTAAAGGAGAATATTACTAGGGGGTGTGGAAGAATAATCCCATACCATTCCAAACCATAATACCGGGTACCCCAAAAGCAAGAGACAGTCAGAGATGTTTTTAAGTTTAAAAAAAATATTCACGCACAGGACGGTTAAGATAAAGGGCAATGTATACTAAATCGTTTGAGAATAACTGCGCAATCAAATTTTAAAAATGAGTAACGAATGATCAATTCAAAAGGAGCTCCGTAATTTTCATGAAAATGGTAACACACTGTAATATTTTAAACATTATTTGATCATTGCATTATTATATTATATAAATATTATATTATATCACCTATGTCTGTATGCATGAAAAATAATGAAAACAATAATAATTCATTTGTTTTATACTTTCACTCCAATAAATAGCTTTTTGTTTCCAAATCTGATATATAAATGTACATATTTTAATGTGCGGCCCGTGAGATTATAGGATTTTTCCGAAGTTGCCCGCAAGGTCATTTGGGTTAGACACCCCTGGTGTAGTGCAATGAAGCCACTGCATTAAGTGTCATCGGGCAATCCTCCCCTTATGCATCCATTGATTACAGATCCGCAACACTGTTCCTTGTTTATATCCAACTCGATCACCGATTTCTAGGAAAGACAATCTGCATTATAAATAGGTAACAATGTTTCCTCGATCAAACTCTGAAACATGTTTGAATGACACTCACATTCTTTTTTGAGACATTCTGAAAATGTTCACTCAAAACAAATTCATGAAATGTAATTCCAGTACTTCAAAATGTTATTCTGTTTTCTCTTTATATAGCATTTATAGTTGGGCTACAAGCACCTATGATGTGCATCTACGTTGAAAAGATTGATCATTATTTACATATTTTATGACGTTATATGTGTAGTGAAAATTTCACATCTTTTCTTGATGGTGTTCATTTCTGGTGGGCAGCAATGTATTATTATAATTACTAGAAATATATCTATGCTCAACTTTTATCACAAGTATTACATTAACATGTATAGGGTGTTTTTTTTTAGAGGTATAGAACTTTAAATTGCAATAAAACAACGATGTATTATTCGATTCACATGAATTTTTTTTTTATTCGAAAGATAATCTTGTGGCATTACATTTTAAATATGATTTCTGGCATATGACTGCCACGGCTGGCTCGGATGTAGTCCAATCTGGACGTCCAATTTTCGATGACTTTTTCCAACATTTGTGGCCGTATATCGGCAATAACACGGCGAATGTTGTCTTCCAAATGGTCAAGCGTTTGTGGCTTATCCGCATAGACCAATGACTTTACATAGCCCCACAGAAAATAGTCTAGCGGTGTTAAATCACAAGATCTTGGAGGCCAATTCACAGGTCCAAAATGTGAAATTAGGCGGTCACCAAACGTGTCTTTCAATAAATCGATTGTGGCACGAGCTGTGTGACATGTTGCGCCGTCTTGTTGGAACCACAGCTCCTGGACATCACGATTGTTCAATTTAGGAATGAAAAAGTTAGTAATCATGGCTCTATACCGATCACCATTGACTGTAACGTTGTGGCCTTCATCGTTTTTGAAGAAGGATTCCACCAGCCCATAAAGCGCACCAAACAGTCAGTTTTTCTGGATGTAACGGTGTTTCGACATACACTTGTGGATTAGCTTCACTCCAAATGCGGCAGTTTTGTTTGTTGACGTAGCCATTCAACCAGAATTGCGCTTCATCGCTAAACAAAATTCGCTTATGAAAATCGACCATTATTTTCGAAATAAAATTGCACAATTTGAAAGCGTTGTTGAGGCGTGAGTCTATTCATGATGAATTGCCAAACCAAACTGAGAATAAATCATTTGACAGTTGTTAAATCGGTCGTCATCTTGGAAAGTAATGCCAACTTAAACTTCTATACCTGAAAAAAAGAACACTCTGTATTAAGTACAAAGAAAATACAAAGTTTAGTACGTACTAATACTCTACAGGATTTCAAGTCCTAATAAATTTAAGTTTGCAAGCAAATATCTGATTCGACAGACTCTCTCAAACGAAAAATTTCCACTGGGTTATCTTGTTCACTTTAAATATCTTATGGACGGTGTTGAATGCAGAGATTTTGGTGTGGTTTTGGAGGAATTTACCTAATTCTCAAACAATGTTAGAGGGAAACCGTGCTACACAGAACACTGTTATATGAAGGTTTTCTCACATTCTTTTCGAGTCCCTTTTAAAATAATATTGTTTTGAAAATTTATTTTTACATAAAAGGTTTTTCTTATGCTCGAAAATTCAATGTCAGTAAATATATTTAGCTAGAAAATTTTAAATAAAATGCTATCCTACAATAATTTATAAATGAGTAAAATAGTGTGTTATATATTTAAAATCTTTACAAATTATTCTCTGAATATCGCGATGCTAACTGAAAATTTTAGATAATAGTATATTCAAGCTAAGGAAACACACACACTTTATATACGTATAATAATAATTATTATTAATTCATGTTATTCAGAGAGGGAGAAAGCTTAAAAAGAAATTTCATTAACCAGAATATTCTTTTTATAAGGAAAAAACAGTAAGAGATTATTTTACTTTATCGTAAATGTGCTCAAAATACTTGTACAATATTTTTTATCTCTGGGAAGTACAGAGGAATTTGTGAAATTAAAAACATAAGTGTCTTATACTGTTTCAAAGGAACGACTTCGATGTTGTCTGAACAGTGTTTCAATTTGCAAATTTTACCATCTATGATTTCTCATAACCAGGCGAAGGTAACACCATACACATACAGTTTTCTCTAAATCACTGTTTAAATATACAATTTTTATATCAAAAAACTTAATCAATTTTATTTAAGCTGCAAGCGAATTTAATGTTCGAAAAGATTTTATATTTGTAAATAGGGAATGCGACTGCGAATATGTAATCTATTGTTTATATTTCATTAAAACCTACTACAAATCTCGTTTTGTTTTTCTGACTATTTCATGTTGTTTTATAAAAACTATATATCTTCATTTAATTTTTATTAATTTCGATTTCGCAGGCTTGTGTATTATTTTCCGAATTTTATGTTAATTTAACGAATCCAATTCATTCTCCATTAGTAATTCCAACTTCTGCCTAGAGACACTATTTTTTGCTTCAAAATAAAAATTTTGGTATATTATCAGTTAAATGAGATGGCACCTGTTTAATTTTGGGCCTTTTCAGAAGTCTAACTGGGATTTGATTTCGAACATTATTCAAGTACCAGAAGTTGTGTCCTGCCTGAAGCGATTGTATGGTCTGAAATGGAATTGACTCATCACATATTTCTAAATTAGATTATACTTTATATTTTTGTCTCATATATATTTCTGGAGAGATTTATAAAATGAGTCAATGTACCTTGTTTCAACTTCCATTTTAGTCAAATAACTACTACCTTAAAAAGATTTATTTAATTTAACTGATCTCCCTTCAATTATGTTTGTAGTTTTTTTTATGTAAGAGTATAACTTATCCAATATATATAATATGAACTTCAAATTCATTTCCATTCCTTTCCTAACTTGAAAATAAACCACACTGTGCCAAAGTTTTTAAGAAATTAATTTTGATTCATTACTTGTCCAGATTTCAAGAGGAATTACAATAGATTCTTCTAAGTATACTGCAATTAATAGCCCAAAAGTTTAATGGAATTTCATTTTCATACAATGGATACTTAACCCTTTCCAGAAGAACATTTAGTAGCAGAGGCGTAGCTACCACCGTATCAATGATACGGGGCCCCCAAGCAACAGGGGCCCCGACATATGTAAGTACAAAATTGCAAAATGTTAGTTATCAATAGTCCCATTCACAAAGCTCCCATTTCCAAAAGAGGCCCCTAAAGAATTTTGATGTATGGGCCCCCTCAGGACTAGCTACGCCAGTGTTTAGTAGCTTAACTTTGGAACAATTTTCTTATCTTTAATATATGATACTTTACTTGAAACTCATCACTATTCAACAATAAATACATGTTTGCTCACTATTGGCGATGGCCACAATTGATGGTAGTACAATTATAGCAACAATAGTTCTAAACAAAGTATTAGCAGCTGAGGATCATTTATACAAGTGTTTAGACAGATAAAGTTTATGCAAAATACAATTAATGTCGCCCTAAAACGTGTGTTACCCCAAATGGATAGTACTCAACACCCAATTTAGGTATGCTACTGATGGCATGTCACCGATTTTGTTTTACTTCTCTTTACAGTTCTGGTGCATCATTACTAAAATGAAAAATAAAAGGAAGGGAGTAGCTCTACACAACATCTCTTCCCCTTTTAGCTTCAAATTTTCTTAAAACCGTGAGTTATAACTTGTTTTTTATTACTCGCTATTTAGCATTAAATATTTATATACTTTTGCGGATGCAAATGCGTACTCAAAAATTTTATGAGAACTGGATTTTCATAAGCGCTCTGTTTTTCTATCGACGAATTTTTATTTATGAATTGAGAAAATATACACATTATATACAGAGTGTGGCAAATAAAAGTGACCCAAACGAGTGGATACGATTGGACGTGAAAATGACGCGCTCACCAAGTGATCAAAACCGGTTCGGAGCTTAGTGTGGGCTATATTAGTGTGAGTTGATCAGTGACGATCCATTTGTGGCAACGTTAACTGAAGAGTAAAAGACCAATAATTACTTCCTACAGGATGGTGCATCTGCCATATATCCCGCCGAACCATAGATCACATAAATACAATCTTCATTCTTGACAGAGTTGTTAGCAGAGGTCAGTGTGATCTCGGTCCTAGCTGACCACCCAAGTCACCTGATCTGTAAGTGTGCGATTATTTCTTGTAAGGAACTGTCAAGTCTAAGGTGTATCGTAACACCTCATAGCCTTCAAGAAATGCAGCAGAACATTTCTGATGAGATTGCAGCGATTCCAGCAATCCAGCTTCGATCTGCCTTAAGCAACTTACTGACCAGGACCCAAAGGTACCAAGAGATGAATGGTAGTCATTTTCAACATCTGCTATAACCAGATTAGCGAATTACCTCCTTTCCTTAGGCATGTTTATTTGTAACCTGGAACTCTGCTCTCCGGGCCCCTTTTATTTACCCCACCCTGTATTATATTGAAAATGATTTGCATTCACGTTTTTACATTTTACTGTTCTTAGGTTTTAAAGCTATTTTGCCGCATACGAAAGCGAGATATGTGTAGGAATTTTCCCTTTCAATTTTTCTTCAAAAGAAATTAAAAGCATACTTAAACTTTTGAACTAGTTCTTTTTACTTGCGTCCAGTATTATATTTTGATTTGAATTTTAGAGCATACTGCTTGGTTGATTAATGAATCATAGTTAATACACATAAATTGATTTAAAGTTGATTATTCTTAATATAATTTTGGTAAACTCTTGCTTATAACCCCACAATTTCTTTTACAATTTAGTATTAGAACTTTAACTTAAAATTTAGCTTTGCAGTTATGAACTGCATAATGTTTTCACAAAATTGTTGAAAAAAAGAAGATTCTTTGTAAGTTTCCCTTTTCTAAGAAAAAATGTGTATCTTAAAAATTGAAAAAAATACACAAAAATTTCAAATGAGGGATTCTTTCACCTCAGTACTGAATACTTGACGTAATATTCAAAGTTTAAAATCTTAACTAACCTGCATATCAAGTAGTTTTAATTATATCCTGAAAATATATATATAAGTAATTTTGTTAGGGTTTCTTAGTTTTTTTAAAACATAATATTAAAATACGAAAGATGTCAGAAAGGAACTGCCTGAAATTATTTTCTCGTAATATGCAACACAATGTGCAATAAAAATAGGTCCATATTTATTGAAATATACATTATTGATGAAACTAATAAATAACTTTACAGCTGATTCGTAAGATTGATACAATTGAAAAGCCATCGAGGCAAATAATAAGGGTAAATACATGTTTAATTGAGTTTCAAAGTTCTCTGATGATGTGATGTGGAATCTATTAAAGTGAAATATTTTATCAAGTATCGTTCTCGTTACTTGACCGTTATTCAGAATTATGAAGTAGCTAGGAAAGTTCTCGCGTTTATACCTAGAGCAGGGGTCGGCAAATCATGGCCTTTTACACAGACTGTTGCGGATTTTTAGACTTTTGCTTCTATATTTTATCAAAAAAATAATCATGTATATTAAAAATTGTTTCGCTTTCTCTTTTTTTCTTTGTAATTATCTATTAAAAAACTTACCTGTGTTTGCATATATATACACACTTAAATATTTAACAGACTCAAGGCAGTTACTTCTGCATTAAATTGTTTTTAGTTAACAAAACTTAATGAAAATCAAAGTAAATATTACAATTAGTTTTAAAGCAGAAGTTCAATTTAGTGGTGAAAATTCCACTATAGGAAGATACTTCTTAAAGAGATTTCTAGCAAGCAGTGGCGTAACGGAGAACATTTGGGACCCCCTGCAAAGTCAGGTTTTGGTCCCCCACGTTGAATTTTACAAATGGTAGGCACTTGCGTCAGTCTGGCTTTGGACCCCTTAGAACCCTGGGCCCCCCACGATGCGGGGGTGTACGTTACGCCACTGCTAGCAAGGATTACTTATTTGCATCCTTGAAATCAAGAGCTCTCACGAATAAATTAGAAATAAATAGAAATCTCCAACAAAAGTGATGAAAACCGCATTATTGACATGATTTATGATTCCGTATTTTCTGAAATGCTTAAGGGTTCATAAAAAGAGTGTTGAAATAACTTTCGGAAAAAAATATCTAAAGAGTCAATTTTAATTATTTGTATAAACACACACATGAAATTCCATAATCAAGCACTACGTTATTACTAATACAGAATTTTGTTCAGTGTATTAGAAAATTTGATTCCCAGCATCATGATGTTTTGACAATGGTTGTTCTTGCATTGGACCTCAAAAATAAATTAAAAAATTTTCGGTAGTACCTAGTTTTTGAAGGTAGTAAAAATGTTATTTCTTGTATAAAACATTTTATTTAAATATTAGTGGTATCGGTAACAGTTATACATTTATGTGGAACTTTAGAAAAAGCTCTGTTATCCACTAGTCAAAATTACTTGAGAAAAGAGAAGAGAATTTGTTTTAGTTACATAAAAATAGATAGCAGCCCGCATTGAGTGTAGCGAAGCAACGCTGGTCGAGGGGTAGTGGGGAAAACACTCTCCCAGTTGATCTTTGACTTCACATCTCCATGACAACTAAACCAGTCTTTTGGCAGGCTGCCGTATCTCAACGAAACGAAGAGAGAAGGAATGAATTTCTTTTATTTTTTATTTCTTTCTTATTTCTTAAATAATATAAAAGAAATAATTGGAGGATGAAAATTTTGATCACGACCACTTACACACGCTTTTGCATATAAATGGCTCTTTGATACCTTAATTATCTTATTTTAAGTACTTACACAAATAGCCTCATCTCTCACGAAAGTTTGGCGACTTTTGATCCAGAGTGATCAAGCCAATCCAAGTTAGTTTTGAACCAAACCTAATCTGTTTGTTAAAATTATCTTTTAAGATATCGTGCAAATTTTTTAAAATTCTAATTAGCTTAGTTAGTAATTGCTTCGTCACTGAAAATGGAATGCATATTTGTTTTTAAAATGATAAGGATTCCAGGATATTTTGAAAGATGTCTTGTCAATATTCAGAATTTTGAAAACTAACTTCTTTCTACATACATTATGAACTTCTTTTAATATTAATTTATTTGTTGATTATGTTCAACTAATATTGCGATTTATTTAATTTTTACGGATTAATTTACACTATACTCAGGGCTTTGGAGAGATGGACTTCGTAACTAAAAATAGTGGCCAGGTGACAAGGAGGATACCTCAGCTTCGGTCTCACTCCCCAATCTTCCACACCATGCCAGCGAGAGAAATGTGAACATCGACAGATTTAACTGTGCTTCATCCCTCTACACATTGTGTCTTGAGTGTGTCCAGAACGTTAACATACCGAATCGACAGAAACAATACTGACCACAATTTCGCGACCTTATTGATTTGGCTACCACCGTCTCTCAACTCATATGTAAATTAAATAATAATAAATTATAATATTAAGTGTTGCATCACATCAAAAATATATAACGTTCCAAAGTTATGCATTGTTTCGGGTTTCTCCTATTCTGTAATAGAATAGCATATGAGAATTTTCTCCATGCGTACAAAGTTATATAAAGTTTTTAAAACAAAATAAATCTACATTTTTGAAAAAAAATGTATTTGGTATCATACTTATGTATAATAATGATACATATCAAATTATAAAGTCCCAAAAATAAAGTTCAAACTCCGCATAGCCAGATTCCCCGTTGGGAGCACATAAAAGCTGCCCGAAGAACTGTACCTGTAAGATCCATGATTTACGAGAAAAATACTGAAAAGGATGATGAATGAATGATGAAGCGTGATGGTTCATATATAGGGCCCGGAGCATTTCTGTGCTCCTTTACGTGATTGGCCATACTCCGACCGCTGAATCGAGTGTGAGGTGTTCAGTTCTATGGCCGCCATGATCACTAAATCTCACACCGTTTGGAATTTTTTTCAGTCAGGGAAATCTCAAGGAATTGGTGTGTCGAGTTGTAGTTTATCGTCTGCATGATGCTTGTTCTTCGGTGGACACCGCGCTGCTGCGAAGCGTGCACTCATCCAGTCCTTGGCACTCACAGACCTGCTTCGATATGCCCATTTAAACATTTTCAAATACAGCTGTTGATGTGACCAATACGGTGTTTTTTCTTTGCACCGTCATACTTTATGTTTCGTATAACTTAGGGCAATTTTCATGTATTCCCAACTAGAAATCCAGCTGTGCAGAGTTTGGCCACTTTTTTTTGTGAGGGGGACACCCTGTATAACTAATGAATGATATAATGTTTTAATCGTAAACTACTAATGATTGTAAAGAAATATGGTTAAAATAACATATTTTTAAAAAATATATTAAAAGATTTTATGTACAAAATGAATGAATGATGTATCGCGCGCGTTTTTGCTTCTATGTTATAAAATTTTCTCGAACGATAATCAATTTTCTTTCAAAGTGATCGTTCTGTCTCAATAGAGATTATTTCCGCATATATATTAAACAAAAAGCGTTGGCAAAGTATCCGACTTTTAAGTGAAGCTTAAAGTATTCAGTAAGATTATAACCCTTAACTTCGCAATTTTTTTAATTTCTATGAAAAAATTATATGAGCTAGTTCTCACAAGTAATAATTAAAAGGGGAAAATATGAAAAAAAATTAAGTAGTTTTAAATTGAATTTCAGTCATTTTTTGTTTGTTTGTTGCAGAAATGCAATATTGCGCAGTAGTGCTGTAAATTACAAAACTTTTTTTTATATGATTCATTTATATTCATCATAAAATGTTTTAATTTCTTGCCTGGTAATTTATTTCGTCAATATACAAGAGGAAGCATAAAATATAATTGGATTCTTTTAATAGCAAAAACACAGTTCTTGAGGCATCAGAGGTTTTTATAATTGTTGTGATTTCTGAAAAAAATATACTTCCATCTAGTGACAAAATTAGCATCTATTTCGTTGCAGTAATCTTTTTTTTTCTCAGATAAGTGATTTGTAGGTAATTAAAAAAATATTGAATCTGTTAAATTAAAATAAATCATATGTTGCAGAAATGCAACAGCGCGAAGTTAAGGGTTAAGATTATTTTGTTGTGATATCTTCCAAAGATACATATTTCAATGTTTTTACGATTTATGTAAATTTCAATCAAAATTTAAGGAAATAATTTAATTGCATAAATATTCTAGACTTTTAGAAAGTTAAAACCTTATCAGAAATATCTTTGTAGCTAAGATAAAGTCGCTATTGTGCCTTAGAAGAGCAAAACATTAAGTTTAATTATTCTTATTTTATTCAATAGCAAATCCGATGACGCGAAGAAGAAATAGTCCCATCCTATCAAAAGGAATTTAAGCATAACAAACATTGTAATTGACAAATAGTTTCAATGAGAAATTTTTTCTTCTTGTTAACTCTAATTTTGCGTTTTATTTTTGCAGAAATTATGTATATGAGCAGAGATACGATGTATTCATAACCAAAATATTTCCATTCGTGAAATGGCTGGTAGAATTAACAGTAGTTGCTATATAGTTAGAAAACGAATAAAAAAACTACGCAATGTACATTGCATAATGTATAATTTTAAGAAAAGTACTAGCTGTGCATGGCCAGGTATTGCGCGGGCTTATTCGCAACGCCGGGTATATTGTGGGTATATTTCTATATTTGTGTCAGTATAACTTTTTGCTCATGGAAATTTTCCCTTCCCTTCTCGGTGTCAGAACTTTCTGTTGTGTATGTAATTTCTATATTAATGTTTTTAAAATTCCCTTTCTCGAAATTTCTTCAACACACACACACACACCTCTTGTTTCTCCTCTGCTTAGCCAAAGCCATCTTGAACTGATCAAGATGGCCTTGGCTTAGCCAGGCATTTCAAGGGCTTTTCCTGAGTGTAAAACTTTATCCCTATAGAAATTTGCCTCCCGAAGCCAGCACTTCTGGTGGCTGTGGTAGCCTATTGGTCAGGATATCGGATCGTGGCTGGCTTGTCACGAGTTTGAGCCAAGCACCACTAAAGACCCACCGTGTAGGGCAACGATGCACGTTAAATCTGTTGAGAGCTGAAACATCCTCCCTTTGATGTGGTATGGTAGTTAGGAGAGCGGGATGCAAGCTCAGGTGTCGTCCTCGTCACTTGACCATGGTTCAAAATTACGTGGTCCGTCGCCAAAAGCCCTCGTGTAGCTGAACAGTGCGACGTTAATATTCACTCACTCACGCCATCACTTGTGGGTATGTGCCATGTGAGGGATTTCTATATTTGTGTCATTAAAATTCTCTTTTCCGAAACTTCTTCCACTTCTTTTCCTTGTCAGATAAATTTCTTTTCCCTCCGTTTAGTATTACGTGAATCAAACTGAGCTAAGATTATTTTGGAGAAAAAACACTTAGGGGAAAAGCGCATTTTTTTTTAAATCTTACCATAGAGAAGGATATTTATTTTTTATTATTCACTTAAATTTTTTTAAAAAGTTGCTTCCACGTGAAGTTAATAAAGAATTATGTAAAAAATGTTATATTTAATGGATTTTTAAATTCCATTAAAGCGTAAGTATTCAGCAATAAATTTCAATATAAAATCAGCATGGGCTATTCAAGAATCAAAAACGATTAAAGACAGACCTCCTTCAACACATCATGATCAATTCAGGAAAAATAATAAATCTGGAGGGAACAGCAAACAAAAAAGAAATTGACGGGGTCCTTCTCCATGGGACTAAAAATTCGTCTGACAACCCTTACAGACAGTGGCGTAACGGAAAATAATTGCGCCCCCGCAAGGTCAGATCTTGCGCCCCCATACTAGACGTTACCCACCCGCTTCACTGGGTATTTCACGATGTTGTATATATGTATATTGTTTACATATATATTAATTATTGATATCTAGAATTAAGAATTCGATTGTATTGAAAAATATATTTATAGCTGTTACACTCTCTCCCCTTGATATAAAAAGAACATAAATTATTATATTTAATTTCTATTTATATCTAAAATAGAAGGAGAAAGATTTTTTTCGCTCACACTTAACCTAATAATCAAGTGGATTTCCACCAAAGCAACTTTCAGTGGATCTTTACTCCATAAAATAAACATGCGTGCTAAATTTCAAGTCTAAATCTAACAGAGAAAATGCGTCGTTGAGAGCACTCTTAGCGGATTCCAATTCAACAAAAGAAGCATGCAAACCAAATTTTATTATTGTAGTCTTAGCAGTTCGAAAACGGGAATTTTGTCTATCAATACGCCCCAATAACTCTCCCCGCTTCCCCCTGGAGTTGATTTCCGTAAAATCCATTTTTAGTGGAACTCTATTCAACTAAAGAAAAGTGCTCAACAAATTTCAAGTAAATGAGTTAAATTCAAAAACAGACATTTTTCTATAACACGCCTTAATCCCTCGCAACCCCACTCCTTTGGGGGTCCGTTTTCGCAAAAATCTTTGTAAAAGGAACTTTATTCCATGAACGGAACATACCTTCTAATTTTCAAGCAGGTGTTTCTATTAGTTGAAAAGCGGAAATATTTATCTATTACGCCCCTTAATCCCACTCAGTGACCCTTGGGGATCAATTTCCCCCAAAACTATTTTGTAGCGGATCTCTACACCATGAAAGGAATTCGCTTATACCAAATTTTAAGACTGTACGTCTAATAGTTTAAAAATGGAAATAATTATCGATAACGCCCTTTAAGCCCCCGCAACTCCACTTAGGAAACGATATACACAAAACCCATCGTACGGCATATCTCTACTCAGTGAATGGAATCTGCTTACTCAATTTCAAGATTTTACGTCTAATAGTTTAAAAAAGGAGGTAATTGCCTATAACGCCCCTTAATTCTCCACAACGCCACTTGGGGTCGATTTTCAAAAAACCCATTATGTAGGGGATCTGTTCTCTATGAAAGGAATCAACTTATCAAATTTCAAGACTGTACGTCTAATAGTTTAAAAATGGAAATAATTATCTATAACGCCCCTTAAGCCTCCGCAACGCCACTTAGGAAACGATTTTCACAAAACCCATCTTATAGCGGATCTCTACTTAATGAATGGAATCAGTTGGCTAAATTTCGAGATTTTACGCTTAATAGTTTGAAAAAGGAGTTAATTGCCTATATATATAACACCACTTAATTCTCTACAACGCCACTTGGGAGTCGATTTTCAAAAAACCCATTATGTAGGGGATCTGTTCTCTATGAAAGGAATCAACTTATCAAATTTCAAGACTGTACGTCTAATAGTTTAAAAATGGAAATAAATATCTATAACGCCCCTTAAGCCTCCGCAACGCCACTTAGGAAACGATTTTCACAAAACCCATCTTATAGCGGATCTCTACTTAATGAATGGAATCAGTTGGCTAAATTTCGAGATTTTACGCCTAATAGTTTGAAAAAGGAGTTAATTGCCTATAACACCACTTAATTCTCTACAACGCCACTTGGGAGTCGATTTTGACAAAACCCATTTTCAGCGGATCTGTACTCTATGAAAGGAATCCGCTTAACAAATTTCAAGACTGTATGTCTAATAGGTTAAAAATGGAAATAATTATGTATAATGCCCCTTAAGCGCCCTCAACGCCCCTTGGAGGTAGATTTTCGTAAAAATCATTATGTAGGGAATCTCTACTTTATGAAAGAAATCTGTGTACCAAGTTTCACGACTGTACATCTAATAGTTTTTAATGGAAATAATTATCTATAACACCCCTTAAACCCCCGTAACGCCCCTTGGGGTTCGAACTTTGCAAAATCCGTTCTTAGCTGACGTTTACTCCATGAAAGGAACCCACCTACCAAATTTCAAGTCTGTAGGTTCAATAGTTCCGGAGATATCGTGATTAGTCAGTGAGTCAGTCGCTTTTCTCCTTTATATATACAGATAAATCATAATAGGTCTCCAGTTTAGTCCAATGACTTTTTGTATCTACATTTGTTGTGTTTTCTGAATTCCAATTTCTTACTTCTTTAGCACTGTGTATTCTAGTTATTCTTCACTTTTATTTTATTATACTGTGTGTGTGTGTGTGTGTGTGTGTGTGCGTGCATGCAAATCTGTGTATTCTAGTTATTCTTCACTTTTATTTTATTATACTGTGTGTGTGTGTGTGTGCGAGCGTGCAAATAATTGCAAAACCATAACATAATGTACCTTTACACATCACGTATAAAAATTTAAATATTAAACTTATAACTGAATATAAAATCAACCTGTTTCTGAGTAAACAAAGTAAATAACGTTTAACATTAGAGAGCATTTACAGTATTTAAAAAATGAAAAATCTAACAACAGTCGACTGATAACCTGGTAACTTAAATAAAAACGATACACTAAGAAAAACACAAACACTGTATAATAATATTTTCGATTTCAGATCCCTATGATAGAACAAAGGTATCACTTGCCAAATTCTTCGTTTATGAATCGCGGGATGAGCTTGGCCTTGTTCATCAAGTTCCTTGACTCTACTACTACTAGCACTTGCACAAGATGATGGACTTGCGGATATTAAAAAGTTATTCAATTTTGCATATTTGCTTTTAATATTATATTCCTTTTCCTTTCGAATTTTTCGTTTTTGAGAACCACTCAGTTTTTTTTAACTCCACTCATTTTAGGGCCGCGTTTCTTCTTGTCTTATTAACAAAATAACAATATAAGAACCAGAATAATTAATTCCGTTTACAAAAAACTGTTCTAATATTACAAGAGAGAAAAGGGAAATCAAAATGTTTTAACAGCGAAGGAACACTCCCTATATTGAAGTGCATTGAATATATAATATATATGTTCTAAAAACAACCACAAACAATTTTGTGAAACATTTCTCATTATGCTTTGTTTGATTGAATACTCATAAATCTACGGAAATTTCTGTGGTCATATGGATTTCTAAATCATAAATCTAGACCATGTAATCATTTAAAATGCTCTCTATGCGTTTTCAAGTATCGCAATACTATTTTTCATGAAAAAAGCAGAACAGATGTACGTTATTTACGAGTTCGCTACATGAAAATGAAATACATGGGAGGGGGAAGCTAAAGACGCCAATAAGTTACTTTGCTACTTCAGTAAAATGTCTTTTTTTCTCCCTACCGCTAACATGAAGCATACTAAAAAAACAGTGATGAATTTTTTTTTATCTTTTAGCATTTTATCCAATTTTCCGTCTGACTCTTTTTATTTATGAGTAATTTAGGTTTGGAAACAAAACCCACTAAAGAAAAGTATCTCTTTTCTTAATTGGAAGAAAAAACAAACGCCCCATCCCAATCTTTTTAATCACCCTCCCCCGTAATCTTGACAATCTCAAAATATTCGATCTTAAAACTCTAAATTACCTCAGCATCAGAGTTGAGGGTTATGATGGTAGGGGTGTAACTCAATGTTACACCTGCAACAATTTCAACCACAGCTCTGAAAACTGCCATCTAAACCCAAGATGTCTAAAATGTGGTGAAAACCACCTCACCCGAGATTGCCCCATTAAACAAAAACTTGAAACGCCTTACTGCATGAATTGCAACATCGACGGTCATATGGCAAACTATAGAGGTTGCCCCTCATTCCCCAAACCCCCAAAAGGAGCCGCGAAAAACAACAGAAATTCTTACACCAACATTTACAATAGCTTAGTTAGACCAAATATCTCCTACGCACAAGCGACAACCGGAGCTATTAATTCAAAAAACACCCCTCAGATGGCGACACGCGGACCTGGGTCTTCGGCACAAACTGAGACCAACAAACTAATTCCCCCAATAACAGATATAATAATAATCACTTCCCCAATTTTAATCGTAGAAATAACAATTTTAACTTTAATAACATGAATAATAACAATAATATTAATATCAAACAACGCTGCAAATGACAATGCATTGTCTTATGCAGCTATCCCAAATTCTTTGTAACGGCAATAACTTAAATACAAACCAACAATTAAACCCCAATCAATTGTACGCCCAAATAGAGGCATCATGTAACAATATTAATAATGTATAGTTCCTCCCCGATTGGTCTCAGTTTGTGTTCATGGAACGCAAACGGCTTACTAAGAAAAATTGCTGAACTACGTATTTTTATAGAGAAGCACTCCCCGGATATTTTTCTCATACAAGAGACACACCTGAGACCTTCACACAACTTTAATATAGCGAATTACACCTGTCACAGAAACGACAGAATCTCCGATGGACCGCAGGTGGAACTCTGATCCTAGTTAAAAACTCTCTCAAACACTACTGCCTCCCCACCCCTCCTCTTCGAGCTCTTGAAGCAACTAATATAATACTAACTCCCCCAAGCATGATCCCATTTCAATTACTTGTGTTTACATTCCTCCCTCTTCCGATGAAAATTTATTTACTATTGACATTGAGCACTTTATTCAAACAGCTAGTAATTGTATTCTCTTCGGAGATTTCAACGCAACTCATAACGCTTGGAATTGTAAAAATAATACTACCAGAGGAAGACACCTCTTTAATTTCGCTAATATGCTCAACTTAAATATCGCTTTTCCCTCCACTCCTACTAGATTTGGTCACTATTCCGCTAACACCATTGACATCGCACTAATTAAAAACTTCTACTACCCCTTTACAATTAACTCCATCGACGATCTTTCCTCAGACCATAATCCGGTTTTCTTAAATTTTAACTTCAAACTCGCAGAAGCACCCCCAAATCCCAGAGCGGTCTCCACAGATTGGAAAACTTTCAAAATAAATCTAAATAAAAATCTTTCTCTCTTTGATTTCCATCCTAATAATATTAACAACACTAACGACCTAGAACAAAAAATCACAGAGTTCACCGAGGCGGTCATTGATACTCATAGCCACGCCTCCCGATCAATAGAAACAGACCGAAGGAACTTCACTCCGCATAACATTAACCAGCTGATTAAAATCAAAAATTACTTCAGAAAACGTTATCATCAAACCCTCAATCCCATTTTCAAATCACATTACAACAGAGCTCAATCTGATCTTAAAAAAGAACTTAAAAAAATATAATGATATCATTTGGCAAAAAAGACTCGAAGCTCTTAACACCGCAGACAATAGCCTTTGGCGCACGCAAAAATTTTTCAAAAATAAAAGACCAAAAATTCCACCTCTTAACTGTGCGACAGGTACGGCAGTCACTGATTAGCAAAAAGCTAACCTTCTTGCAACTAACATAAAAAATAATTTTGTTGAAAACGATCGCGAAGATGATAATTATAATCAAAATGATGATTTAATAAATACTACCGTAAATAATTTTCTTTCTACCCCCCTCCCTAATTCTTTCATCGAACCCGCTCTCCCGGATGAAATTATCCACTACATTAAACATGTCAATGCCAAAAAAGCCCCTGGTAAAGACTCTATAACTAACCGCATGTTAAAAAACTTTCCAATTAAACTAATCCTAATTTTAACAATCCTAATTAACAAAATCCTCAAATTCAATCACTTTCCAGATAACTGGAAAGAAGCCATTATTTTCCCCATTAACAAACCTGGCAAGGACCCTCATCTCGCATCTAGTTACAGACCAATATCTCTCCTTTCCACTATCGGTAAACTAACCAAATCTATTATTCTTCACAGACTAAAAAAATTTTATCAATGAAAATAACATCCTCAATCCCAATCAGTATGGTTTCACTAACAAGCTCTCTATCCTTCACCCACTTTTAAGACTAACCGAAAATATCTCTGAAGGTTTCCAGAAAAAGAAAAGCACGGGAGCAGTTTTTCTGGACATCCAGAAAGCCTTCGACCGTGTTTGGATTAATGGTCTAACTTTTAAGCTTATTACCTTTAAAATTCCACATCCTCTGATTCATCTTATTCACTCATACCTCACTAATCGCTCCTTCAGAATCAGAATTAATGAGACCCTTTCTAATGAACACTCTGTTTCTGCAGGGTGTCCCCAAGGTTCCTTGCTCGGTCCCTTGCTATTTAACCTCTACATCAACGATATCCCTGACTATTCACTCACTAAAATTAACCTTTACGCTGATGATACTGCCATTCACGCCACGTATAAAAAAATAGAAACAATTTCCTTCGCATTAAACAAACACCTTCTACTCTTGCAAAATTTCTACGACAAATGGAAAATAAGTATTAACGTCGAAAAATCTACTGCCATTATTTTCACGAAAAAACAGTCACTCCCACCACCTATTATCATGTACAATACCCAAATCCCCTGATCTCAGGAAGCCAAATACCTTGGAATTATCTTTGATACACACCTAACTTGGAAACAACACATTTATTACGTTCGCGACAAATTCCGGAAAATAATGTTTAAACTTTACCCCCTAATTGGCCGGAATTCTCATTTAAGTATAGAAAACAAAGTGCTTCTCTATACAGCCGTTATGCGTCCCATCTTAGCTTATGCATGTCCAGTTTGGGGTTATGCCGCTAAAACAAATATTAATATACTTGATACCCTGCAAAATTCTTTAATACGTATGATCGTCAAAGCCATAAGATATATGCGTAATGACGACATACGTAATGCTCTTAAAATTAAAAGTTTCAAATCTCATATTCAGAATATAGCAATTAACTTTTTTAACGATTTAGAAGCTACCAATAATATCAATATGCAAAATTTATCTCAATATACCCCTAATGACAATACAAAGAGACCAAGAAGAATTCTTCTTGACTCCTATAATCCCCGTAATTCTATTTCCTCGTGCAATTTTTATTGCACACCATAATTACTAAAATTTAACTTTCTTTATTTTTGTCAATATTTTTCTCCTGCTCTCCCCACTGGACATGCTCCTCCCCATAATTTAAATCTCAGCCCCCGGGGCAGCCAATCGGAGTCAATGTTCACTGTACCCAACATCCAATCAGAGAGCAATCTCTTAGCTCTCAGCCAAGCCAAAAAACTCAAAAACTTTCCACCCAGATGAAGAACCATAGCCACGCCTCCCGGATTCCATCGCTCGACCAATCGCCATCATGCCACTCAGCAGAATGGAAAACACCACTTTTGCCATGCCCAACATCATAGACTCTCACGATATGGGATTGAGGACTGTTTTACAGTCCAGACGCCCAAAAGAAAACGCCTATTCAACGCCTATTACAGCAAATTAAAATTCTTTTTGATTTGGTTATTGGATCTAAGATATCTAATAAGCGATCAAAGATTTTATTTTGAATGATGTTAGATCGCCAATTTGAAAATCGCTTAAAAATTGGATTAAAAAAATGTAAGGCTAATTTTGTGAAATTCTACGTTGATGGCGTCAGTCTAGCTTTACCCCCCCCCAAAGTGTACGTTACGCCACCGCTTACAGCAGTGTTTCTCAAAGTGTGGGGCACGCTCCCCTAGGGGGCGCGAGCATATCAAAAATTTAAAGATTTTTTTTTATAAAAAATAACCGGAAAGAGAAGTAAAACAAAATGCTTTCTTCCATAATAAAAAAAATACACAACAACACTGATATAATTTATGTTTATCATCTGGCGTTTTTCCGTCATCAAATAGCTATCTTTAATCCCAAAACCAAATTAAAGAAGAAAAAAAAACATTTTGTTTAATTTGCTGTATTTACTCAATGAGAGATTTCTTTATTACGTTTTAACATAAAATATTACTCGTTAAAAGAAAAAACGAAACCCAGACCCTGAGAAAAATTTTAAGATAAACAATTCATCACAGTAATTATTATTGAAATACTGTACATTAGTTGTAGAAAAAGAAAAGGAAGACATGATTCACTTTTCAGCCAGGCTGCAAAATACATTTGCTAATCATTTGATTGACCTTCAAACTTATGTTTCCGTCCTATCTTTTATGCGTTTGCTTTTCGCTTAGAGAAATTGTAAATAATAAAGAGTTTTACGATATTTGGAAAAGAGTTGATTTATTTAACATTTATGTAATATTAGTGAAAAGTGTCTCTGATTTGCGTCCTTTATTATGGTCTTGCACTTATGAATCATTATAGTTCAGTGTTTTATTGGATTTTTTCTCAAATCATCAAAGAAAAATTGAATAGTCCTTGAAAGCCGGTAAGTATTCTTTCTCTTATTAATATTATTCACTGGAATTCCGATTTGTGTCGTGTACAGTAAAAATAATTATAAACAAATGATTGGAGTGACGAGTCCCCCCGCACTACCATTAGCGTTAGTATCGAGTGCGCGCCTGCACCCGGGTTAAAACATTTTGAAGTTTTCTCGCTTTAAATATTAAAAAGTAACACAATTATTCTTCATCGTAATTTTATATTATTTTTCATTATTTAACATTAATTCTAAATGCTAATTCTGTGAGGTTTAAAAATACAGTTCTTTTAAACAGTTATTTTCAACTATAGCATTTATCTATAAAAAAAATTTTACATTTTTGAATACAATGTCGGCCACGCAGTTTTACTCTCCTTACAGTTCAGCTATTATATCAAGAATAATGTTTTATTTTTTTTAAAAATGAGCTCGTGCGAAGAGCCGGTGTTTCAGCCAGTATACGTATAATGTATCAGTACTGACGCATTTATTTCACAAATAATTTCTTAATACTAAATTAAGAACAAGTTTAATAATTATTAGTGACTTCCATGGGCTTGTCTTGTAGAGCAAAGTTTTTCAAAGGAAGGTTTAATATCAGAAATTGACACTCTGAGTTATTTTTTTATATTTAACTGAGATCTATATTTTGCCTTCAAAGCAGCCACCACAGAAAATCCGGTTTAACAAAGATAGGATGTTGAAAATGGTAATAGTATACGAAGTGCTTTTGTTTTCAGTACAGAGAATTCATCATCCACCTCTACCCAAAATTCAAAGAGCGATTTATTACAAAATTGCCTTTTAATTTTTCACTGGATGTGAAATCTATGAAAATTTCTTCTTCGGAAGTTAAGAGCCGTTCTGGAGTATGTTGAAATAGATCCCTAATCCACTCGTAACTTGCTACCAAATTGTCCTCATCCAGAAAATACTTTTTAAAATTCTTTGCCAACATAGCTAAATGATTTTACATGTTTTAAAACAACTTTCACATGTTGTTCTTCAGATTTGTAAGTTTTAACACATGGGGCTTTTTTCCCCATCATTTACTTCAGTAGTGGTAAACCCAAAATTTAAGTATTTTTGAGAATATCGCCTTGATTTAATTTTCGGAACCATGCTCGTCTGTGTACTTGTTGATTCTTTATCATCATCGAATGTTTGCTTACGACTTAAAAATGTACGTATGATTTTGTTTTAATCTACTGCCGTAAATACTTATTTACCGTGAATTACAATTAACGTGTAAATTTAAAGAATGTACATTCTAGAGCTAGATTCGGTAGCTATAGGAGTATCGAGTCGACCAAAACTGACTGGAATTGTACGAGGAAAAGCATTTTTACATGTTTTGCGCAGACGTCCGATAGGTTTCCCAGACTCACGCAAACGTACCCTATAATGTCAGATGTGATGGATATGATAGAGAGCAACATATGTAGACTAGACTATTTTTCTAATGACATTTGTTCTTTGAGAAATGAATGCTGAAGGAAATAAATCTTTAATTAAATGTATCATTTTGCGATCTCTTCCAATTTAAAAATTAGAGAAAGAAAAATAACATAATAATAAGTAAGTAATATATGTATATTTTAAGTAATTTTCTTAAAATGTGTATATTATTTAAAAGTTACATAAACAAAAAATTTAATATACTTATCATATTAATTTGTACGGTTTATAATTAAGATCGTATTGTAACTTTAGCGTCTCTCTCTCAAAGTGCATTTTTATTGCAGTAAATACATTATTGTTGTACATGGGGGGGATGACAAAAATTATGATTGAAAATTGGGTCTCCAGTATTGAAAGTTTGAGAAACACTGGCTTACAGATAATATTTTACCCTATGGAAACATATCTTCAGAATAAATTGCGCTTGGCTAGGCATCGCTCCTTCTCTCCCATCACAGGAAAAAAATATTTTATAAGTCATGATTTTTTCATCAATTTTTATCTTTTTATCTTTACTGTGTTTTATTTTATTCGTATCAAAATTATGTCTCTTCTTACTTTAGTTATTTTCTTAAATTTTAAATATTATTTTTTAAAAAGGCAATTTGAAAGCGTTTTAATATCATCCAAAATGTCCTGAAGGGAGATGAAGGTTCGGGAGGACTAAGTACTCCCATCCCACCAAACTACAAATTTGTTGGGGCTCCTATAGCTTGTGGGGCCCCGTATCATTGATAGGGCTGATACGGTGGTAGCTATGCCCCTGCTTTCCATCAAACGAACACATACAATATTTACATTTATGCGTTTTTTACTGATTAATAGAGTAGTTGCAATTTATTTTCATTCACGACCAAACCTCTTGCTTACATTGTACTACAGTGCTTCTCACACTTTCAGTACTGGCGACCCAATTTTCAATCATAATTTTTATCGCCCCCTTATACAATAATAATGTATTGAATGTAATACTAATGCACTTTGACTCTAAAATTACAATACGATCTTAATTATAAACTGTACATCTTCACAAGATAAGTGTTAAATTTTGTATATGTTAACTTTTAAGTAATATATATTTTAAGTAAATTACTTTTAAGAAATAGGACAAATATTATGCTTTTTCTCTTTCTCTAATTTTTAAATTAGAACAGATTGCAAAATGATATTTAATTAAAGTTTTATTCCCTTCATCATCAATTTCTAAAGGTACAAATATCATTAGAAAAATAGTCAAGTCTATGTTGCTCTCTATCATATTCATCACATCTGGCAAAAATTCTGGCGAACGTTTGTGTGAGTCTGGACAACCTATCAGACGTCTGCGCAAAACATGTAAAAAAAGCTGTACCTGGTACAGTTCCATTCAGTTTTGGTCGAGTCGATACTTCTATTGCTACCGAATCTGTCTTGAATGTACATTTTATAATTTACGCGTTAGTTGTAAATAACGGTATTAAGTATTTACGGCAGTATATTAAAACAAAATCATAGATATATTTTTAAGTCGTAGAGAACATTCGATGATAATAAAGTATCAACAAGTATACAGAAGAGCATGGCTCCGAAAATTAAATCAAGGATATATTCTAAAGAATATCTAAATTTTGGATTTACTATTACTATTACTGAAAAACCCTGAGTAAAACTTACATGTGTACTTACTATGTGTTAAAACTTACAAATCTGAAGAACAACATGCGGAAGTTGTTTTTGAAACCATAAAAAATCATTTAGTCATGTTGGCACGGAATTTTAAAAAGTATTTTGACTTGATAGCAAGTTACGAGTGGGTTAGGGATTCATTTCACAATACTTCAGAAGGGCTCTCAACTGCCTAAGAAGAAATCTTCATAGATTTCCCATCCAGTCGCATAGTTAAAAGGCAATTTTGAAATAAATAGTCCTTTGAATTTTGGGCAGAGGTGGATGATGAATTTTCTGCACTAAAAACAAGATCATTTCGTAAACTATTACCATTTTCAACATCCTACCTTTGTGAAACCGGATTTAATGCTGTGGCTGTTTTGAAGACAAAATATAGATCTCAGCTAAATATAGAAAAAGAACTCAGAGTGTCAATTTCTAATTTTTAGCCCTCCTTTGAAAACCAAGCCCATGGAAGTCACAAAAAATTATTAAACTTGTTCAAAAAACTGGCTGAAGTACCCACTCTTCACACGAGTTTTTTTTTAAATACATTATTCTGGATATAATAGCTTAATTGTAAGGAGAGTAAATCCAAGTGCATTACAATGTATACAAAAATGTAAAATGATTTTTTGAAATGAATGCTCATATTATAAATAGTTTTGAACGAACTGTAATTTTAAGCCTCACAGAATTAGCATTTAGAACTAACGCTAAATATTGAAAAAGAATGTAAAATTCCAATAAAGAATAATTGTGTTATTTTTAATATTTAATGCGAGAAAACTTCAAAATGTTTTAGCCCGGGATCAAGTGTGCACTTGATACTAACATTAATGTTCCTGCGGAGTGACTCTCACACCAATCCTTTTTTGTATAATTATTTTTACTATATATAATAAAAAACACAATTTCAGTGAATAATTTAACTAAGAGAAAATATACTTACCTATTTGAAGGACTTTTCAATTTGTCTTCGAAAATTTGAGAAGAAATCCAATAAAACTGAACTAGATTGTTTCAAATGTGCGTGACTTTAATAAAGGACACAAATCGCAGACACTTTTCGCTAACATTCAATTAATGTATTCAATATAAAAATATGGATATTAGTTCAAGAATTGTGTTCAACGTTTTTCATTATGCATTATATGTTTCAGAAAACTCATAAAAATAAATCTTGATCAAATAATTTTTCAAAGTGCTCAATATGCTTATCCAAATATCATAAAACTCTTTCACATGGAAAAAGGCGAAACATAAATGTTATATATATACATATATATACTCAGGAACATTGAAAATAGCGACCCAAGAAGAAAGCATCGGATTGAAATGAAATTTAATACACATAATGACACAGATGAGAGATTCACTTGATCTCAAAAACAAGACAATTAAACGAATACTGGGAGTGCAACGACACAAATACGGGGCAACTTCAATAGCGCGTTGGACCACCTCCAGCTGCAATAAATGCCGCCACACGGTCCGGCATTGACTTGATTAGACACCTTATGTTGTCCTGAGGCAGATGGGCCCACAAATCTTGAACAGCCAACTCTAAATCATGTACAGGGTGACACGGTGGCATCTGCCGTTTTAGCTGATCCCACACGTGCTCTACAGGGGACAAATCGGGGGAGCGGGCCGGCCATGGAAGAGTCTGAAAATGACGTAGGAAGTCTTGAGCAACTCTTGCTGTATGCAGACGAGCATTATCTTGCTGGAAAATTGCCCCTCGGAGACCATTTAGGAAAGGTCATACATGGGGTCGAAGAATATCATCAATGTAACGTTGGCCCGTTAAGGTTCCACGCATCACAATTAAAGTGGACTGGCTATCATAGGCTATGGCCCCACAGTCCATTACACCAGCTGTACGGGCAATGTGACGTAGAACAGTGTGGGAGGAATTGTACCGCTCACCAGGGTGCCTCCACACCCTACACGGTTATCATCTGTCCCCAAAACAAACCGGGATTCTAAACACAACCTTTTGTCAATCTGTGACATTCCACATTGATCTAGCTTGGCACCACTGTAGACGCAAGGTGTCTGGAAATTGTTTGTGGAACAATTGCTACGCCTGCGTCTGCTCGTATCGTTGAACGAGTCACTGTGGGGTTTACAAGTGCTTGCCGCACGATCCTTCGATCCTCTCTCCTCGTGGTCTTCCTGGTCGCTCCAGACCCGGTTTTCCGCGCGTGGGTACCTTTTCGTGTCCACTGCTCCCAGCGATTTCTAACGGCATACTCCGAACGATCCACCTGGCCAGCAACGCGGCGCGTCGACCAGCTTGCAGTTTTCATCCCGATGATCAGGCCTTTCTCCAACTCGCTTAACTGTGAGAAATGTCTTCTAGCACGTTTACCTGGCATGTTTCGCTTACCAAAGTCTTCCTACAATCGGCGGGTAATCGTCACGTTTATGAATCTTCGAATTTGCGCTGGCTTATATAGCACCCTCTTCCTGATTGTAGCGCCACCTCGGCGTGTATGAGCATGCATATTGGCACAAAACTGGGATCATTTGCATATCACATTACGCTGAACTTACTTGCAAAGTTTCGCGATAGTACTTAGCTTCCTTCTTGAGTCGCTATTTTCAATGTTCCTGAGTGTATTTACAAAACTTCCCTAAAGAAAAGGGACGGAGATAACCATACCAGTAAGTTCGAAGATCAGCTAAAGTAATTTTTTAGGTTAAAAGAAACGTAATAAAAAATCTCTCATCGTGGTATTACAACAAAGCAAACAAAATATTTTTTAATTTGGTTATAGGATCAAAGATAGCTAATGAACGTTTGAAGTAGAATCTTTTATTTTTGATGACGTAATTTTGCCAGATGATACATAAATCATATTAGTGTAAATCTGTATTTTTTTATTATGTCAGAAAGTATTTTGGTATGCTTATTGCTATTAAATTAATTTTTTTAACCTTTTATTTTCGATATGCTCGCGCCGCCCTCATTGGGTTATCGTGCCCCCTAGGGGGCTCCCCACAGTTTGAGAAACAATGTTGTACTATTAAAAAAACAAATCGATAGCAAAATAGACAGATTTTATTGCTTTATTGATAAAGTTTTCCGCTAAATTTCTATTATATTGTTCTCCAATAATAAAATTTCATAGTGCAATGAAACATGATGGGGCTACTCAGAAAAGGCAGGCGAGCCACATGCGGTTGGTAGGCCGCAGGTTGAGTATCACACCTCAAAGTGATTTCCAGCTTGCTTATGTGCATACATGAGTCCGGGAGTACTCTTAAATGTAAAACAAAGATGCGCATAAACCCACAATAGAAGTCGTACTTTGTGATACGTTTAGGGGGTAATAAAATGAGGTGTTATAACTTTTATATGCAGGAGTAATCAAAGCCATTGTTAAACATTAGTATAAACATGACATTTCAGAATAAAGTTCTAACGGTGTCTTTCGTAGCGACATTTTTTCGTGGCACTTAGAATCTTAATTGCAACATTATATTTTGACATTAGTTATTCTTGTATTAAGGTATCCGACTACGTTCGGAACCGGGATTTTAAAAAAGTGCATAAATGGATAATTTTTATGATATTTAGTGTCACTTAGATTAGAATACATGTATAAAATTGTTTTAAGGACATTTTGACAAAAAAATTATTTAAATACAATATTTCGGCAAAAAATTAACTTAGAATAACCAAAATGTTCTCCTTTTGTGAAAAAATGCTTCTATTATAATAATATTTTGCCTGCATATAACTCAGACCTCTGTACAGAGGCTCAACTATGATTTTTGAAAAATTCACATTATTTTTAGAGTTACAGCCAATTGAAATAATTATTGGCAGTGGCGCACACAGGAATTTGTCAAGGGGGTCGAAAGTTCACCATTCTTGTATCATGCTCCTTTTGATTTTGTCGATTTTCTGGAACAAAACAGAGTAAAAAACTAATTATTGAATAAATAATTAGCATTAATTAATAAAATTAATCATTAATAACAAATACTTAATTAAATTTTACGTACTATATGCTTAGAATTATAATCAATCGGAAAAAAATCAAGGGCTTTGGGGTGGGGGTGGGTCCGGACCCCCCCTTGTGTGCGCCACTGATTATCGGCGTTTTTTCCTTAAAATTTCTCCCCTCTGTTTTCATAAAACATGGATAAATCCACTTCTAAGTTATATATTTCAAAAATTCTAGTTGAGCCTATGTACAGAGGTCTGAGCTATATACAGGCAAAATATTATTATAATAGAAGCATTTTTCACAAAAGGGGAATATTTTGAAAATTGGTCATTCTATGTTCATTTTTTGTCAAAATATTGTACTTAAATAATTTTTTATTGTAATACTATTCTTAATGCAACTTTCTATAAATTTTCTAATCTAACTGACACTAAATATCATAAGTATTATGCATTTATACGCTTTTGAAAAATCACGATTCCGAACGTAGTCGGATACCTTAAAATGATCTACAAAGATGAGATGACGAGGACTACGTTATGAATAATATTAACATCATTATAACAAAATCCAACTTTTTTTCTTTTTTATATTCTATACTAAATCCATTGATCTTTAATTAATTATAATTTTTTGTTTAATTTAGTTTTACTTCTTATTTTTAAACTACCCCTCAACCATCAAACCATCCTCTAATGCTCAACAATCAACCTTTATGATAGGGGATTAAGACCTCTCTTGAGATATGTGCCCCATTAGCCATTCAACCATCAACCATATTCTATACTGAAAGTGAAAAATATTCGAAGCAGGAGACTAGTCAAATTCTTTTTTTTTTCTTGTCAAATATTAATTTTGATACCATTAGATTTTGAAAAACCTCTTCAACGCATAAATATCACTTATTTTATGATTCCTTAGAATGCAATCTAAACTCTACTAATAAATGTTTTTTTTCTTCCTTTTGTTCGAAAATACGAATTATTCCTTTTGCGAAAGAAACGCCTTAGTTCTCAATTTTTTGTGGGCTGCAACAGCAACATCCAATCCTGTTTATGATGAAACTGCAACACCAAACCCCAAATAACAATCCATACCAATAATTTAATTTTTGAACTGCAATCAGAAAAACGAATTTTAATTTATTTTAATCACAACCTTATGATCTAATATTTATACATCTTACGTAATTGGTAACTACTGTATTTATTCGAATCTAAGCCGCCATCTATTCTAAGCCATACCCAAAATTCTCTACACGTTTTGACGTGAAACGTCTTTAAAATCGCGCCGAAACATACGGGTACCAGGTTCAAAAAGTGGACCGTAACGAAAAGGTCTATATCATCGTACCTTAATAATTACAAAACTATTAGTCCTAGAAACAAAAATGTGGTGTGAATATTTCACTTATATAGTCAGCTCGCTGTTATGTCCTTGAGTCCGGGTCTGGGTCGAGCGGGGCGGCGGGGGAGGGGTACTGCGTTAACTGTGCGAAACCGGCGCTCGTTTCTATTCAGTGTAACTCGTGACTCCGACTTGATAGCGCGGTGATTCTTTCGTGTGTTTATCAAGATTATTGAAACCGATTGATTCATACAAAAATAAGTGTAATTTGGACAGTATTTATATTAAAAATAACCAGAAAGTGATAAAAAAAATATATAAACATTTGCTATGTCGGCCTCAGCTCGTGCAAGAGCCAGCCAGAAATATAAATCACGGCTATCATTGGAAAGAGGGGGCTATGGGCCACACACAGGTACCCCAATGTCTGGCGCCGAGCGAGCGAGACGGTTTCGGGAACGTGCGAGTTACTTTTCTGCTGCCGCCAACCTCGCGAGCACCTCTAACACTGGAATACCTGTACTTATGGACGTAACGAATGAACGGACAATCGATATATCTATTGGATCTGCCACGGAACTGAGAGATCTTAATATCAGTAGAAGTGAAGCAATGCAAAATCATTGGCGTTCAGCGGACAAACGCTTCAAAACGGTATTTGAAGCCAATCCGTTTGGTTTATCTTGCAGCATTTATGATCGACTTTGTTTCGAAAGAGACTTAAAGAAAGTGAAACATCGCAACATTTCTTTCCTTCAAACAAAATTCCCCGATGAAAATGTGACGGAATTTCGCTTATGCAGTACCTGTAGCAAGTCGATAGATGCCAATAAAATCCCGACGCTGTCGCGCTCAAACGGTTTTCGTTATCCTCAATCGTTATCGGACTGCCGCTGCTTGACCCGATCAGCATTCGATTGATTTCACCACGGTTACCATTTATGCAGATTCGTCGATTACGCTACGAAGGTAACTATCGTATAGTCGGTCAGGTAATCAATGTACCTGTCGATGTAAACAACATGGTGCAGCAACTACCGAGGCTGATAGACGACGATTTTGCTTTTAATGTCAACATAAAAAAGAAACTTATTCACAAATCGAATTACTTGAGTGGTTTCGTACGTAAATCTGTTATCAAGGCTTGGCTGCGTTATTTGGTTAACCAACCGATGTACAAACATTATGACATAAAGATCGACTGGAGTGTGTTTGACAAAGATATGGATGACTATATTGGGCTTGAATTTCAGATTGAGTCTGTCGACCCCGACTTTGCTCCAGAATCTGAAATCCTGCTAGCTCGACAACATACTTTGTTATGGAATGAGGAACAATGTTTGGATATTGCTCCGGGACAGAACTCATCTCCAATCAACATAATTTATGATGTTCATGGCGAGGAACTATCTTTCCCTCAAATATACTACGGCGTGCCTCGTCAATTCGACCTCAACGTGCGGGTGACTCCGTACATGATGGCAACCAGCGAGATTCGACGTACTGATCGATGCGGTGCAACTCCGGATCATGTTCTCTACATGGCCATGAAGATGCTTCGTATCCGCGTTGTCGAAGGTATTTACAACATGTTTCGTTGTGTAAAACAGACTGAGTCAATCACACGCAAGATGCTTGAGGACCGAAACTTTACGGATGAATGTATTGATAAGAATTTCGTCTTCTTAAAGTCGATACCGAACTCCATTCAATATTGGATGACTCGCAAAAAAGACCTATTTGCAATGTTGCTCCAGCTTGGAAAACCAACAGTGTTTTTTACTATCAGTGATAACGAGATCAAGTGGCCAAAACTGCTGAAAATACTACATGGCCTTAGCGACTCATTCAAAGATATTCATGTCGAAGATCCTTTAGTCAACTTGAATCGATCTCAGCGGAGCCATCTTGTTAATGAAGATTCGGTAACCTGTTGCGTGTATTAAACAAAACAACAGAAGTAGATGTTGAACCTCAGCCGTCAACCTCAACAAGAATTCGGAAGAGAGTGCGCCTTTGGCTGGAGTTTCCAAATCCAAGCATGGGCCAACTATGTAGAGTAAAAGCGAAGCCTCACCTTATGTGCAAACGTGATGTGTTAGATTTAAAGTGGACACCTATTGTGACCAGAGCCGCCAACATACCGCTCGGTGGGAATATCAAGTGTAGACGTAACCAATTTCCGGTTGTGTCCGCAAGCGCGATCACCATTCATAAGTCGCAAGGTGGCACATTCGACGAAGTCGTTTTCAACTACGATAAGTCACAACAGATACAGCTTGTGTACGTTGCGCTGAGTAGAGTAACATCGATTGACGGTCTGTATCTCACCAATGATAAAGACGATTTTAAATTTTATCACGGGAGAGGCAGCACGGCGACAACGGTGAAAGATATTCGCTACGAGTACGATCGGATGGCCAATCATCGCCTTCCCATGTTGTCAATGCAAGCAAGAGCCTTCTATAAGCGAGACGTCCTAGCCGAACGCAATGAAGACCAGGGTGGCTACCTACATCGACGACGGCAATTAATTTTGATCGTATCTGCTTTCAATGCACAAAGTTTGGTTGCCCATGCAGGAGATATTGAAAGCGATAATATATTGATGAACTCCGATTATATGGTAATTAGCGAGACTTGGATGAATTGCGCGAACACTGTGATGATCAATGGCTTCGAACTAAGAGCAAGTAATAACACCGCACTTGAACATCATCGTACACATTGTCCGTCTACCTCATCTGAATTGCCGGTGCGAGTTTCTGCAGCCGGAGGTTCTGCAATCTACAGAAACCTACAAAGCTCCACGAACTTTAGCGAAATCATAGTAAATGCCAACAAGTCATGCGGAAATTCAGTCTTGAGAAAACATAATGTCGGCGACATATGCTTGGTGGACGTTAAAGTCAAAGATCTTACGCTGTTTATCCTCGGTGCCGTATATATACATCCTAAGGCGTCGGCTGAAGCTGTTAAGCTATGTCTTTATCAATCACTCCTGCCATATTCAGCAAACTTAACAAAATTAATACCGAACTCTCAGCCAGACTTGGAGACTCCAATCGTTCTATGCGGCGATTTCAATTGCGATCCACAACAGAGCAGCTATCTTCTTGAGTTCATGAGGAATGAATTCGGCCTTAACTACGTACAAACATCGCCGACAACATTAGACAATACCACTATAGACTGTACATTCACCAGAAATATTAATGTTGACATTATGCCGTATGTTTCTTATTTCACATATCACAGACCTATGTTAAATAAAATCGTTGTCGAATATTAATTGTAATAATAATTTATGTTTCTATTATGTATCTGTTCTTTTTTATTAAAATACTTAAAACATCGTCAATCCTGTTTTTATTTATTTCAATCTTTTACTTTAAAAGCGATTCGCTAACATAGACGTTTCACGTGAAAACCAACGGCTGTGTGCCCCAGCACAGCCCCACCCAATTTTTTTGAGAATTTTTTTTAAAAAAATGGGTAAAAGGTTCATCAACATCCATTACTTAAGAAATTTTTACAGGAATTTTTAATGAGAAATAATAAGATAGTTATACATAATTTATTTTATCATCACTGTATAAGGGAGAATATTAGGGACCCCCTGCAAAATTAGATTTAGGGCCGCAAGCTGTACTTGGCATCAGTCAAGCTGCTTTCAACCTCTAGAATCCTGACCCCCCTGCGACGCGAGGTGTATGTTACGCCACTGTTTACCTGTATCAAAATTTTCAAATACATACATCTTTATATATAAAAATCTTCTGTGCGTGTGTATGTGACTAAACTCCTCCTAAACGGCTGAACCGATTTCGATGAAATTCTTTGTGTGGTTTCAAGTGAATTCGAGAATGGTTTCGATTTACAATTTGGTCCGATACCGCAATCAGTTTAAAAGGTATTAATTAAAAACATTAAAAACATTCAACTCAATATTCACCTACATTGTTGTAACAACGTTATTGTTATAAAAATGACGTATGTTTGCGTCGAAAATCGATTTTGAGCCAAACTGGCCAAACCGGGTCTTTATTGTTACAAAAATGCAGATGACTCATGCTTTTTAGCATTTTTAAGTAATATCTTCAAATAATCTTCATATATGTAATTCTTCTGTGCGTGTGTATGTGACTGAACTCCTCCTAAACGGCTGGACTGATTTTGAAGACATTTTTTGTGTGGGTTCAAGTGGATTCGAGAATGATTTTGATTTACAATTCGGTCCGATATCGCAATTATTTAAATATGCACCAAAATTATGTAAGGGCACGCGATTGTTCATAAAAAAACCCATGGGCAATATTCTTGAGGCCACTATTTTGAGCGGCAAACTTCAAGGTGAAGCTGTACTTCTACCACAGATCCCTATGATTCTTTGAGACTCACCTACCCATTCAAATGTTTGCAATTTCCAATTCGCCTGGTATTTGCTATGACCATTAATAAGTCACAAGGTCAAACAATGACAATTTGTGGCTTAGATATAAAAAACCCTTGCTTTTCGCACGGCCAATTATATGTTGCATGTCCGAGGTTTGGCAAACCATCGCATTTGTTTGCTTAAAGAATTAACCAAAAACATTGTACATTCAATGGTATTACTATAAATGTAATTTTTGTGCATTAAAAAATATACATGTAAATTAAAACTAAGTTTCCATTCAGAATAGCTTCTATATTCAACTTAGTTCATTGTAAACGCATACTCACACGCAATAGATAGGTCGAATTGTGGTAACTGTATATGTGATGGTGTCAAGTATTGTAATAACTTTCTTTATAAAAAATTTCATCAAAACGGTCCAGATTGTTACAACTTATTCAAAAAAGTTTGTAATTTTCGGATTTAAGACGTGTGTAGAGGACAATGTCTGTCGGGACCGCTAGAGAACCTATAATTACTCTAACCATCAATATCATGTTTCAAAAATAATTCGTCACTCCCATTATCACAGCTGAGTTCGGAATTGGTGCCTACGTCGCCATTTTCCCAAATGATGTCGTTTTCCGTGCCATTTAATGCATTTGTTCTGCAACATTTTTTTAAAATAATGTGTTATAGAAGAATATAAAAGAATTATTAAAGACCGTGTGTTGAACATTTATAAGCAAAGAATATATCATTTTGCTTTCACCATCGAAATATATTTGTTTCATCTGTGTCAAATTTTCAGTGGTGACTGCTTTGTGTTTCCTTTTTTTTCCCCTTCTTTTCTGCAAATAAAATTGCCTCCTTTTTTACTTGCGTCATAGTGAACTCGTCTTGATGCTATTATAGATACCTTTGATGTTTAGCTGATTAAAAGAAAGCGTATACAAAAAAAATTCCTAAATAAGAGCAGACAACGATGTTTAGGATAGACTGAATACTAGAGATAAACTGCGAAATAGGATAAGTCATTCATCGATGCAAGTGGCCAGAATGGATGACTACATTTTTCCTTTAGTAAAAAAGGTATGGAAACTCAATTCTTCACATCCAACAAATGTTATGCCTTCGATTCTAAGCCGCACCCGATTTTCAGTAGCATTAACGCTAGAAATATAGTACGACTTAGATTTGAGTAAATACGGTAATTTAAAATAAAATGAAAATACCTATTGGGTGCAAAAGATTATTTTAGACGAAAAGTAATGAGAGAGTGTGAGAAAAATTGAATGACAATTTTCAAAAATCCTTGCTATTTGAAAATAACAAGGAAATCAAAAGATTTTTGGAAGAGAAATTTTTAAGTGTAGATTTTTTTCATTAAAAGATAAACGAATTTGCTTCCTTTCGTGACCGTTACTTTTTCACTCTATCCCAAACTATCCCCTTGGAACTTATTCACCATATGTTGAACGCATGGAAAATAAACAGTTCATGAAAGAAGCAATTGGCCATAGCAATCAATTTTAACTACATAGAGCGAACCACTTTATTCTTCTCTTTTGTTCTGACTTCATTTTTAGAATAGAGATATCTTAGCTTCGAATCTGAAATAAAAGACGATGATTGTTAGTTAAAATATTTACTACAAATTACAAAAACATAGTATTTTTGACGTCCTTTATGCTGAAATGAGTGAAATTTTACTTTATTTCACATCTACGGAGACGGAGAAAAGAACATGGAACCAATGCACCACTGCTCCATACGTCACCAATAGTTCACGAAAATTGACGATGGATGAAGTTGTGAACTGAAATAGGATCCAACTCTTAGGTGTATTCCGCTGCATTGATTATATCACAAAATTTGTTGATTTTTTTTCTTTGTATTTTTCCGTTTCATCGGCGCAAGCAATAAAGTCGCCAAAATAATACAACCCCCGCGAAACAGAATATTCCCGCTGGTAACCTTTTACCACCACATTTCAAAACAAGACTCGGTCTTTTCTTTTATAGTAACATTTTTCTTTTCTTTTTTTTTTCATACATAAAAAATGGATGAAAAACTAATGAAATAACTTTTTTCATAACATTTTTTATGGATATATTGTGTGTTGTCACCAATAAAGCCTATGTGGCGAGATTTGCACCGGTGAAACGAAAAGTAACTTTATTTTATCATTCATTAAACTTTTTTTAAAATTCATTTTCTTCTGCTTTGTCTCTGGATCTTCAATTTCTCCTTTTTTCTTGAAACGAATGAAAATAATAAAATCAAAGGTCCACAATAATATTTCTACGTATAATTTATGCATGCCGTTTTCGAAATACTGGGTATTGTTAAACCACGCAAATACTTTTACAGTTAGCAACCTCAATTATATAGAATTTCTGGAATATTCTTTAACATATATAAAGCTCACATGAATATAATGACTAATCATCTTTTATGGGGAAACCTGTGTGTGTCTCCCTTTCAGTTCACTGTAATTTAAAAACTGGAATGTACTTCTCCGACAATAATGCAATTATGTCATGAAAACGCATACATCACGAACAATTTTAATTTCTTTGTTCTAGCAATTTTTCAAATTGAAAGAAAAAACTATCTTCATTCATCTTGATTGAATGTTATTAGTTTACAAAAAATGTGGAATCATAAGTTTAATAAAGTATAATGATCGTCTTTTTTAATTTTAAAAAGATCGATCAAAAATGAATATTCATTTAAGTATTATTGTAATAACTTAATTTGATGTTTCACATCCACAGTCTCGTGATGTCTATTAACTTCCTGAAATAATGCCATTCATACTTTAAAATTTTTCTAAAATAATTTTTAATTGCTTTACTATGATTAATTATGATAACTTTATAATTATTTTGAGGTTTTCTTTTGTTAATTAATCGCAGTGTTTACAAAATTTTACATACAACATTCGTTTACTCACAAGGCATTGGACATGCCACGTCAATTATATGACGTCAGTTCGCTATCGCCATCCACTGTATACACCCTCTTGCTTCGGGTTCATGAAACGTCGCGCTGTGTAAGCCATTTTGTAGTGCATATTTTTGGAGTTGACATATTTATAAAGTCGTTTTTCTTATCTACCAAAGTATTTTTGTCAAAAATTTGTCTCACAAATTGTAATGTCCACAATGAATCCTGAGTAGTAAGTAAAATACTTTATTTAAAATTTTATTTTCCTTGTTCACTGATTGCGATGAAATTTTATACGAATTTCCAAACATTTAAAAATTTTATTTTATTTTGAATCAAGTTCTTTTAAAGATAAGTAACTGACTACCTGAAGTACATAATTGTCTGTTTTTCTGTTTATTATGACTGGAACACTGCAATTTATTTTGTACCTACTAGTGTTATGTCATTGTTATCATAAATACTTAATTGTTCTGATGCGTAATAAGTAAGATTCTGAGGGAAAAAAAACTAGAAACAATTCAATATTTTCTGAAACTATTGCTGTGAAAGAGAGATTGAAACTAGGGGAGAAAAATCTTATATTTTTTAACTTCCTTCGTAATTTTATTTTTTAATTTGTTTTTAGTTTTTGTTTGTGTGTCCTCCATAGTGAGGTAATTGCGTTATGGATGCGAGATGCATTTGATCGTAGACAAATTGCATTCTATTTCTTTTAATTTTCGAAAATTTTATCTTACACGAAGCATGTAAATATATCTTATGTCTTTTGCGTAAGCCTAACTAAAGTATTTGCGTAGTCAAATTTGTGGAATAGTAGTAATTGTATTGCATACTATTTATTCCATCGCAGAATTTGTCATATTTATCATAACCATATAGCTTCAAATGAATGCCATAAATTTGTTTTTTCTCTTAATATTCAAATTGATAATTTATTTTCCTGGTAATCACGAGTCAAGTTTGGATCATTAATTACCAGTGTTTTTGTGATGGTATGTTTGATTGTACTTTCCGCCCTATACACTAGAAATTTAACTTTAAAATTGAAAGTTTAAGTAAACTTTTGAAAATGAATGGTACTCTTTTTAGACATATTCGATAATTTGTTATCTATACATGGTCATTATACCACCTCCCTTTTATATGCTAAATTTTCCTGTATGGTTTTTCCTTTTAAGTCCTTATAATTCGCATTTTTATTAACACTTTTTATAACTTTATTCATAGTTATGTGCCATGTTATTATATAGAATCAAGTTTTAATTAAAAAAGTAATCATTCTTAAATTGAGGCATAACATATGTGAAGTATTAATAGTGATTACATTAAACTGAATTGTTAAGATAAAGTTGTATTATATTTGAAACTATTTTTTTTTTATTTTCTTGGTATTTTTATCTCAAGGATTTAGTTGAAAAAACTAAAATGTCTGTATTAATGCTTGATCATATTTAAGAGATACAAATGTTCTTTTTTTAAAAAATATTTTCTAAAGGAAAGTCCTAAAGTAAATCATTTAACAAATGCTACTGCAGTGCTACATTAGTACTTGTATCAAGTTCTGAATGGTGTACAACCTTTTTAATTTGATCCTTTTTAAAAAATTTAGCTGCTCTCTTAAAAAGCATTTATTATTTATTAGTGCTTCAATTTGATTATGAAACTTGCATCTTAATTCAAATATTGTTGTTGCTTTGAATATGTAATTCTGTATTTTGTTTCATAAAACCTTAATATTTGCTCAATATTGAAAATTTTGTATTAAACTAATACACAAGTGTATTATTAAATTGATAAGTTATTTTGTAAATATGTTTGTTATGCAATATTATGGTATGATTTTAAAATATTAATTTTTCACTTATTCAAACTGTTTTGAATTCCCCCACTGTTAAAATGTTCCAATCTGTTGTACGAATATTTCGCAATGTAAAATATTGATATTTTTTATATTGGAAATTAGTGTTTTGAATATATGTTTTATGTACTTCGACTGTTCTTATTTTTATTCAGTGATTACCTATTTAAATTGCTACTTATTGGAGACTCCGGTGTTGGGAAATCTTGTCTGTTGCTAAGATTTGCTGTAAGTATAAAATAACTTTAAAATTGTCTTTTAAAATTTAACACTCATTATTCGCACATTCTTGAATGTTTTTGTTTTAAATATATAACTTTTAGGACTTAATACAGTAATTTACAGTTGGCATAAATTTGTTCCTTATGGGCTGAAATAAAAAAAAATAAGAGGCTCAGTTAGTGATTTGATCAAACATAAAGTGTGCCATTTCCAGTCACATTAGTTATAACCAAAAAAGATTTGTTTCTATTCTGATTGTCATAAAGTGAACTTTTCCTATATTTCTCTCTATGTAAAACTTAATAGTTCTGGTGTAATATATTTCCTATTTAGAATGGGAAATATGTATGTTGAACATTTGTAGAATAGGATGCATACTAAGGTTTCTAATTTCTTTACCTTTTATTCCTAGGGAATTTTTTTGTTAACAATATTTATTCCCAGTCATTAATTTTGAAATCTAAAAACTTGTTTTTATTTATCAACTGTACAAAATAAGGATATTCATAAATTCTAAATTTGTTGCTTTATATATAGAGCTACAGAGTGCATATAAAATATAATTATGCATTGTTCATGTTTTCTGAAATCGTACTTTAAAAATCTTTCTATTATTCGGCTAGTTTTTAGCTTTGTTGTGTACAATCTTGTAACAGAAAATGTTTCCATCTTCAGCTGGTGTTGGAATAATAATTTTCAATACCTTGTCAAATTTAGTGTTTGATTTTTCTGTTGGATCAGATGAATGCTGTTCTTGTTTTGCCATCTTGCGTAAGGTAGAAATCGTGGATCGAAATGTAAATTGAGAGAAATTGCAAAGTTGGCAATTTTTTTCGACTAGAAGTGGTCAAATTAACAATATGTATCAATTGTAGTCCAAAGAGCATTTTCTTTAAAAAAAAAACAATTCAGGGTGAAATATAAGTAATACTCGGAACTTATGCGATAGGTGGACTGAGTGATAACTGATGTAAGTGGAATTTGCATAAGTAAGAGTTACGTTAATTTTGCATATAATTGTGTATGAGGTAGGATTCAAAAGTTCTTGGACTGAGCCATTTACATGATAATTTTTTGCTGCGAAGTGACTTTGATAATGTTTCTGTTTTAATACATTCTCTTTTCTGAAAGTGATGTTCCAAACCACATAGTCAGGGGCTTGCCATGACATTATATTTTGTAGGCAGATGCATTTAGTAAAAGCTAGGGCTGGACGATGTAGGCATCTCTACATCGTGATACATCGGCTACTTTACATCGTGATGTTACGATGTATCGCGATGTAAAACTTTTATAAATAAAATAAATAAATAATGAGCCACCGCTTTCTGTACATATTAAAAAATAAAATGATTGACCATATAAAAAATTATCAATAAGTGAAATAATTAAAAATGGTACACTTTCAATTTGAAAGATAATTTAACAGAAACAAGTCGAAACATAAAAATGAACCTGTAAAAGAATTAAAAATGCATTCAAATATAAAAAAAAGTACTATACAATTTGAAAATGCTAAAAATATTTTTTATTATGACTAAGGAAAATTTGCATCTCTGCATGCTTAGGGAGAAGGGAAGCTCTTTTTGTCTTGTTATAACGCTTCCACCTGAACTGAAAACTCTCTCCAAGGCCACACTTGAACCCTGCATACACAGATATTTTCTGGATCGAACTTTCAAAGATGGGAAAGATTTGTAGTGAACTTTCCACCAATCGAGGGGATCATGTTCGAATGAAACTCTTGGCATAGATAAATATTCATTGAGCTCTTTCTCAGCTTCCTGGGAAGGATTCCTTGTATTTTCTAAATTACTATTTGAACCGAACACATCAAAAATTTAGCCAATACTTTCTTGTTTTGTTCTTTTGTCCTAGTTTCAATATTTTTAAAATTATCAGGATTAGATATCTTTTGTGTTGTATAAATGTTCCTCATTTTTGCAACAGCTAATTTCTTTACTTCTTCGGGAGACTCTATAAAGTTTTGCCGGAATCTTGGATCACACAGAGTTGATAACTGTAAATTTGATGACATGGGATGAGATTCATACTTATTTAGGGACTCTAAAATTTCTGATTTGATACTTTTAAGTAGCGAACTGTCTTCATCCTTGTGTTGAAGATTATTTTTATTTTCATATATAAAGGTAGTACAGCTGACGCTGTTGTATATTGTTCGCCGTTCAAGGAACTTGTTATGTCCTCTAATAACTCAGTCACTGTTGTGAAGTCCACTAAGGATGAAATTTCATTTCTCTCTAGCATCAAATGCTTTTTAATTGAGTACTCTAAAAGGGTTTTACAAATTTTCCAGAAATCGTTTCCCTAATTTTAAAGTGCTCCACTATCGAGTTGGACAAGCAGAGGGAAGTGTTTTTACCTCCATTTGTAGTAACTCTTAAGATTTGTGGAGATCTCTCTTCTTCCAACTCATTGCAAATGCATTTTGCAACTTTTTAAGCCGTGCAACAGCTTTCTTCAATACAGGAATATCCAAAGAGTGATTAACCTCTATGTTTATATTGTGAGCAAAACAAGAGAAACATGAGCATTCTCTAAATTGAGTTCTTCAATTGATTTTTTAAGATGTTACGCCCATTGTCAGTAGTGATTGACATTACGTTCTCTGGACATCAATGCCCCAATCATTTAAAATACTCCTCAAAACTTCAGCAATGTTCTTACCATTGTGATCGTTATCAAAATGTGCACATGCTAGACATGCTGATTTCAGTGCCCACTCTGATGTGATAAAATGTACTGTAATAGTGATGTATGGTGTATTGGCTATAGATGTCCAGCAGTCAGTTGTTACAGAAATTGTATCTTTGTTAATTAATGATAGTTCCTGCCTAATCTTGTCCCTGACTTCATTATAGAGTTTTGGAACTGCTGTAGCAGTAAAGTGCTTTCGTCCAGGTGAGCTATAACGAGGGTTAAGGACCTTCACCATATTTATGAATTCTTTTCGATCAACAAGGTTGTATGGCTGCATAGTGCACACTAAAAATTTTGTTACTGAGTCAGTAGTACGTTTAGAGGCTTGGTCATCCAACCGTTGAAAATCAGTCATAAACTTTTTGTCTTTTATGCCTATGATTGTCAACAAAGTTAAATTGATTGGATTCAGATACAGCCATGTTTGAATGTGGTTGTGGTTCATCGATTGACTCATCAACAGCAGCACAAAATGGAGAATATTGCACTGTCACCGTGACTACTTTACTTTTATTAGAAACTTCAGAAAACTTTAAAGGATGATGAAAAAAGCCTGAGATGACCAAATAAATTAGATGTACTTCCACATTTTGCTGAAACTGGGGACCTACAAAGTTTGCAAACTGCTATATCTCCAGAAACGATTTGTCAGCTTTCATTTGCTGGTAACCCAAAATGTTCCCAAGCTCGACTTTTTGACTTCTTTGGAAGCAGTTGAGAAAATACTGGGCATTCTAATGTTCGATGAGCAACTGACATCTTTTTTCATTCACACAACTTTTATCATAGGCTATTCCTACAAAAAGAATTTAATTGGTAATTATTGTATACAGATGTCACAAACAAATCAATTTTACCCACTGTAAAGTTGAGAGAATATCCCTTTTTTCCTTTACCTCTGGAAAAAAATGTCCGGTAATAATTTGATCATTCGGGATATTAGACATCCGGATTTCGGACTTTATATCGTATTTTTATTTTCAATACTTCAGAAATTCCGTCTTTATTTTTAAGTATTTGAGGTTCCATTAACTAAAAATCGATTTTTGAAAATTACCGTTTTATTTTTTTTTACCCAATAGCACCAATAATCAGAAAAATCGTTTTTCCGGTATAGAGTCGGTCATGATCATGCCGGATTATCGATACTGTACTGTACCTCTACAAATAAAGGAAACACACTCAATAAATTACTCGGAAGATTATTTTTATGATAAAGTATATCAAAGATAATATTTGTAAAAAAATTAAAGCCTGCGAAAATGTTTAGATCAGATTATTTACTTATTTAGGCAAACTTTAGAAAAATTTGTGGTTTTAATCCACTCAATTTAAATCAGATATCTAACCACAAAATTATGAAACATTAGCAAAAAAAAAGATTACATTTGATACCGCCTACGGGCCGAACCGAAAACGAAATTCCTTGATCAATACTTTTCCCATAAAAATAAAGTTATCTAGTTTGCTTTAAATATTAAAATAAAACTCATTTATTGAAAAAAGCACATGTGACAGACGTGATAATTTTAGAAAGAAAAAAAAAATTACTCTAAAAAAACATCTGCCACGGGATTGATTATTTTGTAAGTAGTACATTTTTTTTCTCCTTAAAACACCTTAATCAAACATAAACATTTTTTTTCATTAATAAATATCAGAAAGGTTTTAATCAAAACATAAAAAAATGCTTACCTTAATGACAGTAACAGTTGGCGATGTTTGAAAATAAATCAAAATATTTCCACTCTGGACTGCAGATTTCTACATCGGTCGCTGGTCTGAATTAACTATTCACCACGCGCTGATACAAGCGATGTAACACAACACCGAACACCGTGATACACGATGAACGTCAAATAGATTTATTTTTCATCGGTTTGAAGTCGAGCAGCTAAGAACACCTTAATCGAAATGAAGCTCATCTGTACATCTACATTAGACCGGGCGCAAAGGCTTGTCTCCAGCATTCCCCACATGACACCGAAAATCGCTGATTTCTCACCTTTCGATTTTCGGTTTCTCTGCAGATGCGATTGATACGAATCCGGTTTTTTCCTCCCTCGGTTTTGTCAAACTTACATCGGAATGAAGCTCAGCTCTACATCGAATATTCGGTGTGTGGCTACATCGAAATGGTATTTATGGCTGCACTGGTTTAGAGATGCATCGTTCTGGATAGAAATAAAACACCGGTTTTTTGATGTAGCGTTTACACCGGTGTTTACCGATGTATCGATGCATCGTCCAGCCCTAGTAAAAGCTATTTATAAGATGCATTAAGTAGCGATTGAAATAAATGGCATTTGTTGAGCATAGGAGTGTCAAATTTTTGTGTTCGCTTGGGAAAGAGTGAAATGGAAACTTCTGAAAAATGTTGAAGCATGTGTACAGCATTGTTACATTATCGCAAATGCTGATGCAACTCAAAAGCTTGCATTTCAAAGAAGGCAAGGAAAGACAACAAATGCTCTGGACATCCGTAGATTTCCCACACCTCTGAAAACGTCAAAGGTTTCTGCAGTGGTACGTAACAGGCTTCAAACAGCTGCACAAATAACAGAATCAGTTAGGATATCAGAAGCCATAGATTGACATATACTGACTAAGGATCTTAACATGCATAGGTTGTGTGTCAGCACATCATTTCCCATGTGTTAAATGAAGACCAAAAGGCAATTCAAATGGAAATGGCGGGAGACTTAATCTCGGCTATTGTTACTGGAGCAGGAAAAGGTGTTTTTTATCCGACCTGCAATCAAAGAGAGCATGGGTAACATGGGAATTGCCACAATCTCTACGAAAACAGAAATTCCATCAAGATTGCTCTAAAAGTAAGATCATACTAGAGATTTTTTTCGATATCCAGGCATTGTTCTTCTGGAATTTATCCCTGAAGGTCACACTATGAACAAAAAACTCTTTAAGTAGCATTCTTTAAGCTGCAGACCTGCATCATTTGCGTAAGTTGTTCTGAAAGTAGAGACTAAAATTGTGAGCTGAGCGGTCATTATATCCTTTTGCATGACAATGTTCCTACACACTAATTCCTCCTTGTCTCTGACTTTCTTGTGAAAATGAAAACTATTTTGCCTTTTCCTTATTCCCCAATCTCGTTCCCTGTGGTGTCAAATCTCTTCACTGAACTAGCGCTTCACTTACAGGGTCATCTATTTCAAACTATGTATGAAGTTAAAAGTGCATCGCAGGCTGAATTAAAGGTTCTGGCAAAAAATGACTCCCAGAAATGTTTCGAGAACCTTTACAAGCAATGACAAAAGTGTTGTTGCCCATGTCTTATTTTGAAAGAGGATGTATTTAATCCTGGGAAGTTTTTAATCGTACCTCATATAAATTATTTTTAGTTGTGGCCGAAAACTAAAGAAAATACTTTAAAAAAAATGGCTCTTGTGTATTATTGCAACTGTATTAATGATATTATAAAAAAAAAAACTATCCTCTCGCAACTAAATACTGCATTAATTTTTGTAAAATATTCCTGTAAAGTATTTTTTTTTAATTTTACAAAATTTCTTATCAGTTTATTTTCATCAATGTCCTTCATGGAATTTTTTCTACACTAATTTTGTGAAACATAAATTGCTATATTACCTTCAAAAATATATACCAAATCTAACTCTTTATCTAAATCTTCAACTAGTTCCTTACTTTAAAAAAATTTCTCCTGTAGATGTATATATTGCTATCTCAATGGTGTTTTTCGTAAGTCTCTGCGCTTTTCTTATAAAGAATTTCGGACATGAGTTGCGAGTACTACCCATTTTATTCATTTTTCCAAACTTGACCATCATACTGGTTCTATCAATAACACATGCAACTGTGCTTTATAGCTTTAGCTTTTACTTGCTTAATATTACCATGTGGCTGTGTTTTAACTGATTCGGATGATTTTCGACTAGAAAGTTTTAGACCTTTTCATAATTTTATACACAGCTGGTCTGTGGGGATATATTTTGATTTGTTTTGACCTTTGAAATAGTTGTACATTTTTTTTTATATAAGCTTTGGCAAAAAAAAAAATTTCTTTATGAGGAACCAGTTTTTTAGGATTTGACTGCCTTGTTTTTATAAAGTCAGTCAAGTTATTTGAAATTTGTTTAAAGATATTTCTTTTGGCATTTGGCAAAAAATATTTCAAAATATATATTATGGAAAATAATCAAATTGTGTCCCATCTTGCCCTGTTATTAGGGTTGTGAAAGAACACCATACAGAACCCTTCAAAAATAGCCTACCTTGAAATAAATGTGGTTTTTTTTAAGAAAAAAGGTAGATATTTTTTTTGTATCTATAATGGGAGTAACTATTGTTATTAATATTAAGTGGAATAAAATTTAATTATATATTAAATTTCAGTGTCCTGTGTGTGCTTTTCTTACAGTGTAGATAAGCTGTATAACATCAGTGTAGGATTTGATTTCCTAGGAAAGAGAAATTCTTATATGTATGCCTCTTGTATTTTATAATATAAGAATTTTAGTAATGCTGATATATTGAAATGTTAAATAATTTAAGTCAATCTGTATTAATTATGTATTTTAAATTGTGGCCAATATATATATATAGTGTTGGTTGGGTTTTCTTTTTTCTTTTTAGGTAATTGTATGCTTTTTTGAAAAAGTTTATAAATTACATTTCTGATTCGTTCTATGTCAAATGATGTAATTTGAATTCCAGTTTTTAAATTTGTTTAAAATAAATATTAGTTAGTGTCTTTTGTTGAAATTATAATTTTTTAGAGAACTGAAATTGGCTAAATTTAAGACGGGCATAATAAATTTAATTGTTTTTCGTTGAATTCAAAACTGAAATTAGAATTGTACTTGTAAAATCCAGATAATTTCAAATTTTATAAAATGAGTAAAGATGTAACACAATTGCAGGATTGTTCAAGGAGCTTTTTTTGTTTAATTTAAAATTTTAATATCTAGGTACTTTAAATCAAGTGCACATTTTGTTTACTTTGAGAATTATTGTTAACAAATGTATTTTATTTAAAAAAAGTTTTGTAAAATAACAGAAGTTAGCATTAGGGAGACGCATGAACTGATTAGCTAGAATCGTGTGATTTATCACATGACTATGTTGTCGAAATCCATTGGCCGCCAAATTGTTTATAGGCTCGCCAAAAAAGGAAATAAAAAAAAAAGTTATATTTTAAGAGAATCGTTGAAAAGACATTAAAAAAATATTGAATGTGAAAAAACAAATTTTACTTGACATCTTATATTTCACTTACTGATTTAAAAATTTTAACTCTTAAGAATATCTACAGTTAATTTATTTAATGATCTAATTTGTGTGATAATAGAATATTTTGGAACTTTTTTGAATATTTATATTAAACAAAACTAATTTAAAAGTTTGAAAAAAAAATTTCATATTCAACCTATTTAAAATCTAATTTTTTGTTCTCTATTAAATTAGAAATCTTTTGAAAAGATGGGAGGGGGGTATGTTCTGTATTTTAATTAGAATGTAATTTCTGGAAGGAAATTTAACCAAAGTATTTTTTTTTTGAGTAAATATTAGTCTTGATAGCCTTTTGGAATCTAAGAAATTTGTCTTTTCTGTGTGTTTGGATTTAAAGAAGGAATCCAAGAATCAATTTTGTACTAAGGAATCTTGTTAAAATCTTTTTGAATTTATTACAAATTATGTACAAGACTTCTCTAATTTTAATATTGACTAAAAACTTATTCCAGTAAACATTTAAAATTTTTACTAGACTTTTTTTTCCCCTTGTGTTCTAAAATTTATATATTGGATGATTTAAGTTGGATTTAATTTAGATTTTGATTGAAATTAAGTAAAAATTTGGTCTTTTTCCAAATATTTCTGAAATTATTTCAGTTTCTAGTTCTATTTTGTGGAGAGGAGGAAATATTGCCAGTGATTTTAAACTTTTTAAGTATTCAAAAAAATTTATAGTTTATTAACAATTTTTGCTTAGAATGTTATAATTAAAAATTATACCTTTAAAATTAAATATTAGAGTATAATTTCTCTTGACAGTTCCTTTATGCATGGAATTAACAAATAAAGGCTACTCACTAATATACTTTAACTGTTAAAACAATTCATATTTATTCAAATAAAAATGTATTGTAAAATATATTTTATGTTATGCAAGAATAATTTTTAAAATTCATTCTTTAAAATTTTTTTTAGGATGACACTTACACAGAAAGTTACATCAGTACAATTGGTGTGGATTTTGTGAGTATTCAGTAATTACTTTTTTTACTAGTGTAACTATTTGTAAATTTTTGTGGTTGGTCTTGTATTATCGCTACCACCTGCTACATAGAAAACTCGATGCACATTAAATCTGTCGCAATTCAAAGTCCTGTTGGCATAATATGGAAGTTTTGAGAGGGTGGTGCCTGCTCAGGTGTTTGTTGCTTGATTATAGTTTAAAAATGAAAGTTTCACACACCACCAATAGTCGGGTTGCTTCAGAATGCGACAGAAATTTAAAATCAAAATATCATTCTTGAGGAAAGCAGATAATATAAAATCCAAATACTATGACTTCATTGAAACATGTTTTGTCTATTTTTGTTCCTTATGAATAAGGCTATATTCTCCTAATTTATATTGTTTTAATGTATGTTTTTTTTAAAAAATTAATCCTTAAATTAACCTGTGTAATAGGGTAGTATAATCTGTTCAGATTGTATATTTTTGCTAATAAAAAGACCAGATAAAGCTGGATTTGATCTTCAAGTTAATAGTATGACTTTGCAAATGAACCCCAGCTTTAGGATTTACAATGTGAAAGATGTGGCCACAAAATTACTGTAAAAAGAAAAAAAGTTAGTACCATCTTGAGTTTATCTAAATTTGTATGCATCTATTATATCAAGCTACAAAAATAGTGCTTGAATTTGATATAAAATTTTTATCTTAACATACGAAAGCCTACTTAAAGTTTTAATTTTTGTGAAAGTATTTACAACTTTAATTAGTATAGTTTTATTAGCATGGTGCTAATCATAAACATATCTACCAAAGGCTGCTAATTATAATCATGATTGTAAAGTGTGGAGGGGGGGTGAAAAAGCAGACTAGTGTGATGGATTACATAATTTAACACTGTGTAAGGGAGCAATGCACAAAAATATGTCAAGAGCTCGAACATCCTTCCATTGATATAATGTGGTAGTTAGGAGAGGTGGTGCCAGCTTAGGTGTCGTCCACGTCACTTGACCATGGTTCAAAATTACATGGTCTGTCGCCAAAAGCCCTCGTGTAGGTGAACACAGTACGACGTTAACATTCACTCATACACAATTTAACAATTATTAATGATAAGGATGTCTCTTCAAATAGTTTCCTTTCAAATGTTTTCTCTTGTGGGATGTGTAACCGACATTGCAAAATGTCTTTAGATACTCATGGTCATTCAAAACTCCATGCAGAACATGGATCTATTTTAAATACATTTATAACTCTTCAAGGTTTTCATTTGCCTTGCGGGACTTCTGGACTCTGCAGAATTTAGTTTAAGGGCTCGTCATTTCGTATTATTATTTTGAACTCCTTATTCTTAGCAATGGATTGTGCAGTGTATAAAGGAATTAAAATTATGACCATTAATTTTAACTTAATATTAAGGCATCATTAATAACTTTTAAATTTTATGATTAAAATAGTACATTTTTATGAATATTTTTGTGGTTGAGTACTTGGACAGAACATTTATTTGAAAATGAGCAATAATGAATGACCTCATATGAAATTAAATTTTAAAATTGTATAGACTTACTTGACCTTTAAGCAATGGCTACCTTCATTATTGAACATGTTCTCACAAGGATACTGGAACAAGATGCACTCTCTTGTGAGGATGGGTAATTTGTGCAGCTAAAGCCTTACTTAATTGCATAAGTTTATTTGTAGTGAAGCTGTTTCAATTTTTCTTACATTATGAGAGGATTACTAGAGTAGTTATTTGTAGTCTTTTACATTTTATTTCTTTAAATGTTAAAAAAAACATAAAATTTATTTTATTTAGTAAATATTCGTAATGAAAATAAAAAAAAAGAAAATTCAAGTTATTAATTTACTTTGCACAACACATTAAAAAATATGTAAATATTTCATATCTGGATTTTTACAAAATCAAATAGTTTTAAATTTTCATGCTGGGATTTTTCAATTAATTCCCTAGAAATATTGTTTATCACTGTCACAAAGTGATTTAATTTATCATTCTTGTATACTCTTTTGTTGCATACAGTTTCTTCTTTTACTCTTTGAAGTATAATATTGATTCACAATACATGCTAACCAAACTCTAAGAATCAATAAAATCGCAAACCATGAGATATTTATCTTTATATTGTGAATAACTAATACTCCGAAGTATATCGGGTACATATGTTATTTTAGCTGATATAGTTAAAACATGAGCTCTATTTATTTACTTGACTCATCCTTGTATAATTTCTGCTTTCATTCTGTAACAAAAATAAAAAATAATGAAACATAAAAAAAATCAATGTTTTAGTCTCAACATCTCACTCTTAACGATATAGGGTAATATTTAATAGCAAAAAGAAAAATGCTAATTAAATGTTCTATCTAAATTCATGTGGTACACCTGTCCTTAGTCAGTTTAAATGACTATTTGTATATGACACACCTGTGAACTAATGTTTGAGGCTAATGCATATGTCATGCATGTCGTGAAAGGGCTCAGATGAATTTGCAGTGACATTATTGAAGATTGTTTTTTACTTTGAGTTTGCTTCAGTACTATCTTTTTTAAAAAAAAAAATGTCTATTTAAATTGATTTAAAAGTTCAATACTTTTTTAAAAATGTGGTTTTAAATTTATTAAATAAAAGAACAAAGTAAACCTATAATGCACACCTTTTTTTCTTTGCTTTTAATATGCTTATCTTTGAATACTTTTTTTTTCTGGAACTTGGAATTCTTTTTTTAAATTTCAAAAAATTCATGAAAATATATTTTTTCGTACAATTTAAATTGAGATCTAAAGATTTTTAAGGCAAATTAAGATCAGTTTTTGAAAATTATATTCACTAACAAAGGTGACTGTTTTTAGTTTTATTAGTAGTTTTTTTTTCTTTCAGAAAATAAGAACTATAGAACTGGAAGGTAAAACTATCAAACTTCAAATTGTAAGTGAATTTTAAATTCTATTAACTTGAATTATAGTATTTAATAATTATTTAATTTATAAGAATTTACTTTTTACTTAAAGTTATATTGGATTGCAGTTTTAAATAGCATAATATTTATGAATTTGTATAATTCTTGTTTTATAAATTTATTAGATATTGAAAATCATAAAATTTTAATTTTTAAAAATTTAATAACATGTGAGCATATGTGTTCTATTATAAGGCTTCCATATATTCTATGGATAAATTTTTTAAAAATTTCTATTAAAAATAAGATCAATACCAGTAAATTTTTAAAGGTTTTTATTTAATTCTATAAATGTAAAATTCTTGTATGTTTTATTTTTGTTCATTTTTGCTTTGGCTAATTTTCCACTTGCATTTCGTATTTTTTTAGTCTTCATGCATTCAGGGTCACAGGGGCTCTTCAGTTCACTTTATTTATCTTAATGTATTTAATGTCAGGCTTGTATATTCTGTATAGCTCAAAATTGGGATCTCCTTCCCCAATTACCATTTTCATTTACTTTTACTAGTATTAAATACTATAAAATCATGCTAATATTTTGATTTTTAAAATAAGAAAGTTTTTACATTTGTCATACAAGTTTTAATGTAATTAAGTTTCGTATTTTAAAGAATGTTTAGTGAAATACGAGCTTATGTTCATCCCCTTTCATACCATTGATAACCTTTAATACAATTGTTACTTTTTAATGAGCACTCTTAGTAATTTTTCAATTTAGGGTAATGCAGTACCTATAAACTTGTACAGTGTTGTACCATTTATTTTAAAATTTTATTTTTCTGGGGAGTTTTAAAAATTGCATATGTATTTTAATGGGGTTTTTTAATATTTCTTTCGTGACTAAGATCCTTTCATATTCAAATATTTGGTCTTTTTTTTAAATGCATTTTTATTTTTCATAGTGGGATACTGCTGGTCAAGAAAGGTTTAGAACTATCACCTCAAGTTACTATAGAGGAGCTCATGGAATAATAGTAGTCTATGATGTTACTGATCAGGTATATTCATCCATTGCAATTTCTTATTATCAAGTTACCCTATTGTAGATTTGGTTTATTTTTCCCCTAGACATTGGAATATTAGATTGATTGAAGTTGTTAGTTTAGTCAGTAATTTTATAATGAACATGCATGGAAATATAAGTACTTATGTAATTTAAATTTTTGGATGAAAGTGTCAAATTTTGGGTATGAAATGATCAGAAATAGCATTTCAAGAGAAATTATTTAACATTAAAGTTGCAAATATATTTTTATATTCAGAGATTTTGAAAAAGAGCCAATAATGGTCAAAAAACATTTCATTCTATGTGTAATTTTAATTGAGACATTTGAGGATATTGAGTTAACTTTTGCTTTAATGAATACTTTAAATTTTTAAGTTTTTTTAAAGTCTTAATATGGAAAGTTACTATTTTTTTAGGTCTATATATCGGCTATTTATCAATATGCACATATATTGTATCCATTTCTTTCATGTTAATCTTTATCAAAACATTTTGTAATATAACTGTGCAAAACTCAAGAAATTATCTTGATAAATGAACTTATAATTTAGTAATTTTTAACAATTATCAATGCTCTGTAATTTTTGTGATTGGGACATTTTGAAGTAAAAAATATTTGTTCTTAAGTGTAACTTTCAAATCTTGATTATTTTTTCCTTTAAAACCATATTTTTAAAAGTACTCTTAATGTTGATATTCTACTTATTGAATTTTATTTATTTTGGGACATTGCCATATGTATTGATAAGCTTCAGTAAAGACAAGAGAATGAAATGAACTGTTGCTTTTGACTTGGGTCCCCCCCCTCCCCCATCATTGTCTGAATGGTGACAGTTTGATTTCTTGTAACCAAAAGTATTATATGGTTTGTCATAAATTTGCTATGATATTTATAGTTAACTCTATTTTTTTTTCAGGAGTCTTTCAATAATGTTAAACAATGGCTGCAAGAAATTGATCGTTATGCTTCGGAAAATGTAAATAGATTATTAGTTGGAAACAAGTGTGATTTAACACCTAAAAAAGTAGTTGATTATGTGACTGCCAAAGTAAGTTGTCATTTGTTAGGAGTTGAAATGATTTAATATAAATTAAATTTGAACCCAAAATTGTTAAAATTTGAGATGGTTTACATGTGTTATAATATGTGCATGCTTTATGTGACACATTACTGAATCTGTAATTCGTAGATATTTTTTCTGTTAGTTTTCATTCCATATTAATGTTCTTGTGCCTCCTAAATTCTTCTGAATCTGCTCTTTTAAGACAATTTTATTTTCTGACAAGTTATGAATTGACTTTTTTGAATAATAAATGAAATAATTTAAAATTCATATGTTCAAATAATTCAATGATTTTATTTGGAATAAAATGTGTACTTATTTTAATTTCTTGTTTATGAAAATGTTAGGAGTTATAACACTTGGCTTTCAGAATGATAAAAATAAATTGGATATTTTTTTTTATTTTGAAACTCTGTTGACTTATATTTTACATAGAATGGGAAAAAATATAAATGAATTTTTCTATATTGAAACTAACATATATATTGAATTATTTCTTTGTAGATTTTAGTTACAATTTGGAAATAAAAAAGAATCTATTGGAAATGATTAAGTCCTATTTGAAAAAATATTTATTCTCATTAAGTTTTGATCTCTTCTAACATCAATTGGTTTTTTAACTAATAGCCTTATTAAGTCTCGGGGAGAAAAGCTCAAGTTCCTTTGGCTCTGTTATAAGCATAGCAAGGAAACTTTATAAAACTGTGATAAAACTTGCCTTGTTTGCATCTCTTGATAAAATTATTTTAGTTTTCCTGCTCCTTGAAACATTTCTTCTAGGTTGTAAGTGTTTTTCCATTGTAATATTCAAGTAATTTTATAAAGAACCTATTTCAATATTAATAAATTTCTTTATAGGAATTTGCCGACCAGTTGGGTATACCGTTTTTGGAAACAAGTGCAAAGAATGCCACCAATGTAGAACAGGCATTCATGACTATGGCAGCTGAAATTAAGAAGCGTATGGGACCACCTACATCTGCTGCTGATGCATCTCGGCAAGGCGAGAAGATCAACCCAAGCACGCCTGTCAAAGCACCAAGTGGTGGATGCTGTTAAGAATTTTTTTAAAGAAAAGGAATTCCATCAATTCAGTGGCTTGCATTCATTTTCCAACAGTTGGTGAAATATCCAGGCACTTCAGCTAAGTTCACCATGGTAGATGTGTAAAAAAAGAAAAATCTGCCGGACAAAAAAAATCTTCATTTAAATAGACTCCATCGTGGCACTATTTCCCTTGTACTCTTTGGCTGCTTTTCAACTTTACCAAAAAGAAAAATTTTAGATTTCTCTAGATTTTTTTTGCCCCTTGATTTCAAAAGCTGTATTTATATTAACAGAAATTAAAAATTCTCTTTTGTCATAAAGTAAAAAAAAAGAAACTGTTGTGATTATTTAAGTTATGTTGCAATGCCCTTTTATTTAGCCACTGTATTAAATTTAATTTAATCTTTATTTATCTGAGGATGTAGTTCACAAACCTGTATATGACAAGATATCATCTTGCATTTGAATTAGTTACTTGGAACTATTTCAGCAAACATAGTATTTCAAATTTGTCATGCCATGCTTGCATGGTTTTTGTCAATTTTAGGTTAATCATTCCAACCCTGATGTGTGTATATGTATGCTTCACTCCTAGCTGTTTGTATAATGTACATGTTTGAAGTTTTGAATAGAAATTAGTTGCCCTTAGGGATGGCCTCATTTTTTAAAGCCTTAATTCAGATTTCTGCTGAGTTTATTTTTAATGGAATATATTTAAGTGATATAGAAATAAAATATAAAAGTACTCTTTGTGTTTTTTGGGACAGTTTATTTTAGTTCACCACAATGAATATTCGCATAAATATTTTGTCATAATCCTGTACTAAATTTTTATGCAGGGTACAATGAACTTTAATTTAGAGCTTCTGTTTGTGAATGCCATGATCTTTCTTTATACTATCACTTGGTATGTCATATTTTAATTTTGTATTCTCTAAACTATAAAACAATATAAATCTTGAATTAATCTATTCCTTCCCAATTTAGAACTTCGGATCATGGAAATTGTTTCTATGGTATATATAAATGCTATAAGTTTTTTATTGTATATTATAAAATTAAAAGGCTTTTGTGTATGCTATTGTAGTTTTAAATTTCATTCAGTGATTTCCTTTTGTAAATTTGTTTTTTAATAGTAATTGAAATTGTATTAAATGTTTAAATCAGATTTCTTATAATTGCCTCAATTAAAACTTATAGTTAATGTCATTCCATGATTATTAACTTTCTTTTTAAGGTGCTATAAAAATTTCATTTTTCACATTTTCAATTCTATTTCTACATTCTCGGAACTTTTTGGTCAATTTTATAGCCTTAACTTCAAAAAAAAAATCTTAATTTATAGTTGGTGAATGTTTATCATTAAGGTTGCTACATGTACAGAGAATTTTAATTCAATAAATGTGCTCTATATATTAATTATAGAAATGAATTTACTGACTTAATATTGATTTTATAATTAATACAGTAATCCAAGTCTTAAAATTCATTATGCACTGTTTTAACTTATTAAAATGTCAGTCTTAAATTTGTAAGTAAAGTTGAATTGATCACTATATATTTCAGGAATTCTAGTATGTAACAAATTAAATTATAATATGAAAAGTCCGGATTTAAGTTTTAGAGCAGTTTGTACATTAATTAAATTAACAGGAAGACATATTTTTAAATTGCTTTGTTTGCAGGAGTTACACATTAAAATATAATAGTCATAAACTTATGAAGTTTTTTAAAAAGAAAGTAAGTAATAAAATGTATAAAAATAGGGTGAGGGATGCTTGGCAACAAATTGTACTATATTGCAATTCCTCCCCCTGTTCTTAGGAGTTATTTTGTAACTTGTGCTCTGAACATAAGTGAAATGGTTATTCATCAAACTTTGTTTTATGACAAGGCAGTGATATTAGAGATTTACTCTTTTTTTTTTTTTTTTTTTAGTACACTTATCTCGTTACAAATAAGGTTTAAACTTGTGCATTATGGTAAATATTAGTTTCCTTATTACTGAAATGGAATATTCTTGGTATTCAACCAGTAACAATAGAGTAAATCTTGTACCTAAAAGCTATAATTAGATTTAGTTGCCTAATTGAATACATACTTGCAATGGCATGAAGTGATTGTAAAAATGTGACAGATAATTTTTTCTATGTATTTGGTTTATAAAGAAAATGGGTAATAAAAAAAACTAATTTATAAAAGCATCTGATAATGTGAAGCCTACAGTGTGTTTTGGCATGTTGGTTGAGGGATCAAGACAAAACGTGGGCTCTTATTTCACTTGCCTTTTTACAGTTGACCTTTTATAGTGTATATAGATCTTATTATAGTTGGTATACAAGTATATCGGGTATTCACAAATAAACTTTCATCTATTGCCCTTGTATCATATCCTAAGTTTTCTGTATTCCAGAAAAGACTGCCTTTCCTCTGTGCAAGATTAGTAAATATGAGAATGATAAAGACATGGATCTGAATTATATTTCTAGAGCCTTGGAGAAAGCCGTACTGTCCTAATAAAATTTCTTAATGACTTAATCAGATCTTAATACTGCCAAATCTTGATGTGCAGGCTTATGCAGTGGAATTTATTTAATGAAGGTGTTTAAAATTGGAGGAAGTATTACTTTTCAGTTCTTTTATGTGTCAAGACTGATTATATTCTTACCATTATGAAACTGGTCTATTTGAAGCAGCAGTTGAATTGGTTATAGTCCAAATCAGTGGTCCCTTTTGATTGCCAGTTCACCCCAAAGTCTTAAAGCTGTGCTTCTCTATAGAAATGCGTGGCCACGGTAGCCTAGTGGTCAAGGTAACTGACTCGTGGCCAGTTTGAGCTTAGTACCACTGAAGACCAGCCTTGTAGGGGAGCAATGCATGTCAAATCTGTTGAGAACTCTGATGTCCTCTTAGATGTAGTTGGGAGAGGGGGTGGCCAGATCCTCATCACTTGACCATGGCTCAAAATTATGAGGTGTGTCGCCAAAAGCTCACTCATTTGATAGAAATGCATACCTGTCTCTTCCATTGATTCATCTTAAAAGAGATTGCAACAACACAAATCGTGCTAGTTGCAATGAAATTTGAGCATGTATGAACTTGATTTCAAAGTTATAAGATTTATAATGGGTCCCCAATGTCTCCTCATAAAGAGCAAATTTCTGTATAGGAAGAAACAGGCAAATGGGTGGGGATACTAGTGGACCCCAATAAGTACTATACTTTCACTCCTTATAAAAAATTTTGATTTAATTGAGCAATTTGTCCGAGGAAAAATTAAAGCTATTTTCTCGCGTTCTTGAATAAAGAAGTTTCTTGTTTGTGAATAATTTCCCCTGGAACTTATTATATATGAAAACTGCTCGAGATGGCTATGTCTAAGTAGTTAAAGGCCTTCTTGAGCAATCATAAAGCTGCGTGGAACTGATTAAGACTGATGAAGAAAAATGGTAAAATGTGGAGTGATGGATGTCCCTGAAAGTTCCCTCATGTGGAATCTTTTTTAGTAAGCTACTATGATAAAGGCTACAATTGGATCCAAATTAAATTTTTAATAAAATAACTTGATATGAATGTCTTGCATTAAAATATTTCAATTGTTATTGATTTAAATGATATTCAAAACTTGAAATTATTAAGCAGTTTCTCAACAACAAAAAATGTTGCCAAATGTTATGTACTCTTGACTGTCCTTTTAAGTCTGCCTTCTTCATCTAGTGCAAGTTGAAATTGTGCTTTAGATAAATATTTTAAAAATCATGAACTAACATTTAAATGTTAGATTTCTAAAAGATATATATAATAGCAGAGATAATCTATGTATTTTTCGATTAGAGAAGTAATAAAATGGATAAACGAAGTCAAATTAGAAAAATAAGTAATTGTGAAGAGAGCTTTATATAAGGAGAACATGAAATGATCAACCTTGAAAAGTGACTCGTGCGAAATTCAGTTTAATACAATGGACTTCAAATTTTATCAATTAAACAACTCGTGGTGCTTTTTTTGTGTCTAGACGTTTTAACTGTAATGGGAAATTTATGAGATTTATTGCAAGTTTTGCCCCTATTACACCAAGGCATCAACACTTTCATATATCTGATATGGGGTGTTTTAGAACCTAATTTTATTTCGGATTCCATGAGATAAGAGGTTTTTTCAAATTATATGCATCTTGGAATCTAAATAGTAATCGGTTCACTCGAAAGTTATTTCAAAAAATTATAAGAAAGTTTTACATCGAATGCGAGGCCTTGTAGAGAAGAGATTAATATTTTTATATGGTTAATTGATCTGGAACATACTGTATTATTTAATTTCTTGATTCTCGAAATAATGCTGCTAATATTAATTTGTATTTGCTCATGACTGCTTTTTAGGAGTGCAAAGCTGAATCTGAAAAAAATTGCTTATTCAGTTCCATTATAAACAATTTATTTTCTACTGACACTGAGGAATTTTATCTTAAGGACTTGTCCCCCGTGTAAGATTTTTTGGAACTGGAATCATTCCGAAGAAAATTGAGCGAAATAAACATACTTTTTAAAAGCATGTAACTAAACAGTCCTGTTAAACCAAGTTACAAAGTGAGTGAATTACAAAAGTTTAGGGGAGGCAGCGACTATATCAAATATGGATTTTTGTTTAGTGTGCATATGCTCTTAATTGTTTCTGTGAAACAGAAAATACTTGTGAATATATAAATATGCTGTATATTGTTTCAAAGTCTGAATGAACTGTACCAATTTACATGAAAATTAGTAATACTAAGAATTTCATTTTGATAAATTTAAATCTTATTCAAATGTTTTGGGACTATTGTTTTCCATATACGAGGGCAGCATTAGATAAAATAGATAGAAGATTCTGCTTTAAGTGGTTGACCTCATGAAATAAGGACTTGTGCTCAATGCTTAAATGAATTGTTTGAAAATTTATTCGTTAAATCTTTAATTACCGCCGATATTCTTTATACTTCAAGCATTAATCTATAGCTCAAATGTAATGCGGTACTAACTTACATCAATCATTAAAAAGGATAATATTAATCTGGGAAGGGGATGAATAGACCCTTTTTTTTTCTAAATATAGGTAAAATTGCTTCCGATTTATGAACATTTATCTATTTTCCAATTAGTAACTCCTTCAAAAATAACAAATTTATCACACACACATATCCTCACTTTTAAATTTGGAGTCTATCGTTTCACGAACTGCTGAACACAAACTTATCTAGTGCACCAAAGAATCCGAGAAATATCAATTTATACGATTGTAATTTCGGAATTTAAGTAAGTTAAAAAAAATTCAACAATTGGTTTTCCCCAGTAATTCTATCGGTCGTGACAGGAAAGAAATAAAAATTAAAAAGTATTTGTAGTGATATTTAGGTATTTCTGATCACAATATATTTACTCCAATCTCCTTTTTATACTGGGCTTTCTTTCGGATCTTTACTGTCATCAGAGTTAACGGCAACAATTCACCTATGTGCAAGTAATCGCTATTTTTTTTCTTCAGCTGCATTTGCTCTTCGAGTAACCGTATTTCTCTCCTTATTTCTTTGAATTCTTTATGAAATTCTTTTGAATTCTTCAGTTTTATCCGGTGATTATTTTTTACTTCACAATTTCGGAAATGTGTTCTGTACAGTGCCAGTTTAAGCTTGTTTCTGGCCCTGGACGCAGGAAATCTACGATTTAGTCTAAATCAGGGTAAGACATGCAATTCTTCAAGTAAGGAGCCCTGAAGCACTAACAAGATGCACTTGAGTATTAAAAGAAAATACACTGCTGGACAATTGCTAAGGACGGATCACAAATTGCTATGTAGCATAACATTAAGCGAGACATGAGGCCTAGTAGGATAAAATATAGTTGCCACACTGTTCAGACATTAGAATAAAGAATATTTATTGTTCTGGAAAGTACAAAAGCTGTGAAACATCTGAAAGAAAAAAATGTTCATTTGATCTGCGTACGGAGAAATGGAACAATGCATCTAAAAGTCAGCAGGCACCTTAAAGAAACGTATCAGTACGGGATATGTCCACCGTGGAGTGTGATGCAACATTCCACACGTCGTACCATACTTTTGCACAACATTATCCAGCAGCTGTTGAGGCAATTTATCCCATTTCTCTGAGTGCACGGATGAGGGTGTTCTTGTTTGTCGGAGGATAGTTTCGACCAGCAACTTGCCTCCCCAAAGCATCCCACACATTTTCAATGGGGTTTAGATCTAAAGAACGCGCTGGCCAGACGTTGAATACCCCCGCTGTCTAGACAATCCTGAACAGCGAGTGTTCGATGACATGTTGCGTTGTCGTCCATAAAAACAAATTTATCATCGACAGCACCACGGAAAAGACTAACATGAGGAAGTAGAGCTTCATCAATGTATCGTTGGCCCGTCATAGTCCCATTCGCAAACACATGTAGGCGCGTACGGCCATTGATTATGATGCCGGCCCACACCATGATATTGCATGTCGGATATCGGTCCTTTTCCTGGATATTTTCTGGACGATAAGCAGTACCACTCGCGCCAGATCAGTTGGCGTCTACAATCCGATGACAGACTGAACCTACTCTCATCTGAGAATAGTACGCATGCCCAGTCCTGTTCAGTCCAATTGTGATGCTCACGACATCATTGCAAACGGGCAGTAAGGTGCTGTCTGGTTAATGGGACTCACACAACAGGTCTGCGTGCGTATAGTCCTCCTCCCCTCAAACGTCTGGCAACAGTTTTCGGGAGATCTGCTTTCCTGAGGCAGCAAGAAACTAATTTGCCACCTGCTGAGCTGTGGTGTGCCTGTTTCTTTTTGCTGATAGGACGATATATCTGTCTTCTGCAGGCGTACTTCTAACACGACCTCCGCCGTGAAACAACGCTGTGAGCGATGTCGAACTCCCTGGCAACATCTGTTATTTTTCGCCCTTCTTCGATCTTTCCAATAATTCGGCAACGCATAAAATCCTCTATGTGATGTATGTCAGAAAGACATGCCAAAAATTTTAAGTTCGTCTATTAAATCTTTCCTGTAAAACTTTGACTTGAAACAACAACTGTCCACACGCGTCAAAACCTTTAAAGCTCTTATGAACGCTATCACGTGATGACCAGACGTGGGGAAAAAATTTGCATACTCATACATCTTCTTACTAATATCCCGCACTTATTCTAATTTTCCACATTTTGCTTCCTTTCATTTTGTGGTTGCTATGGAGGATAGTGTTATCCGTCCTTAGCAATTGTCCAGCAGTGTACTATTTAACAGATAGATAGTAAAATAGCTATTTTACTATCTGAAAATTGAAATCAACTTTTTGAACAGAAAATAGTTGGAAGTTGTTTTACATTTTGATCTTGTTGAAAAATCTCAAACGTTGGGAATTAAAATAGAAATTGAAAGATAAATATCCTCCATTACATGTATTTGGATAAATTCAAATTTCCTGGAATCCAATATTAGTTTCAATTTAATTTATATACGTGAAGGAGGGGGTGTAAACGGCCTTCAAATGAAGGGAAGTTCCACGTAATCAAGTAGGTTCTTTCCTAGTAAATCGAAATTTATTTTTGATGTCTATAGAAAATACATAATAGATTACCTTACACCAGAAAAAAAATTCATATATACACTAATGCGCAAAAAGCAGTAACTTTTCAGAAACAAAAAATCAGTATGTTGACATGAAATTTACCTACAAAGGCACAATGTAGCTCTTAACCTGCGGTCACTCGCGCCTGTTTTTGCTACTGACGTTGCGCGCGGGGTGTAGAGAACACCCCAAACTTTTAACACGCGTATTCAATTATGAAAATAAAATTAAGTTATGATACATATTTATAAAGTACAAGATGTTTTTTATATTATACAAATAAAATTATTAAATTTATTGCATACAAATGAGACTAACATTAATTTAAACTAAACATACAAAATTTTCATTTTAAAACACATAAATTTATATTTTTTCATAAACCAGTAAAACGTATATACCAGTAATATACTTTATAATTAATGAGATAATGATAGTAGAAAGTAGAAGAATAATATTTTAATCATTTTCCAAACATTCTGAGCAAACTGTATACATATTCTCAACTTCTCGCGGGAGTTCTCAGTTCCCAGCTAAACTTTTGAAAGTCATTTCATTCCAATCCTTCAAAAAAGAGTCATGCATCTGGCCTGAAGGCTCAATGACATAAAATGTGCAGCTACAGAAAAAAATCGTCCCTCAGGAATCTGTCCTTTCTCCGTACTTGTACAACATTTACACACACGATTTTCCACAGCACTCCACCGTCAGTACTTGCCTGTTTGCGGATGATTCCGCAGTCCTCTCGCAAGGTGTCCAGCTGAAGTACACTATTAAAACTGTTCAACACTTTTTAGATAAACTTGAAACGTGGCTTACACATTGGAGAATTGCGATTAACGTCGATAAATCACAAGCAATTGTTTTTAGGAAATGGGGGTCATCGACCCGCCTTTCCAACTTACACTTTTTGATGACAACATCCAGTGGGTTTCGGTGGTGAAATATCTGGGTCTACACATAGATAGCCGCTTAACGTTCAAAAAGCACATTGACTATCTATCTGAGAAATTCTGGGGTAGAATTTCTTTAGCCATCTCCCTCATTGGGAGGAGGTCTCCTCTATCCCTGGAAAATAAAGTTATTCTATACAAGCAGATTCTGCGCCCAGTTATCACTTATGGTTCACCCGTATGGGGAGTCGCAGCCGCCACCCACATGAAAAAGATTAAAGTAATGCAAAACAAGATACTCCGCGTCATGACGAACGCACCTTGGTACGTCCGAAATGACGTGATACACAACGATCTACAAATGGAGCCGATTTCTAATTACATCACTAAACTCTCTAGAAATGTCTTTAAATCTATTGAATCTCATGACAATCCAATTATCAAAGCACAAACACTGTTTACGTATCCTCATCCTAAAATTAATTCATACTCTTCGATGAAGTGGAGAAACCCGTTCCGCCCCCCATAACTCAACAAAAAATACTCTTTTCACACTCTTAACAACACGATTTAGCTGCACTGCACTGCGGTTCTTGGGTGATATCTCACCGCCTTGATTCACTGCCTTCGGCCGTCCCCCTTTCCTTCCTACTTCCCCTCGCCCCGCCGGCGCTCTGCTTCGATAGAGCGTTCGTGCTTTGGGGTACGTCCTCCCTCCCCGTTTTGTCGTGGAAGTTTTCTTGATTAGATCCATCCTCACATCATGGTTTACCTTTTTCTCCCATCCTTCTGGGAATAGGCGCCCGCATTCATCTAATTTTAGTAGTTTAGAAAAAATCGTGGCTCTACGCATTCTTTTTAGAATCCTGGGAGGATTTTCTTGTTGCTGGGATGTACAGAACACCCCGCGTGAGTGATCGCGGGTTAAAGGTTGATGAAAGCATAGTAGTCAAAAAAGGAGTTGTGCACATACATTACATGGAACAAAGTAGAAAAAGGCTTCTAAAAGAATCCAGACGGTTGCTCAGTTTTTCGCAGTGAGCTAATAGCCATTGATGAGGCACTTGATTCTCTTTCATTTCTTCCAAATGAAAAAGAGATTTGGATACTGTCTGATAGTAGAAGTGCAATACAGCACTTGTCCAACTGGCAGAGTGTGAGAGATAATGTTGGAGAGTCAATACTCACCAAGTTAAAACGTCTTTCCATATCGCATAAAATTCATTTGCAGTGGATACCTTCTCACGCAAATCTAGAGGGAAATGAGATTGTTGAGACACTTTGGCCAAGGCTAGCGCTTGCGAAGTACCAGAGCCGTCAGCACCCTCTCACCGTTTTGGAGATTTTCTCTAGAACTAAACACCAGAATAAGACTGCTTGTATTGTTCCCCCCAGAACACTATTGGTATCAGTGTTCTCGTCCTGGAGGCTCTCTGGCTCACGATTTTAAAAGACAGGATCAAACTCTTCTAGCCCGCTTTCGAAGTGGCCATCTTAAAACAATGAAATTTTCAGAAGGATGCAAGAGCTTTGAAATGTGCACGAACTGTTCTTCTGAGCCGGCCTCGCCTGCTCACATCCTCGAATGCCTAGGTCTCACCAAGCAGGATTTAGCAGACGATCCCTTGCTGGTGTTGGAGTTTTTGAAAGCGTACGATGTCATGGACCTTGTCTAGCACTGCTGACCAATGGGGGCGTGCAACAACAACAGAAAAAGGCTTTATTGGCAGAATGGCTTAGTAAAAAAACATTAGTTTTTTCTTCATGTCTGAATAAAGTCCTTTAGTGAGGAATTGTCTTCAACTAACTGTAATGGTTGCCTGACACTGTCTGTTCTGCACTTCAGAGTTTGGGAATCTATTCTGTTGGATTAATAATGGGCAATAATGCTTTCAAAGTAATTATATCTATTAATGTGACCTTTAAACTGAATTTTTTGCAAATGTACTTTATTGGTAGGAAGGACACTTATATATATATATATATCTATATATATAAAGGAGAAAAGCGACTCACTCACTCACTGAGGTGTTGACAGTTTCTATCGGAGCACCTGATCTCCTATGAGATCTTAATCTCCTATCAGAACATTTGGGGAATAGCATTGAAAACTCTTACTTGCCCTTGTTAAAATTAAAGTAGAAATAATAGGTACTGGATTGCTAGATAATCGGGGTCGCCGTGCGACCGAGGATCAATTAGAGTGACTTGCTCGACCAATGGCCGAGGGTTTCCCAGCCAATGAGCGGGAGAGCTTTCAACAAGTCTTTGAGATGGGAGGTGCCGGGAAGGAGTGCAATCTGTAACGGGAGAAGAACTCTCTCCATTATTCTCGCTCGAGTGTTAGGAAATCATAAAATCTTAAGATTTGGAGAGATATTTGAAGTGAAGGGAGCTAAGATTTAGGCCTTTCGATCGTGATTTTTAACGAGATTTTGATAAAAGATATCAATCCTCTCTTCGTCTTTTGCATACCTGAACTGTCTTCCCATTTCTAAGAGAAAGGGGTAGTCGAGGAAGAATCTTCTTAATTCGCTGATCGCGTCTTTAAAACCAAAGTGATTTTCATTGTTTTTTCCATTAGTTGTAGGGGCTTCTTCGGGGGCGGCCGAAGTTCTGGGAATATTATTTTTATTTGGAGCGCCCGAGAGGGCGGCTGCGAAGGAGAGATTTGGCGTGACCGGTTTGGAGGGTTTGTTAGTTTCTGTGATGGTGTTACGATTACGAACAGTTTCACCTTTTTTCGGTTTTCTTTTAGGGAATTCTTCACACTGGCTCCAGTTGGCCATGTGTCCTGTCTTGTTGCAATTAATGCATACGGGGTTCGCTATTTTTTCTCTAATGGGGCAGTCACTGGTTCGGTGAGATTCACCGCATTTTAAGCACCTAGTGCGCATATAGCAATTTTTTGACGAGTGGTTGAACAAGTTACAATTGTTACATTGTGAAACCCCCCGGTCGCGCCTGTTAAAAGTGTTGGCCTGCACCGCTAGGTAGCAACACTTTTTAAATTGAAAGATATCTGGGGAGTCTGGGTTCCGATCGAGCTCGACCATAAAAATGGGGAGCGGGGATTTTGTTTTCGATCTGGTGAGCTGGGCCACTTTTACGACACAAAATCCTTGAGAAGTTAAATCTGCTTGGATCTCACCGATTTCGGTGGAAACCGGGAGTCCTTTGATGACAATTTTCAGGGGGTGGGAATCTGGCGGGTCAATCACGTAGAATTCCTCGCTTTTTTCTTTGAGAAACGCCGTTACAATACGATGTTCGTCGGAGCTTTGCGTGAAGATTTTAAGGTATTTTCCTGCTAACTTTACGTCGCAGTTGGGGAAATCTTTATTTAAGTCTTTGATGATTATTTTATAATTATCTTTTTTATGTTTGAACATAATTGGGGGGACTTTAGGGCGGGCGGTAATTGGAGCCGTTGTTTGATTTGAGGTCCGGGGGGTTATTTCAGCTTCCTTTCCGGCAAGACTACTGAATTTATTCTGAACGCTGATAGGCTGACTGGTCCCGGCAATGGGATCAGAAAGTTTTAATTTTTTCGCAACTTTTTTTTTTTTGGGGGGTGAAACCACCATCAGTATTTGGGTTTGCTATTTTCTTACTATCGTAGCTCATTTGACGCGAGTGTTTTTTCACATTAGAGAGTTTCTGGGGGGTCATTTTGCTTGATAGAATTATTAGTATTTTCCGGGCAATCCAGTACAGGGCAAGGAAGAATCAAAGCTAACTCACCCAATTTGTGCTCCTTCAGGAAAGAGAGTTCGTCGTGTTTTTTTTATATCCGATGAGGGCGTCATCGTCAGTGAGGTCTGGGAATTCCTCTTCACTTTTCACTCACTCACTGACTGACTGACTCACTTACTAATCACGATATCTCCGGAACTATTAAACTCACAGACTTGAAATTTGGTAGGTAGGTTCCCTTCATGGAGTAGATGTCAGATAAGAACGAACCCCCAAGGGGCGTTACGGGGGTTTAAGGGGCGTCACTAAACTATTAGATGTACAATCGTGAAACTTGGTACACAGATTTCTTTCATAAAGTAGAGATTCCCTACATAATGATTTTTACAAAAATCGACCTCCAAGGGGCGTTATACATATTTCCCTTTTTAAACTATTAGACGTACAGTCTTGAAATTTGGTAAGTGGATTCCTTTCATAGAGTAAAGATCCCCTAAAAAATGGGTTTTGTGAAAATCGACTCCCAAGAGGCGTTATAGAGAATTAAGTGGCGTTATAGGCAATTAACACCTTTTTAAAACTATTAGACGTAAAATCTCGAAATTTAGTGAGCTGATTTCATTCATTGAGTAGAGGTCCGCTATAAGATGGGTTTTGTGAAAATCGTTTCCTAAGTGTCGTTGCGGGGGCTTAACGGGCATTATACATAATTATTTCCATTTTTAAACTGTTAGACGTACGGTCTTAAAATTTGGTATAAGCGAATTCCTTTCATGGTGTAGAGATCCGCTTCAAAATAGTTTTGGGGAAAATTGATCCCCAAGGGTCACTGAGTGGGATTAAGGGGCGTAATAGATAAATATTTCCGCTTTTCAACTAACAGAACCACCTGCTTGCCAATTAGAAGGTATGTTAAGAGTTCATGGAATAAAGTTTCTTTTACAAAGATTTTTGCGAAAACGGACCCCCAAAGGACTGGGGTTGCGATTGATTAAGGCGTGTTATAGAAAAATTTCTGTTTTTGAATTTAACTCAAAACTAACTTGAATTGAAACTAACTCAAATCTAACTTTGAATCTAACTTGTATTGAAATTTGTTGAGCACTTTTCTTTAGTTGAATAGAGTTCCACTAGGAATGGATTTTACGGAAATCAACTAAAGGGGGAAGCGGGGAGAGTTATTGGGGCGTATTGATAGACAAAATTCCCGTTTTTGAACTGCTAAGACTATAATAATAAATTTGGTTTGCATGCTTCTTTTGTTGAGTTGGATTCCGCTAAGAATGCTGTCAACGAGGTATTGATGATAAAAATTCCATTTTTGCTCTGTTAGATTTCGACTTGAAATTTAGCACGCATGTTTATTTTATAGAGTAGAGATCCACTGAAAGTTACTTTGGTGGAAATCCACTTGATTATTAGGTTAATTGAGGGAAAAAATCTTTCTACTTCTATTTTAGATATGAATAGAAATTAGATATTATAATTTACGTTCTTTTTATATCATGGGGAAAGAGTGTAACAGCTATAAATATATTTTTCAGTACAATTGAATTCTTAAATGCTAGATATCAATAATTAATATATATGTAAACAGTATACATATATACAACATCGTGAAATACCCAGTGAAGCGGGTGGGTAACGGCTAGTATATATATATATTTAAATTCTACATATATAATTCTTTCCTTTCCTCTTGGTACATAGTATGACAAATTATAGGTGAAGGTTGGCTGGCCGCAAAACATGTTTAAACCTGCAATCCTGGTTCCTAAGGCCAGGAGTTTGTCTATATACTACTGTACCTTCTTCCTAATTTTAGTTATCTTAGGTATATAACTATATGTTTATTTTTATGTTTTCGTTTATATATTTGTATATATGTATATATATGTATAAATTTATATATATGTGTATGTATATGTTTATATATGTATATAAATTTATATATATGTGTATGTATATGTATATATATGTATAAATTTATATATATGTGTATGTATATGTATATATTTATGTATTGAATTTTTTATATTGGATTATATATATATATATATATATATATATATATATATATATATATATATATATATATATATATATATATATATATAAAGTGTCCTTCCAAATTTTTATGAATAAGCTTTAACGATCTGGACCGTTTTGAGTAAAATTCAGTAAAATTTCAAACACTAATTACATCTGAATGTAATAATTTAATTAACACTTGATTTATTTCAACAAAATAATAACACAAAGTGACAAAATATTTTCTTGAAATGATCACAGCACCAACTGTCGGGACCAACTTGAATTATAATAAAAGATTTTTGAATATTCGATACTGCGATCGTAGCGCATCTGCCGGATCCAATGTAAAACTTTCCAAGGTCAACAATTTATAAATAAAAAAATTAAATAAACATTTCTAAACCGAATTATAAATCTGAATCATTCTTGAGTCCACTGGAACAGACAAAAACTATCATCAAAATCGGTCCAGCCGTTTAGGTGTAGTTCAGTTGCATACACACGCACAGAAGAATTACATCTATAAAGTTTATTTGAAAAGATATTAATTAAAAACGCTAAAAAGCGTGAATTGTCTGCATTTTCGTAACAACAAAGACCGGGTTTGGCCAGTTTGGCTGAAAATCAATTTTCGACGCCAACTTACGTCTTTTTCAATTCCTACTATTAGCTCACGATCTCTATACATATTTTATTTGTTTATTTATTTATCTTGGTGGAATTTTCAATCGTTAATGAAATACATTTTAAAGCACTCAATTGAGCTGAAATGTAATGTGCATGATTATTTTGGATGACAATACAATAATTTAATTATAATTAATAAAAATTAATTGATTAAAACTAATTATTTAAAAAATTACAAATATAGCCACGTTGACGACTTACGTCATAATTTGAAAAGGTTTTTTTCTCACGTGTTAAAGCATTCTGTTGAAAGGAAATTTTATATACACGATTGTTTTGAATGACAATACGATACTTTAATGATAATGAATAAAAATTAATTACCACTTAATGTTGTGATTCTGTCACATGTATATACATATTTATATTAATTGCAACTATTTAATAAAAAGTAGCTAAAATAAATTTTTTCTTGGTTGATCTAAGTAGGAATTGATTTTAAATTTTTTTTATATTACTTGTGTGTGTGTGTGTGTTTAAAACAATAGCGTTGTTACAACAATGCAGGTAAATGTTGAGTTGTATTTTTTTGAATGTTTTTTAATTAATATCTTTTTAACTAATTGCGATATCGAACCGAATTGAGAATCTAAACCATTCTCGAATTTACTTGAACCCACACAAAAAATTTCATCGAAATCCGTCCAGCCGTTTAGGAGGAGTTTAGTGACAAACACACGCACAGAAGATTTATATATATATATACATAAAATGCATTTACAACAATTAAGAAAATTTGCAAAGAGCTGGACAGACAAAGAGGCATAGCAAGTGCCGGTAGCGACACCTACATTGTGTTTAAATGAGGAAATTGTTCGGCCGGTTTCTCATATGCGAATTGCATTTGAATGTTGTTACCTGGTGAAAAGTTGTTGTGAGGCCTCGTGTAAGAAGCAAAAATCTTTACCAGCACGTTTCTGTGATAAAGGTTGAATTGAGGAGAACCAAAATTGCGGTTTATTGTATCAGTGTTGCTACTCGCGTCGGTCGAGATTTAATGACTGTGAGCAGAATATGGAATTGATGGGTCCAGGACGTTAAAACTGAATGTCGTGCTGGATCTTAACATCCCCTATCACTAGCAGTTGAAAAGACAGACATGTTATCCGCATGACTTTAATGGATCGTACAGCCAAGTCATGAGCCCTAAATTAAGAATTAGGGTCGTTTGCAAGACAACAAGTGTCTGCACGAATAGTTCTTTGACTTTTTCTGCAGCATGGACTCTCAGCTCGGAGACTATGGCTGTCGCTACCCTTTGCGCTGCATCATAGACAGGAGCGTCTTCAATGGTATGATCAACGACGAACCTGGGGGCACAAATTTCGAGACAATCCATGTCCTGTTTACAGTAAAAGATCGTCGCATCCCGGTTTGGTGGCATCGTGATGAATTGGCAGTGTGCATTTGTCATTGTCATACTGGCCCATTACCTGGAGTGAGGGTATGGAGTGCTCTTGGATACAAGTCTCGGTCCCCTCTTGTTCGCATTGACGGCACTTTGAACAGTGCACGTTGCATTTCTGGTGTGTTACGACCTGGGGCTCTACCCTTTATTCGAGTCCTGCAAAACCCTACGTTTAAGCCGGATAATACAAAACGACATGTTGCCGGTATTGTACGGACCTTCCTTGATATGAAAAATGTTCGACTGTTGCCCTGGCCTGCACGTTCATTAGCTCTTTCCCCAATAGAAAACGTCTGGTCTATGGATGCCGAGCGACTGGCTGGTCAGCATACGCTAGTCACTACAGTTGATGAGTTGGGGTATCTTGTTGAAGCTGCATGGTTATCTGTACCTGTACAAGCCATCCAATCTCTGCTTGACTCAATACCCATCCGTATAAGAGTTGTTATTACTGCCAGAGGTGGTTGTTTTTGGTATTGATTTCTCAGGATCTATGCACCCAAATTTCTTGAAAATTTAATCACTTGTTATTTCTGGTATAATATAATTGTCCAATAAATATCATTTTGTTACCTGTATTTCTTCCTGGTGTAGTATTTTTAATGGCTAGTAGTGTATAATACTATCTTATCTTTTAAGCGAAAATTTTGTATGCTAAGAGAATAATTTCGTTGGCATTGGCGATGAACATTTTTATTTTAAATGGAAAGGATCCAGAATTTTATATTTGCATTTGCTTTACAATAACAAATAAAACTTTGCGAAAATGCAAGAACCCCTTGAACTATTAATATTTATCCGAAATTAAAGGTTGAAAAACTGTTCCCCACATATTAATATTACCACGAATTTCTTTGGACAGCTCTCATTAATATCATTAGTTGTGAACTGAGCTTCTAAAACTGAAAGCTAATTTAAAATTATCTTCGTTCCACAATGAGAAGAAAAATGTAATGATACTTTTTTCCAAGAAAATCAATAAACAGATATAAATTTTGACGTCATTCACCTTTTTTAATACAAAGCAAGAAAAATGAAAAAATAAACATATTTACATCTAATCTTTTTTAACTATATGATTAAATAAAAAGAAAATAGATCATTTATGTAAGTAATTGATTTATTTAAATCGGAGACAGCTACAAGCAGCAAGTGGTGTGCCCCTATAGTCCCTTTCTTCAATGGGAATCCCTTTCATGTAATTCAATGATTTTTTAGAACGAATTTTTGAATTACTAATGGAAGTCATTAAGAACGTCTCAAATTAGAGAGAGAGAGAGAGAGAGAAATGATTACTGTGATTCAAATGACTGTTGGGTATCAGATACATAACTAAATTATTTTCTTGAATTTTTTACTCTTCTCAGATCTACAAATGGCAACAAGAGAAAAAATTGCGTCTGATTGCGCAATAAGGATGCTCAAGAACAAGTGATTCGCACAGTGGTTGTTTTGAAATGTTTATTTGTTAAAATGTCAAATTTTGGAACTCGATGGCGAAATGAGTTAATGCATATGTATTAGAATTTCAGCTTGTCATCACATATAGTAAGTAGGAAGAAACTATTATTCATTTCCTAGTTTTATATATTGATCGAAATTTGTAGTTTTTTATACTGTTCACTAAGATTTTACTTCTATGCAGATTTACAGGTATTGTGCTACTGATCTACAAATTTTTTTTTGTGATTTTTAATCATCTAGTATTGATTAATTTGGCGTTTAAATCTTCTTTTGTAATTATTAATCATAATATTTTTTCGATCTCTGGAATTCATACATATGTTAGTTGATCAACGTGCCATGATTTATTCAAAGCCAAATTTTCATTCTTAAATATTTCGAATTGCGATGAAATTTTTCTTTTAAAAAATCAATTTATAATACTCCTATTAAAACATTCAAAAATCTAAAACCTTTTTCGTATTATTTATCAAAATTTTAATCAATATCTAACAATAAAACATTTATTAGTTACCAGTTGTAAAGTAATGTGCAATTTTTGTATTTGAAATTATCACTATTTACTTGAAATATTAGTATGGTTTTATTTAAGTTTCTTGAGTGAAATTTTATGTATTCTTGTAAATTGATAGTATTGAAAATATATTATCTGATTGATCTGCAAAATAAGAATCTGGGAATGAAGCAATAATTGAATATTGTGTATTTTACATAAGTTGTAAATACAAAATACTTTATTTGAATCTGTACAAAATAATAGATATTGAGATTCATTTTACACTTTTTGATGTGTTTAAAACTTCATTTCACTAGTCTGATTAATATATTTGGAATTAAACAATTAAAATTTATTTAAAAGGCAGATGTCTAAATAAATATGATTTTTTAAGGTATTACTATATTCACTTAAAAGTTTTAGTAATGCTATTTTATTAGATTTGTGTTGTGCATGTGTTTTAATATTCTTAGTATTTGATTATTATCACAGTTCAGTTCTGGTTTTGTGGGATGTGGAGCAACAAAGGCTATATATATTATCCCAAATTCACTATTCTTATCACTTCGTACTATTTAGCAAATTAATACTTGAAACAAAATATATTCCAATATTAATAAATTACACAAATCTCTATGAGTTTTTGTGACTAATGTAGAATCAATCTTTTTAGAAGTTTCGCTTTCAGTTAATGTTTCTTTTTATTTTGTGTTAATGTTATACTATGATTAATAAACTGGATAATCTTAATGTAAACAAAGTGGTGAATTTTTTTTTATCAGAGTTGTTTAAATGTTGATATGAATAAAATATAAAGATATCAACTGATTAAAAATGCCTAGAGTTCTTTTGAGGTATTTTTTTTTCTTGAAGTGTAAGGAAGGTTTTTCTCTGGTGAAAAGAAATTTTATCATAGTTAGCAATGAATTATTTGTTTAAAGAAGATTTGTGTAAATATATAAATAATATATTACATGTTATTTAATTATATATGTTATTGAAAATATGTAACTATGCTATTAACTGTAGATTGAGGACCTTTGTGGATTTTTTATTCTTTGAACCTTAAGAAAAAATGGCATATGGCGAAATTAATATTTTTGTAAATATAATTATAATCTTTTTTTGTTTGTTAACTTTTTTAGAGGGTTCCTATACTTTGTACTTATTGGTTTCATTTGGATTTTTTTAAGGAATCTTTTGAGAATTAAATTGTAAAGGCAACTGAGAAAAGTTTCTCTGCTAAACTGTGCTTGAATGTTCATTGAATATTTATCATATCTATAAGGAAAAAGACTGATATATATATTTCAGAATATCATATTTCCGATATCATATTTCATATTGTGTGACAATATATATATTGTCACACAATATGAAATTCCATTCTCAAAACAGTATTCAATGTTACAATATAACTTTGATTTTATTTAGTAAATAAGTATTTTGTAAAATTTATAAAGACAAGCAGTATATTTATACTTTAAATGTATTTTATGTTTTTCATTTTAGCGAAGCTTTGTGTCTCAGTTCCTATGCTGTTCTGATAAATTAACCTGGGAATTCTCTAAACTTTATTTTTCTAAGTCTGAAAGTTATTTTAAATTTAGATACTTAGTAGAGGAATTAAAATACTTTATAAGCAAAAAATAAAGCATTTTTGCAATTTTTTTCTTTTATTTTTAAATGAACAAATAATGACATTTTTTTTCTGAATAATATTTACTTTTTCAACCATTTTATTTTTCCTATTTTTAATTTAGTATGATTATACTAATGGAGTTTTATCATAATTTAGTTTTCTTTGTAAGTCTGAAAAAGACTGTAAATAATATTAATAATAATAAAAATAAAAATCATTGTGTGTGTTTCATAGTAATGCCATAATTTTGCTGAGTTGAGTATTAAAATTTCATTACCGAAGTCTTAAATTATTGCAATAAAAATATAAGTATTTTAACCCTCTTATATTGATTAATTCATATATTTTAAAATGGTATTTGAAACAATCTTTGGGTCAGCAGGTTGAGATGTCTTATAAGATCTTCTATAAATTAACAAAATATGTTTTTATATTGAAATCAGTTTGCATTATGTATGTTACTGACAAAGTATGAAATACTGTCATTGTACATAATGCCAGACATTTTTAAGCAAAGTATGGAATATGAGAATTATTACATACTTTGCCTAGGCATTCTGTAGAATGACAAATGCTATTTAGGCAATGTAAAAAAGGTCATGATAAGACTGTTATATCAGTGACATGCATTCCTAAAAAATACAAATGTTATTCTGAAAAAATAATGACAATGCTATTAAAAAATTATTTAAAATACCTAAAAGAGAATAAAAATTGTATAAAACAAAACCTTCATGTAAAAAAATAATAAATAAAAATTAACCTATTTGTTGCAACATGGTAGGCAAGAGTGACATTTTGAGTTACATTTCATTACATTTTTTTATGAAAGGACATTTAATATTTTGGCACATTGTTTACACATACATGTGACGAATCCTTGGTTGCTTCCACTGGAATGAGCAATTACAAATGACCAGAGAGGAATTTCATGGTCAGGAATTTCTTCAATTCTCTAAGGAATGTTCTTAGGGCACAATGTGAGTTGTGATCTCGCATATACTTGTTTTAAAATTCATTCAGAAGTTCAAAGTCATAAGAAACTATCTTCTTTCTCTCTTATTACTTGTGCCAATATATTGGCATTCAGAAAAAATAAGATTTCACAATATCCTTTTTAATAATTTTCTGTTTTTTTGTTTTTTTTTTGCAAGGTTTGCAAAAGTGGATTTACAATAGCCAAATGAGCTTCATGAATTATGTGAAGTAACTCAGAATCTGTGATGTAATACTGTATGGTACTGATGCCTTCTTTAACAGGATATTGAGTTTACTTTTGTTTTCCACAATCATTACATCATAGTGATTCAGAAACAAACAGTCCCTGGGTTCCTTCTTAGTCATTTTGTCTTTCTGTACATCATTTATTAATTTCAAGTAGTTTTGGTTAAGAAAAAACCTTTCTTTTTTTCAGCATTAACTCGATTTTGGGGCAGTTCATCGTCAAATAGTTGTTTCATTTCTTTAGACCATAGCTCCTTCTCCAACACTACAGTTTGCTCCTCCATTTTCATGCAGCACAGGAAGAAAACTAATTTTTTGATAGACAAATTCAAGTAAAATTGTGCATTTTGACTCTCTCAAACAATTCGCAAAGTGCAAATAACAGATTCTGAGGCCCACATTTTAAGTCATGTGCGATATTCTAAATAAATCAAAGATGTATTTCATACTTTTTCAGTTTCTCATTTGGCATTCTATGGAATGCCTAGACAATGTGTGAAATATGAATCATTTCATACTATCCCATTTAGTTTTAAACATTGTATAAAATGCTTAGGCATTTAAGGATTTCAAACTTTGGCAGTAACATATATATGACATAAATTACCAAGTAAGTATTAAAATTTCAGTTGTGACATTAAAACTAAGTTATTGAAGTAAAGATGAGACTCAGTTGTGGTATTTTAGTTGTGGTAGAAAAAGATTCTTAATATTGATCACATCATTTATTTATGTTAAACATCAGAAGAGTTATATGAGTGAGTGCTTTGCTCTCGCAAGTAAAAATACAAGAGAGGGAATTATTCAAATACCTGGTTTTTAAATACAAGCAACAACAGGGAAAAACGCAATATAAAAACTACAATCACATGTTCAGATGAAGGGGAATATAAGTTACTTATAGATATAACATCCTTCTTGATGGAATTTTGAAAACCAGATAGTAAAACATGTGAAACCAATTAATGTAGGATTTTTCATTTGAAACATTTTGTAAAAAAGTTGAGTCATATCGTTTTCAGAGGACTATTAATGTCAATTTTGTTTATTACCGCATTCCGAAGCAGCGCCGTCCGGTGAGCTTTCGGAGCGCTGGCTTGAATAATTTTTCGGCAGAGGCCTACTAACCCCTGCCGGTTCAACACGTTGCGCATTTCGCGCCCAGCGCGATTTCAGTCCAAGCGTCCAAGCATGAGAAAGGTAATTAATTTCCCTGTCTTCTAAAGGTATAAATCGACTTTCAATTAATCTAATTTCTGCATGTCTCTTTCCCTTTGTAAATATTCCCCTTTAACTTGAAATAAATTCTTTTTTACTTAAATGAAGTATCTGCGTTTAAATGACTTTGATTCAATTAATTCATCACTAACCCTTTAATACTTACCCCTAAACAACCACCTCGCCAATTTAAAATCATGACTTCTGAAGAGTCTGATTTTTATTCGAAGATTTTATTTGGACTCCCACATTAATGATATTCTTTTACTCGGAATCGCCAATAAACTTAGCGAAAATTCAAGGTCTAAAGAATTGCTAGTAAATATACCAACAAAATGTTTTTAATGCACAATCTGATAAAAATAAAATGAGACGCCTTTCAAAATAGTGTATTCCGTTTTATGAATGAGATATTATAAATATAGAAGTTTAAAATTTTGAGTAAATATTAATTTAAGTTATTACTTATAAAAATAATGTCTTTTTAATGTACTTTAATAGTTTCAAATTGTTTACATTTTAGGTTGTCATGTTTTCTCCTGTAGATGCTGTATCACATGCTTTACCACCTCAACCAGTTGGTAAGAAAAATTCATTTAACAATATTTATTAAATTTACTGAATCAACTTATATGTATCAGAAATGTATGTTTTAATCTGTATTTTAAGTTATTTCATTTTTTGTTTGTTTGAGTAATATACAAGTCTCATCTTTTAGATAAAAATAAAGTCTTAACATATAATATTTAATTTTATTTAACTGCCCATACATTTATTATATTTCTTTTCAAATATATTTTTTATTACTGATGATGCATTATTTTTACCCGGGTATTTTTTAAAGCTTGAATAAGTTGAAATATTTGTGTATAACAATTATCCATTGTTTTCATGAAAATTCATTTTTTTGTATAAGCTTTTAATGGGATCTTCTTGATGCTTACATTAAAAAAAAAATCTGGATTGTAAAATATCAAGTGCAATAATTAAAATTTTTATTCATATTTTAGAAAGTATTTATTTTCAATTACGAAATTTTTTTAATGTTGCGAATATGACTTGTATGATATCATTTATATGCTAATAACATGGCACATGTGAAATTATTAAAAAACACACAATATTTCTTCAAAAATAATGTAACAGTGTTTCGAAATAGCTTAGAAACTGAAATTATATTAAAAATAATATAAATTAATAATCCAATTTGAAATTGAAGGGTTTTCTTTAAAAAAAATTTTGGACAAAACAAATTGTATTCTTTATTGTAGATTATATATCCAATAAAAACTGTAATTATGCTTAATTCTTGGGCATACGATTCAAAGATTAAATTATTAAAATTACTGAAATGAGAAATAAAAAAAATTAATCACAAAAGTATTGAAAACTGTGCTGAATATTAAAAATTGGCTTAAATGTCTTTTAAAGTATAATTTTCTAATCTAAGAACATAGGCATGTTGCCAGTCAATGATTGATAAATTAAAAGATTTATTGTCAGAATCTGAGCCCTGTTTATTTGTCCGTTTTTGTGGTCTTGTAAATTCTTCATATTGTTTTGGTGAATATTTTCATATTTCTTTAAAAAAATATTTCCCCCCTTAGGACGTATGCCTTGTTATAACTACATAGCTCAAGAAGAGCCTTCTTTTACACCTAACAGAGCTCCTAGTCCATTTGTAGAAATTTTAGAACAACCTGTATCTATAGGTGCACGATTTCGCTACAAATGTGAGGGTCGCTCTGCTGGTTGTATTAGAGGTATTAACAGTTCTGATAAACAGAAGACGTACCCAACTATCAAGGTTTGTACTCCTAAAAAAAAATATTAATTTTTTTCGTTTTTTTTTTATATAGTGTAAATTTAAGAAACAGTAATGGGCTTTTGATAAGTCAGAATAGAAACATTGTCAACTAATATAAAAGCTATGAATTAAATTATTTATATATTTTTGAAATATATTTCTAGGTTCATGGCTACCAAGGTGCTGCTGGTGTTGTAGTATCATGTGTTACAAAAGACGGCCCTCCTTATTATCCTCATCCTCATAATCTTGTTGGAAAAACTTGTACTAATGGTGTCTGTTATAAATCTATCAATACTCCTGATATGGTTTGTAGGTAAATGTATTTGAAATTATTTTCTAGTCTTTTACTGATTCTTTGATTTCCCTGGGTTTATTCCTTATTGAGTTTTCAGAAAAGTCTTGGTACAGTTTTTGTATGTGTTTCAATGTTATTTATGTAATGAAGAAATATCTATCAATGCTATATAATATTTTTATTAAGATATTTTTTGAATGTGGAATGTGTTTCATAATCCTTCAGTCATGGAAGGGCCTTTCTATATCAGTGAAACAAGGAGCATAGTGTAAATTTACAACCTCATAGAAATTTCATATATCACATTAAGAATTTTGAGGAGCATGAGCAAGTGGAAGACAGGCAGAATAAGGATGAACATGTATGCCATAAGGGTCGATATATTCCTTTCAAATATCAGCAATTTTTTTATGTGTGATAAAACATTGCTTGTATATGATTACCAAGCTCTGGACATTTCTAAACGAGGCATTTGTTCGGACTATTCAATTGCCAACAATGTACATATTAATTGATTGTTTAGTTCCTTTATTAGGCCTAAAAATTCTACTACATTGAGAGCATAATTTTCCTTTGATGATTGTCTCCTTCTTATATTCTTTTAGTAGAAACATTACTTTAAGACCAAGACTGTTTTGGGTACTTGCATATTATCGCAACAATCCCCAACTCTATTCATAACTCATCAAGTTGGCAACCTTGATTTCCTATGTGTTGTATACACTGAATTGCAACCATGTGCTTTGTGTATGTTGCAATAATACCCCCTGTTTGTCCCCTGTTTTGCTAACTGCATTGTTGTAAAATTTATCCATTTTTGATTATCAGTCAAATTAATCACTTAAAAAAGGGATTTTCCCCCTTCATGTTTCATAACCATAGCACAGATGTTTACATCTGTCATCAAGTTAACATTTTTGGGTTTAAGAGGAACTCAGAATATCAACCCAGAATTCCAGCTTTTTTACAGTGAATGCTTGATTGATGAGATTCAATTTTTCTGCAATCTCTTCATGTCATTTGACTGGATAAAATGCTTTGATTTAATAAATTATCAATCTTTGCAAGCCTCCCTTAGTGAGTAGTATTGTTGAAACTAAAATCACCATTGTGAACATTTTTTAAATTATCATTATCCTCACAAACTTGTGCAAATTTGCATAAATCTAATGTACAGTTTTCTCTTAATTGAAGTGAAACAGTAAATTATGGAGAAGATTCACAATTTGGTCTTAGATCTTACTCTTTTTGTAAAATCAAAATTCAATCACATTGCTCATTTTTTTTTATATAGTAAAGCCGAGCTCAATTATCAAAATGACATTGCAAGGACAGATACAGACAACTTTAAAATCTCAAAAAGGATTAACATTATTTGCTGCTGAAATGCATAATTTTTCCTACAACCCAATGACTCTTTATAAAAAATAGAATGTTAAAATCGGGGACTAAAAACATTTTATTGCATGTAGTATAAGTTTAGAATTTCTTAAAATTTAGCAAAAGTTTTTTTTTAGTTCTATTTTAGATTTCTAATGCACACAGATAAATAGAATGACATAGAATTAATTTTAGATATAAAGAACTGACAGAGTATGTTCTGATTTCCAAAGTTTTCTCTTAACAAATAAAATATAAAATTATTGAAGTTGATTTAAACAATTTTCTATTTTTTAACAGTATTACATATTTTTAACGATTTTAGATTTAGTTCAGTTCTTAGATGAGAATAGACATGTGTGCACATGCAAAAAATATTCAACTTTTCTTCTAATAAAACTTAATGATCTCAATAATTTAGATCAGTTTGTAAATATTTGTAGAAATTGTGAATTGGAAAAAATATATAAATTTATTTTATAATGTTATAAAATTTGATACTTGTTCATTAAAAAATTTTGTGATACACTGTAAATTTTTTTTGATGCATGTTCAAATTGTTCCAAATTATATTTTCGAAGGTATTTTTTATAATGCCATTAGAATAGTTTTAGATTTATATATTTAAAATTATGTGCACATAAACACAAAATTCTTTTGTGTTTATGTTACTTGTTTCAATTGGAATAGCATGATTCTGATGAAAATTTTATGAGAAATACTTTTTTAACAAAAATAAAACAATAAAATTATTGAAATTGATAATTATTTGGTAAAATATTGATAAAAATAGCTTTAAAAAATATTTGCTATCAGTTATGCATTCTATAATCAATTATGTTTTGTCTTAAAAATAAGATGTGTTTAACTATCAGATTTTTGGATAAACTTAGTTTTAAGTGTAAACTTTTTGTAAAAAAGATAGATATTATTTATATAATCTCTAAAAGATTTTTTTAAGTTTTATTAAATAACAGATACTGTTATAAATTACTCCTTTTTCTTTTGTTTAAAAAAATTCCCTTGCTATAATTGATGTACTTATTTTGGTCTTTTGCTTTATAGTTTTGCTAATCTTGGGATACAATGTGTAAAGAAAAAAGAAATTAAAGAATCTCTTTCTCAAAGAGAAGAAATAAAAGTCGATCCATTTGGAAGTAGGTTTTTCTCTTCTTTTTTTTGCATTTTTAGTCATATATATATATACTAGCCGTTACCCACCCGCTTCACTGGGTATTTCACGATGTTGTATAAATGTATACTGTGTACGTATGTATGAATTATTGATATCTAGCATTAAGAATTCGATTGTATTGAAAAATATATTTATAGTTGTAACTCTCGCCTCTTGATATAAAAAGGACATAAATTATAATATCTAATTTCTATTTATATCTAAAATAGAAGTAGAAAGAATTTTTGCACTCTCTTAACCTAATAACCAAGTGGATTTCCACCAAAGCAACTTTCAGTGGATCTCTACTCCATAAAATAAACATGCGTGCTAAATTTCAAGTCTAAATCTAACAGAGCAAAAACGGAATTTTTATCGTCAATACCTCATTGAGAGCATTCTTAGCAGATTCCAATTCAACAAAAGAAGCATGCAAACCAAATTTTATTATTATAGTCTTAACAGTTCGAAAACGGGAATTTTATCTGCCAATACGCCCCAATAACTCTCCCCGCTTCCCCCTAGAGTTGATTTCCGTAAAATCCATTCTTAGTAAACTCTATTCAACTAAAGAAACATGCTCAACAAATTTTAAGTAAATGAGTTAAATTCAAAAACAGAAATTTTTCTATAACACGCCTTAATCCCTCCCAGCCCCACTCCTTTGGGGGTCAATTTTCGAAAAACTCTTGGTAAAAGGAACTGTATTCCATGAACGGAACGTACCTTCTAATTTTCAAGCAGGTTGGTCTGTTAGTTGAAAAGTGGAAATATTTATTTATTATACGCCCCTTAATACCCCTCAATGACCCTTGGGGATAAATTTCCCCCCAAAATATTTTGTAGCGGATCTCTACATCATGAAAGGAATCCGCTTACCAAATTTTAAGACTGTACTTCTTATAGTTTAAAAATGGAAATAATTATCTATAACGCCCCTTAAACCCCTGCAACACTACTTAGGAAGCGATTTTCACAAAACCAATCTTATAGCAGATTTCTACTCAATGAATGGAATCTGCTTACTCTATTTCAAAATTTTACGTCTAATAGTTTAAAAAAATGAGTTTATTGCCTATATAATGCCCCTTAATTCTCTACAACGCCACTTGGGGTCGATTTTCACAAAACCCATTTTGTAGCGTATCTGTACTCTATGAAAGGAATCCACTAATCAAATTTCAAGACTACGTCTAATAGTTTAAAAATGGAAATAATTATCTATAATGACCCTTAAGCCCACAATGCCACTTAGGAAACGATTTTCACAAAACCCATCTTATAGCGGATCTCTACTTAATGAATGGAATCAGCTTACCAAATTTCAAGACTGTACGTTTAATAGTTTAAAAAGGGAAATAATTATGCATAACACCCCTTGGAGGTTGATTTTCATAAAAATCATTATGTAGGGAATCTCTACTTTATGAAAGAAATCTGTGTACGAAGTTTTTCAAGACTGTACATCTATTAGTTTAATAATGGAAATAATTCCCAATAACGCCCCTTGGGATTCGATCTTTGCAAAATCCGTTCTTAGCTGATGTCTACTCCATAAAGGGAACCCACCTACCAAATTTCAAAACTGTAGGTTTAATAGTTCCGGAGATATCGTGACTAGTCAATGAGTGAGTCAGTGAGTTGTGATGTTCCTCCCCTTGGAAGTACATCTCTTGAAATATAAGCGTGAGCTAGAGGTGTAGGATCAGCGAAAGAACTAGGATCAAACATTATCTTAATATTTTATTAAGATATTCAACTTAAACCTTTAACAAATTCAATTATAATAATTAATATGAGAGAATCTACGATGATGCAATACGCAACACACAATATATATATATTTATAATAAGACCTAATCTATATATAATTCAGACCAATTTCAATAAGCAAACCGCCTAATCCTCGATTCTAATATTAAATAATCAGTCCTACCTTATTATATCTCCTAGTAGTACTTGTCTTTATCTGCAATGGGATGCAGCTTTACTAATAACATGAATCCATGTCACGCAGAACTCATTCAAACTTGAAGCACGAACTGTTATAATCATCAACTGCCACAACGCACATCAATTGTCTAACATTCCTTTACATTGCCATTAATTCTGGCCCAAAGAGCCCAAAAGACCTGTTAAAGAAAAGATGCGTAAGACGTCACAGAGTGAGTCGCTTTTCTGCTTTATACATACAGATAAAAAAGATTATGAAGTGGCCTTTGTTGCTCCATATTCTTTGCATGGCAGTCAATAAAGTAAATTGAAATTCACATGTCTCTGTCTTCGTTAATTGAAAGAGTTACATACAAAAAAGCTTTTCATTGAGAAAAATTGGATGATTATAATTTAATTACATTATATTCATATTTCTCTTATGTGGAAACTGAAATATGTTCTTATTTGTATACTAGCTGTTACCCGCGACTTTGTCCATGTAAAATTTAGCAAAAAAGTGTTTATTCATTTAGAATCACAATAGTATTGTGTGTTCTATTTTTATGGTTATATCAACTCTGGTTGTGACAGCAACGAAAAAGAATCATTTGTTCTTACAGAATTAAAAGTGAGCGAGTAAGAACAAATTATTCTTTTTTGTTAAAAATGAGTCATTGCGTTTTTTCCATGAAGAAATGCTTTTTAAATGTCTTTCAGTATTAAAATTATTGTTGTAAATACAAACTATAAATAAACTATACTGAAACTCTTATTATTAATGTCTGATGCCCAATAAACTAACAAGATTTCTATATTTTTACAACTTAGTCAAAATATAAATAGAAATCCTGAGTGCAATAAATCAGAAACCTTTAAATGCTTGATTCTCTCGAAGAATCTAAACATGTGCCTTTGTTTACATTCATAAATATCCCAAATTTTATTTAAAAAAATTTGGAGCCAAGAGCACTTATTGAAATTCAAAGTTTTGTGAAACATTATTGAAAAAAAAATTGACTTTAAACACCATCTAATGCCTTGTAAAAACTAATATTAAAATGTTCCAAACTCAGATCCCACTGGTGTGATCATAGGCCTCAGAGCTGGGAAAGTGTAATCACATATATGATACTGTAGACCCTGGAGAGAGAAACGTTTGATCTCATATGTGTGATCATGGTCCTGAACTCGTTTAAGGTCTCATTGCTAGAAAACAGTGAAAATGTAATGAAACAATTTGAATTAAAAAGAACGAAACGGTAAAAAATAAAGGTTTAATGTACCTTGTGACTCGAGAAACTGTTATTCTTCAATTTCAAAATAAATACTATGCAATATAAATATTATATTATATATATATTATGTAGGATAATTGAGGTTATTTAGTTTTGAATAAAATTACTTAACTAAAGTTCTGTTGGCTGCTGGGCCCTCGCGACAGGAAATCTTTGTGATATTAAGAGCGAGAGGCTAATAATAAAATAAATAATCCCTATTTGAATCTGATATTGTTCACTATTTTATTGGTTTTAATTTTGTTTTTGAGGAACCCTAATTTTTTTTTAAAAATAAAAATAGCCCAAGTTACTCCTTGTAACATCAGCTATCTGCCAGGGAAAGTTCCATCAAAATCGATCCAGCCGTTTCAGAGATTAGCTGGAAAAAAAATAGAGACAGACAGACAAAAATTTTAAAACTTGATTTTTTTGGTATAAGTACAGTATATACTTTTAAATGCATTTAGTAAAAAGCTGTTAATTTCTAATTACAAACAGATGCTTCAATTTTATTTCTTTTAGGCATAATTAAAGGTGTAAGTGCGCTTTTTCACCCAAAATGTAATTAAAAATATTTATTTTAGAAACATCAACCTACGTACTTAACTAAATAAAACCACCTAAAAGTAATTTATCAGTTTCAAAGTAAATAAAAAAGTGAACTTTTTCATGAAAGAAAACCTAAGGACGTTTAACATTGATTTCTAATTACTGCTTAAAGGTCTCATTGATAGAAAACAGTGAAAATGCAATGAAACGATTTGAATTAAGAACAAAATGGTAGAAATATAAAAGACACCTTGTGACTCAAGAAACTGTTATTCTTCAATTTCAATATAAATATTACACAACATAAATATTATTATATTGTATATATTATGCAGGATAAATGAAGTTATTTACAGTTTTGAATAAATTTATTTAACTAAAATTCTGTTGCCAGATTCAAAGTGAATAAACAGACATGAGACAAATATTAAACAATATCAAATGGGAAATGGCGACTGGCAGCAACCTAATCAAACGAAAAAGTTTGGTATAACTGCTAGAAATCGTTGAGACAGAAGGCTCGCGAAATAAAATCCCTATTGAAATAAATAATCCCTATTTGAGTTGGATATTGTTCTCTATTTCATTGGTTTTAATTTTGTTTTTGCAGAACCCTGATTTTTTTTCTAAAATAAAAGTGGCCCAAGTTACTCCTTGTAACATCAGCTATCTGCCAGTGAAAGTTCCATCAAAATCGGTCCAGCTGTTTCAGTGATTAGCCGGAATAAATAGAGAGACAGACAAAAATTTATATAAATTTGATTTTTTGATATAAGTACTGTATATACTTTTAAATGCATTGAGTAAAAAGCTGTTAATTTCAAATTACAAACAGACACTTCAATTTTATTTATTTGTATAGATATCATTTGGCAAAATTTATGGCCATTGAAATCCGCACATGTTGAAATAAACAAACAAGCAAAAAAAAAAACATATTTCATTTTATTTCAAATTTACATTTTACTGTATAACCTTTTTATCTTAAAACATTTCCTGCCTGTAAAAATGTTGGAATTAGCAAAGTCTGAGAGGGAAAGAGTATCCGAGTTAATCGTGTGATTAGATTTATCTTACGTTATCACATGCTTCAAAATGTTATTCTAAACATTCCATTGATTGCTTTACATTAAATTAATATAATTATTCAGGATTTGGTAATCTTAAGAAAATTAAAATAAATAATAGTAAAAAAAATGAGTGCATATATCTGTTTGGGGGACAATGTGTTGGTGACTTCTTCCCAACTCAAACATTGGCAATATCCAATATGAAAAATTACTTTAGTAAAATATTACCCAAGAGGTTTACAAAAAGGATTTTTTTTTATTTGTATTGTTTTTTTCCCCTTAATTTTACTTAATTTACAAATATTTTGTTGCTTTTAAATTTGTAGAGGAGTTGATTTAGCTATTTATCAAAAGATATCATGAAATTTATCACTGTCAATAATGCTTCACTACATAAATTCTGTTAAAATTGAAGTGCTTTTTAGCATAAAGTGCCTCTATGATTTTTATTACACCATTTCGCCGGTTCCCAGAGTCTCTCAATATGTTGTGTATGAATCTTGGTTGCTGGCTCAGCAAAATTATACCAATGATTTACTTGCAAATGCTGAAAGCCTGCTTCTTCTAAGTCCTCAATATTGTAGCCAGACCAGCAATCTGAGTAAATGGTGTGACAGTGATGTGCTTAACAATTTCCTGAAGACGCTGAGTAGTTTTCTAATTAGGCATGAGAAAGCATTCTTTGATATTTCAGCAAATAGCATTAAATAGTCTTTGTTTGGGAAGCATGCAACTGCAATTACTTTTTCTTTTCATGAACAAAGCTTTGTCCATTTCAATGATCTTTCTTGGGCCACTAATCTTTTTCCAGTTAATGAAAACAAGTATCATGTATGCAATTGTTCCAATCCAGAATTATTTCTGAATTGAAGTCCATCTGATGTTGGAACCTTGAAAATTCACTTTGCAAATCAGTTATGTATAAGCTAAACTAAATATTTCAAAACTGGTTGAATATTAAATTAAGTTGTGAACAAATATGAGCAGACAGTTAAAAAGAAAATTAAATCAAAAAGCAAGATCAATAGCATTATACTGATTTTCACCACATATGTTAACAAACGGTTCCACCTATTCATAATAATGAGATCAGGCATATACTTAATTTTGGAAAATTTTCAGTTCTGTTCACCATGGTACATTTAATTATTAAATAAAAAAAAATTTTTTGATACTTCTGTGTTTTTATGTAATTTTTAAGATTAAAAGTATGAAATTGTAATTTGTCATTTGCTGTTATTTCTGGCTGAATGTCTGCTTTAATCAAAAGAGTATTTAAGTCTACCAATATGACATAAAATATTGAACCATAAGGATCATTTAAATTTGAGTTGTTACTTATAAATGTGAATTTTTACACCATTCTGAGTACTTAGAGACTCTTAATTATGTATGTAGTGACATATGTAATCTGTATGAATAAGTTTTCATTATTCCTTATAATTTTCTTTTGTTGGAGTTTCAAAGCTGAAACCTGTATCCTGATTATTACTAATTCATTAATCTTTCACCTAGTCTTAAATGAATGGAATTTTGAATGTTCTAAAAATGTTTTTTTTTACATGAATAATTTTTTCAAGTTGAGAGCTAATCCTTTTCATTTAATTTTTTATTAATCTTGAGATACATAACAGTTATTCTTTCCTTGAGATAAAGATTGAATCAAGTTTAGGAAATACGACTGGGAAATATACAATTCTTTATAAGTATTAATTTATAAAGTTTAGTTTTTGTTTAAATTATTCCAAGAAACTATGTGTGTAAATACTAAGTAAAACTAAATTCTAAACAATATAAATTCAACATTGCTTGCACTTAAATTATTAGAAGTGTGTAGTTACCATAAAATCCAGCGTATAACATGCACTGCCGTATAACGTGCACCTATACTTTCAAGCTGTAATTTATGGTTTTTAGGCATATTTGCCATATAACGTGCATCACTCTTTTTTTACAAAGAGTACCTGAAATGTACATGTGCAATGCTGTTATGTTTCAAAGTCATTTAATCAAGGTACTATCCCAAGTTTTAGAAAAAAATAGTATACTTCTACAACTACAATTCTTTAAGTTCACAAGGAATGTCATTTCTTTTAAATAAACAGTATTTCGCTATATGTAGTGGTCTAATTTTTTTTTCTACACTCATCTTTTTTTATTTTTAAAGCTCTCACATTTTTATACCCGGCATATAACCGACCACCCATGAATTTAAATTTTATTTTTTGTGTTAAAAGCGCGTTATATGCCGGATTTTATGGTAATATGTTCATCTTCAAATAAATTAAAAAAAATATTTTCTTTCTTTTTTTAATGTTTAATCTGGGTAGAAGTGGGAGATATCAATGAACTGTGTGATTTTTTTCATAATTAGTACTCAGATTTTTGCATCAATAAAATTACAGCTAAATAAATACACTTCAAATTATTTTGTTGTTGAAAATTTGATATATATTTAGATTTTTTTTATTACTAATATTCAACACAAATAGTTTTTTTGTGATAAACTAGTAAATGTTTCTGATGATTAAGTGATTTTGACTTAAAAAGCTTTCTGAATGATCTTTATGTTATAGTGTTCTGGGAATGATAGTATATTAAAATTAATAGAGCTGTATATATAAATAGAGAGGAATTTATCAATTGTTTAGAGTTATAAATATATTAAAATTTTAGTATATTTTATCTGAGAAAACAGATTTTTATACAAAATTTTTCAAAGCAAACACTATATCGAATTTTGTTACAAATTCTTATGCACAAATAATTAGATTGAATTTTAAAAAAAATATTCATTTATCAGAGAATTCTTAATCCTAGTCTATTTTTGTCTATTAATGAGTAGCAATAAAGTGCAGAGATACTTTAAATCAAATGTTTTTTAATGTTCATAATTATAGTAATGTTTAAAAATTCTAATCAAAATTTTAAAAGGAATAAACCAGTAGGAATTTAATGCTCCATTTTATTTGGCAAATGTATCATATTTTTAATTTTTTTCATATCATGTGTATTTTAATAGTGCTCTATTTTCAAGTTAATTTTTAAATGTTCTGTTTTGTTTAAATATAAAGTAAGCAGTATATATTAGCTTCAAATTTTGGTTATGAAGTTATTTATTTGATCATGATTTTTCCGATAGTTCATATATGCAGTGGTAGCGAAAATTGTGGAATTTTTTAAAAAATTGTTGTTTTTTTAGTTTTGTAAGCTTATAAAAATTTTTACTTTGCACAAAATGCAAAGTATTTTATGTCATTTTAAAGAGAATTTAATACTTAATTCAATACAAAAAACAAACTTTAAATATTTGCAACCCCAAAAAAGTTATGCTGCAATAACTGTCAATAAACATTAGATACTCATGATAGCAGTGAGTTATCAGAGCTTAGTGTGGTTGCCTTTGTTCCTTATTACAGCGTCACCAATGTTTCATTGAGCTGAAAATAGTTTAAAGCTCTTCCTTAAACTTCACATTTTTATTACATGATGCCAGGAAACAATTATATCCTCAATTAGTTCCTTTTTATTTCATGGGTACCTCATTCGGATAAGAGTTTTCAAATGATGCCACAAGTTTTCGATAGGATTGAGATAAGGACTGTTTCCAGGACAAGACAACAACTCAATGTTCTTAGAATAGTACCAATCTTTCAATTACTTTACTATGTAGCAAGGAGCAGAATTTTGCTGGAAAATAAATGAAGCATTGTTGGTAAATAGATCCCTGATGGAAGACAGAAGTTTGGGTTCTAGAATGGTGTCAATGTATTTTATGACATTCAGTGTTTTATCGATGATATGAAGGCGACCAATACCATCTGCTGATATGCATGACTAAATGATAAAACTGTGTGGGTGCTTCACAGTTGCTTAAATGCTGTCAGGATATAGAATTTCTGCTATTCTATTTTGTACAAATTTTAGGCTATCACTACCCAATAACGGATCTTTTAGTTTCATTCCTCTATATAACTTGTGACCAATTAATGTGTTCCATTGCCCACTGTAGTCCCTTTTAGCCCTGCTATAAATTGAGATATGGATTTTTTTGTGGAATTCTACCTTTAATTCTTACATCTGCTATTCTACTCCTGATTGTTTTTGAACTGACAGATACACCAGCATCACTAGGATCACTTCTGATAGATGTCCATGAAATTTCTTTATCTCCGAAACATAGTATATTTTTTCTTCTGTCATCAACAAATATGGTGCACCTTTTTTGGCCCTTTTCTGCTTTTTTTTAATTAAATTTGTCTCCTGACATCTTAAACAAAACTTTCAGTCTCCAGATGCAGTCACTGAACTACCTACCTGTTATGTAATTTTAACATAGGAAATGCCACATTCTCATTACACGTGTCCAATCTACTCTTTTATTTGATGTCATTGCTGTTTGATTAAATATCATTGTTATCCTGGCCAAGAAACAGTCCTGACCTCAATCCTATCGAAAATTTGTGGCACCGTTCTAAAACTCTTATCTGAATTAGGTACCCATGAAATAAAAAGGAACTAATTGAGGATAGAATTGCTTCCTGGCATCATGTAATAACAAAGGAAGAGCTTAAAACTATTTTCAGCTCAATGAAACATTGGTGAAGCTGTAATAAAGAATAAAGGCAACCTCACTAAGCCCTGATAATTCACTGCTATCATGAGTATCTAATGTATATCGGTAGTTATTGCAGCATAACTATTTTTGTATTGCAAGTATTTGAATTTTCTTTTTTGTATTGAATTAAGTATTAAATCCTCTTTAAAATGATGTAAAATACTTTGCATTTTGTGCAACGTAACATTTTCTATAAGCATACAAACTTAAAAAGCATAACAATTTTGGCCACCACTGTATATATAAAAGTTTACTTTTCTTTTAATAATTAAAATATTATAAATTAATGCATTTAAAAATTCTTTGTTAGTAGGAAGGGGAGGAGGAGAGAAATGAGATTGATAAAATATTTTTTATTCTGTTGAAATTAAGTTTATGAAGTTAACAATCATTTACAGAATATATTACTCCTTATTAAAGGGCAATGTTTAAGACAATGGGATGCTTACTTTTATATCTTTTTAGTAAGCAAATATTTCGGTAATTGTTAATAGTTTATATAATAATACTTGTAATTGGCATGTGATTATTTAGTATTGAGACTAATTTTATCTGACAAATTATTTTATTAGTATATATAATTATTGTTCATGCTGACTTTCCATAGAATTTATTTAGCTTTGTTTGAATTTTTAAGTGCTTAAAAAATAACGGCAAAAAATCATAATCCTTTTCTTTCCAGCTGGTTTTTCTCATCATTTAGAACCTAACAAGATTAATCTAAATGCGCTTAGATTATGTTTTCAAGTTTTTTTACCAGATGAACATGGAAAATTATGTTTTCCTCTTCCACCTGTGATAAGCAATCCTATATTTGATAACAGTAAGTAACTCAGTTTTTTGGAATTCAACTTTAAAAACTGAACCCATGATATAAAAAAGAAATTTTTGATAGATTTGTAGCAGTTATTTGTGCAACCAGTCCCATAACATAATAATTAATGAATAATAGGAGAGTTTGTAGTGGTTTACAATATAAATATGATGAGTGTTTCTAGGAGACTATTTTCTATGTTATATTCTCAAAATTGTTTTTGTGATATATATATTGGTTTAGATGGCTTAAAATTAACATAACTAAAACAACCTTAATTAGTTTTCTTTCTATTATCTTAAGTTTTAATTATTTTAAAACCAATGAGTTTTGTTATATTCTTAATGTATGAAAAAATAAGCTAATCATTATATTATGTGATATTTATATTGTTTTTTACAAAATTTTTACATTGCTGTATTTGAAAAATTTGTGTGGTTGTTATAAGTGGATTAAATATATTTATAGAAACTTATGGCTGAAATTGATTCCATCAAGACGGGGTTCCAATAAAACCCAATGTCGTTAGGTTCAAGTCTGGGTGCTAGTAGAGACTGGCCAAGAGGTGTTGATGCATATTAAATTACAAGTGGCTCTAAGTCCTCCCTAGGCATTTGGAGTGTAGGGTGTCAGTTTGGGTGTCATCTTCATTTGCTTGGCAATGATTCAGAATCATGTGGCCCATTGCTACAAGTAACTCAAACTCAGTGGCGCAACAGTCCGTGAGTGCCAGGGTCTACTGTGCCCATCCCAGTATACTTGACCATTTGGCGCTGAGGTGCATGAGTAAATGTCCGGATCAGGTGGTCAGTCTGAAGCGAGACGGTCAGAGTTTAAGTTCGCAAACAAGCTTGGTACTCATTTATCGACCCACTGCAGTAGGGATAAAAGGCTGAGTCAACCTTGCCCAGCCTGGGAATAGAATCCAGACCTGTGATGTGGAGGCGCAATACGCTACCACTCAACTACAGGGCCTCATTTCTACAAGTCCTTACGTTAATTATAAGTATAATGTTAATAATCAATCAATTGTAAAATTTTAAAACTAATTTCATATAAATCCACAGTTATTTTGTACAATGACCAGAGACAGCATTAGTCTTCATTTAGTTTTTGTTAGTAACTTTGTATTTTGTGTACTCTAGTTTTTAGATATAATACTTAATTTTTTTTTTTTGGTTTTTAGTTTTGTATCTAATTTGCTTTCTATTTTGTAATGATTTATTTGATAATAGTGCTTGCACTTTTTCAGAAACTATATCTGATTTGACTATAACCAAATTAAGCCATTGTTCAGCACCAGTCACTGGAGGGCAAGAAGTCATTTTGTTGTGTGATCAAGTTAACAAAGGTAATTTCACCATTAATCTAACTTATGTTTTATAACTTTAATGAGCTGTATATAGTAATAAAATTTGGGTATGTGTGATTTTGCTTTTTTCCCTCCTTTAAATTTACGTTTCATTTTTACAGATGATATCCAGATATTATTTTATGAAGAAAATGATAATAAAATTGTATGGTGTGATCATGGAAAATTTGCCCCTCATCATGTACATCGTAAAGCTGCAATATCATTTCAAACACCAGCTTATAAAAATATTAATCTCCAGCATTCTGCTGAATGTTTCATTCAGTTAAGGAGACCTTCAGATGGTGCTGTTGGGAAACCAAGAAATTTTACTTTTCTTCCCTTGAAACAAGGTATTTAATTTATCTTAAATTTAACAAAATATGTTTCTTTAAAAATGGTATTTTTTATGAAGATAATTTAGGATATTTAGCCTTAACTTTTTTTGGCCTCTAACATCATTATTATCATTTGCTAAACAGCCCAATTATGAGCTAGTGCCTTCCTCTGAAGATTTCTCCATAACGATTTCTCATTGATCTTTGATTTCGAATTCTTTTCATTTAACTGCGAGAATCAGATTCCACCTAATTAGCACATCTGAACCGCTGTCTTCCCAGCCTTTTGGTTCTAGTCTGTCTAAATAGCAATGTCTTTTTTTATTGTGTTGTCATCATGCATTCATGTCACATGGGCTATCTAATTCAAAATTGTATCTCCTTCTCCAATTGCCATTTTCATTTATGCTACCAAGTATACTCCGTAGAATCTTTCTTTAAAAAATTACAATTGTGTTTTACGTCTTAACTGCATAGCAATTTTGAATGCAATTGATACATAGCTTAAGCAATTGTTTTGTGGAATTGCATTGTTATTCAAAACAATATAAAATTGTGATTTATGTGATAGCTGTAGACACACACAACATTTATATGAATTTTTAATTTTATTCTATAAGGGGTGTGACCCAATGTAATAAAGGGACACGCGGGGAAGGGGCTCTTAATTAAGTCCACTAGTTAATTAAACACGTTTATTAGACAAAACAAACATTTACATACATAACTAGAGAACTAACAGTTACAATAGAATTGAAAGGGATCGGAGCGCATGCTCGTACGTCCTTACAGTTCCGAAGCTTGGCCATTACTGAAGATTGTTCTAGCCGCTAGAGGGCGCGATAGTCTTTCTACTGTTCATATGAGAAAGAGTTTAAACTACGGGGTTACAATCTCCCCTATGGATCCGACGACGTCCCGGCGAGGAGACATAATTAGCTGTTGTAGTAGTAGCTCTTGTTGAGGGATGGATGGTTCTGTTGGAAACTGCTGTTGTAGCAGTCGACGGGCTTGGAACATGTTTATTTTGTGATGTGGATGTAACTTTTCGTGGTCGGCCTCTTTTCCGAAGTGGAGTTACCGGAGAAGTGTTTATGTCTTTAACAGGTGTTAAAGCAGAAGTATGGTAAGTAGCAATCGGTTCAGATGGATTGGCAAGACTTGCGATAACATAAGAAGTTGGTGACTTTTGGGGGAGAATTAGATATGGACCGTCACGCTTTGGCATGAACTTGGAAGTTTTCTTGTTCTTTGCACTACTGATGGGATGTAAAGTAACCCAAACTTTATCTCCAGGAGAATAATAGACTGGACGGCGATTTTTATCATATTGCTTTTTTCATTGATCTTGCTTTGTTTCTATTCTTTCTCGTATGTCTTCAGTAATAGTTGCAAATCGTTTTAAATAAGGTGTTATTTCAGCAACAAAATTGTCATTGTGAACGATGCTTTTGAAATCTTGCACCACATCGTCTACAGTTCGTAGCTCTCTCCCGAATAGTAGGTAAGCAGGAGTGTGACCTGTAGTATCACAGACAGTTGTATTCATGGCAAAACGTATGACTGGGAGTTTGGAATACCAACTAGAATGATCGTCTCCAACAAGTATTGCAAGTCGGGGTTTAAGGTCTCTGTTTTCTCGCTCTACTGGATTAGATTGTGGTGAATAAACTGGTATGAAGTTTTTGACTTATATTTAAAGTAAAGCAAATCTGTTGTAGAACAGCACTGACAAACTGCGTTCCATTGTCACTGATAATTCGTCTTGGTATGCCATGACGCATGAAAACTTCTTCTATCAGAGTTGTTGCACATTGACGAGCACTGGCTTGAGAAAGGGCAAATAACTCAACCCACTTCGTGGCACAATCCTCGACAATGAATATCCATTGTTTACCTGTGTCAGTTTGAGGCAATGGCCCAAATAAATCTATAGCAATGACTTCAAATCTCTGTGAATAGACTGGAGTTCTAAGCAAACCAGCAGGTTTTTGGTTTGTAGCCTTAAAACGAGCACATTCTTCAATTATGCCTTCTGAGAGAAGTCTATCGATTTCTTGTTTTAATATTTCCTTCTTGGAAGGATTCATCCTATAAGGTGGCACTGCAACTGGAAGATGGTTTCTTGTATTTATACGATGTTCAATAAATGGTGTAGGCTCTCCCCCTGGTTGAAAGCATTCTTCATACTTTTCCAATAGTGAATTTATTTCTTCCCGTTGTGGAAGTGAAAGGTGAGTACCTTCATTTTTCCGAAGTTGACAAAGATGTGGTTCAGGGTCAACAGTGAGCAGAGCATTGATATTAGGAGGCGCTTTCACAAAATTATATTTTCTGTGAGACGTTTCAGTGAAGTACCATTGTTTTCTTTGGAGATCTAAAGGCGATCCCTGAAACTGTTAAAAGTCTATGCCTAGAAGGGTTCTGTTACCTCTAGCATTTTTCAAAATTAATAGTTCAGTGGGAATGACTTTTCCTTGAATACTATTGTCTACAGAAGTTGTCAGTATTTCTGTGGTTTGAGTACGACCGTCAGCAAGAGTCATCTGCATGGTTTTCTCTTCAAAATTCAATCCTTTTTGTTTCAGTAAATGGTATAATTTTTCACCAGCCACTGAATGTGTAGCACCAGTATCACCACAAACTGCTGCTTCTGTATTACAAATGGAAATTTGGATTATACTAATGGGATTACTTTCACTAGAAAAACTATAAAAGTTTGATTGATTCAGACTTGATGACAAGGCATCATCTTTTTTGTCGAACTGGGTTGCAAGTGTGGCATCTTGATCGAATGATTCCAGGAGCACCACATCCATAGCAAGATACAGGAGTTCCGTCTTCTTTGTATCAACGATTTTCTTTTCAGGTATTCTGTCTTTGAAAATGGGATTCCGCCTACTGTTACTGGGAATCCCGGTTTCCCGCCTACTTTGACTGTGGAAACCAGACAGAGAATGTTCATACGACAACTTAGGATTTTGTGTGTAGTTACTTCTCCAGGGACTGGAATTCATTTCTTTTTGTTTCCAGCTAAAGTTTTTATTGTTTTTATTTGTCATGTTTTTAACTTCTTCATACTAATCTAGCTTATCCACTAGTTGTAGAGGATTGTTCCAATTACACCACTGGTCCAAAAAGTGATCTTTGTAATCTTGAGGGGCTTTCTTTTTAATTTGGTCTGCCACAATCAAATCTTTCAATTCTTCAAGCGTGGTAACTTTTGATTCTTTGAGCCACCTATCAAAATATGTTTGCAAGTCAAAGTAGAAGTCACGCGAGGTTTTCACAGGATCTTTAGTGCGTCGGGAAAACATCTGCCGAAATTTTTCTGCACTTAATTTAAAGCGTTTTAGAAGAATTTGTTTGACTTTATAGTAGTCTTGAGCATCGGCAAAAGATTCTTTAGTGATTAAATTTGAAACTTCAGTTGGTAAAGACCAACAAGGTATACCACCCACTGTTGAATTGGTACTTTTAAAAATGTTAATTGCCTTTCGAAGAGGTCTAGAAAAATTGTTACATCAGTTGTCTTTGGATCAAAAATCGGTAATAGCTTATGGAGTTCTAACTTTGGCATATTGGAGTCTGCAGTTGTAGAAATATCAATTGTAAATTGAAGTTTTTGCAGTTCAAATATTCGTTGGTTTTCCCTATCTCTTTCAGCTCGCAGTTCGACCTCTTTTCTATCACAAATAATATGATTTAAACATTCTTTAGTAAAATCTACATCATACCCTTCACTTTTTAAGATCGCGTCTTTTATGTCAAGAAATTTGAAATTGTCTGGTATTGATATGTCTAGCGTTTCCGCCAATTCAAGGAGGTCCTGCCTGCGACCTTTTGCTAAATAGGCCATCGTGAAACGTCATTTCAAATTAATTACAAATTTATATTCTTTGAACTTTAAATTAAATTTAACAAAATGTTATTAATGAAATAATAATACAGTATTATATACCACATAAAAGTAATATCTCAATTTCTTACAATATGCAATTTGAAAAAAAAAATTTCATGAATCACAAAAATGAAAAAAAAGAATAAAACTATTTTTGTTGTTTTCAAGTTCAATACACAATCAAAGTAAAATTACTATCAAACTTTTAGTTAAAAAAAATCATCAAAATTATCTGAAAACACATTTGAAATACATCATACCAAAAGTAAAAAGAATCATATACGTTCTCATAAATAAAAGTTCTACTTAGCCGAAACAAAATTTCCTATTAGTATTCAAAAAGAAAAGTTATTAGAAAGTTATAAATAACCTTGAACTGTCTATTTCTCCCTGTTTAAATTTATTCTCGCTTACGTAGCATAAAATATCTCATCAGTTTCATAAATGAATCATAGCTTAAAATTAATACTAGCAAGAAGAGAAAACGGAGATATATATCTTCTTTTTTCTTTTAAACCACTAAATATATTATTTAACTGAGACAAATCTTTCAACATATAATGCACATTTTACACTTAAAATTATATATATAAATGAATATATATATATATTTTTTGAAAATAGCATATAACAATACAAAAAATTTTCCAGCTTAAATGCTTTCGAACAAGAATTGTAATCATTCAGAGAAAATAATACACATAAATACATATATATTTGGTTTTGTGTTCTCACTTAAGCTTTTAAGTAAATGTTATACTTATTAGTTTAAACAATACAGGAAGTATATTTTAAAAACACATTGAATATAATTTAACTGTATATTATGCTGTTTAGCAAATTACACAATTACATTTCTTGAAATAAGAAAAAAAAAGATTTCTTAATTTAATTCGAACAGGACGTTCTAAATTTAAATCAGTAAAGAATGTTCTCTGTCAGAACAATGAAGTCAATTATTTTTAAGAAATTAAAACTTACACAATTCTTTAGGATATTAAATCCAATTTGCATTTGGGCATGCAATGGTTAATTTAGTATTATAAGGTATAATACTTAAAAGAAAATTCAAAGTAAAAACTTTACTTGTTCTTCAGGTGAAGATAAATCCAACGATTTTGTTAAACTTGCTCATTCTACAGGTGAGAACGGAACAATAGAGGTTAACCTGAAAAATTTGTTACTTGCACATTTCTACGAGTGAGAACAAAACATTAGCGGTTAACCTGAAAATTAATAGCGAGCAACAGCCAAGCCTCTTTAACTATAAAAACACGTTGGGCGTCAAATTAAAGGGGTGTGACCCAATGTAATAAAGGGACACACGGGGAAGGGGTTCTTAATTAAGTCCACTAGTTAATTAAACACGTTTATTAGACAAAACAAACATTTACATACATAACTAGAGAACTAACAGTTACAATAGAATTGAAAGGGATCGGAGCGCATGCTCATACGTCCTTACAGTTCCGAAGCTTGGCCATTACTGAAGATTGTTCTAGCCGCTAGAGGGCTCGATAGTCTTTCTACTGTTCATATGAGAAGAGTTTAAACTAGGGGGGGGGTTACAATTCTAATTTCTTACCAGTTAGGAAAGTTATATATTAAAGGCAATTTAATTTATGATTTAAAGAATTCTTTCTTGATATGTAGTCATATGGATTATTGTCTCCTACTCATTTCACAATACATGTGATATATTGAATAGCTGTATGTAGTGAGAAAGATTTTTTAAAAAGTGCTTGTCTATATTATTATCATTGGGATATATTAAAACTTATTTTGAATTTTTGTTCATTTTTATTGTTAAAAGTTGATATTTTGACAAATTTGATTTCCTTGTTGACTTTTTAAATTCTAATTGTATGTTACTAATTTTAAACAAACAATTTGATAAAACATATTGTGTATAGTTTTAGGTCTTTTTCTATGACTTTAAATACTGTTACATTTTATTCTTATTATAAGTCATTGTTTAATGATGAAAATGTTTTGTCTTTTTAAATTTGAATATTATTTTAGTGGATTGAAAGAAAATTAAAAAAAAATAAGTGTTTAAGTAATATATGTGAAAATCTTAAAATTCTGAATATATATATATATATATTATCATACAGATCCTGAGGGCTTAGCTAGAAAGCGCAACAAGTATGAAGCTTTACGTCTTGATCGTATTCTTCAACCAAATAATTTACCTAATAACAATGGTAATTATCTTTTACATTTACTGATTGGAAATATTTCAATTGGAAGTATTTTTTCCTTTAAAAGTTAAATTTTTTTAAATGTTCCCATTTTAGCCAATCGAAGTGTTTTGCCAAGGCTTATAAAACATGCTGTGAGGTCAAAAAGTTTTCAAAGTGGTAAGCATTACATTTTATGAAGATATTGATTAACAATTTGTTTACTTCGGAACATTTAAATTAGTATATAAAGAAAACTTTTAAATTTCTTTGTATTTTGTTTAATTTTTAGTAATTAAATGATTATATTTAGAATTTATGTGCATTATAGTATATTGTCTTATGAAACAAATTACTAAAGAACTGAGAAATTTGTATTTTGTAACTGTTATGGGTAAACTAAATTCATTCCTTAAATTGTATTGTTATATTTCATGTAAAATATATAATTTTCTTATATTAAAATTATTCCAAAAATTATCATCAAATGTCTACTATTTTATTAGCAATTTTTCAAAAAATACTTAGAATTTTTAAAAAAAACTCATATCTTTTGTTATGAAAAGTAACATGCTTTTATTTCCAATAGGCCCAGGTAATAATTTCCAAAGAAATTTTGTACCTGAGAATGATTATCAGATGCAAATTTCACCCTCCATGCATGAGGATGTCAATTTTATTGCAAGTATTGGTGTACACAGTCAAAATCTGCACAACTCTAATTCCATGTCTGGTGTAATTATGTCTTCCAATTCTCAATCATGTTCTCCTCGTCAGAAAGTGGAAGATATACTTGCTGTTGCCAAGGAGCAAATTGGCATGAACAACTCGCAAGGATTTTGTGAAACAGCGAGTGATGAAACTTTAGATAGGTTAAGTAGTCTCGACCTAGGAATTGATCCCAATGATTTGGATGTTAATTTAAGCGGAATTACTTTGGACTCGTTTTCTGAAACTTCAGGCTTAAATTTTACTGCTCCTTTAATGGAAACAAAGAATACATCTGATAAACTGTGAATTATTTTGTTTTTAAATTTGTGTCATTATATGTTTTGTTTGTTATTGTTTGCTTTAACATAGTTTATTCTAAAAAGTAGCATTTATATTTTGTTTAAATCAATGTTTTAAAAATAACAGATCAATCATGCTTTATAAGAATTATTTTTTATTGTTTACAACACATATAAACCTTATGTTATGTACATATAAATATATGTATATGTGCTTAAATATTCATCATTATTGTATGTATTGTCTCATCACATATTTGTACATAAAAAAGGCATATTTTATTGAGCTGTTTTGCTTGTTGAAGAATATTTTAAGATTTATAATAAAAGCTTGTTACTTGTTCTATGGTTATTCTTGATTGTTATTATAATAAATTTATGTAGTGAAGTATATTATTAATAATAGGATTCTTGTTTGATTTAAGATGTTGAACTAATTGGGATTATATTGCTTAATTTGAGTTAATGAGTTTTTCACTCTAGAATAATTTAATGCATTGCATTTTAAAAAGAATTCTGTAAGTGTCTTTTAATTTTTTAAAAAATTTTAGATCAGAGATGATTTTAGTTTAAATGATTACAGTTTAGTATTATCTCTAAACTTATAAGCAGTGCTTGTTATTCATATTTGTCCTAACTTCAAAAATTTAAAACTTTTTGAAAAGGTTATCTTTTAGGTGAGGTTAATAATCTAAAACATATTTATGAAGGTATTTTTTAAATTAATATGTATCTTATATTTTGCTTACAATTTATTGATATAAGAGTGATTGTATTTTTTTGTTTAATGATGCAAACTGCTAAGTAGTATTGCTTTATTCCTACATTTATTTTATGCAGCAAGTTAAGCATTTTTTAATAACTTTTCAGTGGGAAAAGAACCTTTTCTTGCTCTAAATTTGTGTTATGTATTATTTTTGAATTTCTTAAATTTTAATATATCTGTTTAAAATATTAAAATTAATTTGTAATTATATGTACACAATGCAGCAAATACGTTTTAAGACTGTGCCTATAAAAATAAATGGAAAGAAATTTTAATTCCTGTTTTGGTTTTTAATTCAAAATAGGACCCTCTCTGGCTTCAGTGCACTTGTTACAGTGATTTATTAAGGAATCAAATGCCTGTTGTAATAACTTTGTGGAATGGCATGCAAAGTATGCGTCAAAGCTACTTGTAAGGTCGAAATGTCTACTTGTAAGGTCGAATACCCTTTTAATTTCATTTTAAGTTTTAGAAATAAAGATTAGTTACAGGGTGCTAAATCAGGTGAATATGGTGGATGGTTCAACACACAGACATTATTTTTTGCCAAAAATGGATGAACAACAAGGGAGGAGTGACTGGGTGCATTGTCGTGTAACAAACACAAACTGCTTTCAGTCCGATATTCTGGACCAATGTGACAAATTCTGACCTTTAAACACTTTCAAACAGCTAAGTAGTACTGACCTGTATTTGTTTGTCTGGTTGGAACAAATTCTTTGTGAATAATACCCCTAGTATCGAAGAATGCAATAAGCATTGTTTTGATTTTGGATGGCGCAAATTGTATATATATGATTTTGAATCTTTTAATTTTTTGATTTACAGAATAAAATGGAAGAATAATATAAGTTGCTTTAAAATATATTTACAATGGAATAACTTCAAAGTAAATATATACCTATGTGTAGTTTCAGGAAATAATTTTCACTTAGTTTGCAGTAAAATTAACTGGAAGTTTATGCTAATTACATATGTTTAGTTGTTATGGAAAAAAAAGCTCTTGCTAGTACAGTTTTTATAAGTTAATTATATCTTTTATATCAGTAATTAATACATTTTCTTTATATAGAGAAACAAAGTTTAAAGATTAGCATGACAAAAATGTTTGTGTATGAAAAGAAATAAAACATGAAGCTCAAAATACTAAAGGTAATAGTCTTCTGTAAAAGTCGGAGGTGTTAATATTTGAATAACCAGATTTCTAAAACTAAGGTTAACTTAGAAATTTTTATAATGTTCTTTTTACTGTGCAGTGGATTGGTTGATTGATCTTTTAATATTGCTCTAAAATACATTATGAGGGTTATTGGTGATGTTTATAATTTTGAACCAAAATCGAGTGACAAGGCTGACAAATGAATTGATGCTCTACTTTTTAAACTAATGTATCAACATACATTAGTAAGTTTAAAAATTTTATGTATGAAAGGTTATAAATAAAGCATTATTTACATTTTTATTATTTCAAATATAACTGTTTATAATGAATTTATCTAAAATATAATAAAGGGAAAATACTAATGTGATTTTTGAAGCAGTATGTCAATAAAGTGAATCATTAATCCAGCTCTAGAATTACATCTATAATACTTGAAATACTTTTGAGAAGTATTAAAATGTAAAACTCTTATGTATTGTTTATTATACAACTGTATTTAAGGCAGAATTTTAAAATTCTAATATATTTTTAAAAATGTGCTTCATTTAAGACAACACAGTGTGAGAAATGGGATGTATTTAATATTTATAAAATCTGAATGAATTTTTTTAAAAATATCATTTATTAAATATTCCTTACATTTGAATATATTTCTATTTTAACAGCCAGATTGAGGGACTTAGCTTATCAAAAGCAAATATTGCAACAATAAAACTTTATACTGTAGAAAATACCTTATTAAAAGATCGTAACATTACTTTCAAACATTTATTAAGAAACTTAAAAACAAAATGACCAAAGTGGCAATAACAAAATTGTAGAATGAATTATTAAATCGTCCCAAGAAGCATCCATATCCAAAATCGGCTGCAATCTCTGTTAAAAGAAATGAAGATAATTGCTATAAATATATGTGAAAAAATTTATGGGAAATATGTGGAAATGCATTTTATGAAATTGATTTTAATTTTGTTTTCTTTTCCCTTTTGTAGAAATGTGTAAAAAAGCAGAATTTCCCCTTAATTTCTGGAAAAAGGCTTCAGTTTATTTCAATAAATAAATAATAATAAAATTGTATAAGCATTATTTTAAGGGCTAAAGCCTTTTTTAAATTTAAACTCATTTATGGAGTAAATTTAAAATTATTTTTTTTATAAAAAAGATGTTTGGTGGTTTTATAAATAGCTGGACTAAATACTCGTTAAGTTAGCAAAAAAAATTTAAGACATTCGATAAATGCATTATGTTGCCTAGATGTTTGCTGCTATTTAAAACATTCATATTCAGTGCATATTGATATTTTTTAAAATTGTATTTGTTGCCCCAAAATTAGAAAAGGAAATCGTGATAGTTATTAATAAACACAACATATGGAAAAAAAAGAGTACACTAATAAAAACAAGTATTATTAAAAAAAAAATTAAAATTTAATCTAGTTTGAGGAATATCGAAATTTCGTTTTGTATTAAACATTGGTTTTGATTAACTTTAGCAAGTTTTTGTTTTGTAATGTAATCACTAAGTACCTTTCAAAATATTATATATATAAGTAGTTTTTGATTTAAGACATGTGAGAAAGCACATGAGTTTTCCTTTAAAAACCGGAACTGTATAATAGAAATAGTAATTATTGTATTATAAGGCATGCTTTTTTTTTAAATATACACTATGTGGCATTGAAAACACCACCAATAATGAATGCCCTGAATATTATGCAAATTTGAGGTAATGCAAATGACGTGAAATACGCAATACTCTGGCACTGATTGAGAAGGACATAAAGGAAAGAACTGTATCAGAATGGGCAATATCCGTACCACACACACATTGCTTCTTCTAGTGGAAACGTGGAATTTTTCCTTGTGAGGACATGCTTTATAACAGACACTTATCTAGATGCGTCCACGATACATCGACTGTGCAGTAAAGAACTCTGGAACAAGGAAATGTGACAAGTTTAAGAGGTATTGATGCGACCCGGCAAGCTGTTTCTGCCACCATTTTTCAGCATGTACATGAGGGAAGATATCCTTAATGTTTAATTTGCGACCAGAGAAAGAAAGAAAATTTTTTCAATTGGTTTCTAGTGGTATGTATTCCCAGTGTCCGTTAAAAAGCCTGCCATTGATTACACAGCATGAACTACTCCATTTGCAATAGTGCTTATAGAGTAACTTGAACAACGGAATGTCACAAGGTCGTGTTCTCAGACGAATATCATACTTTCTGCTTGTCTACGGATAATCGTTGCGTACGAGCGTATCGCCGAATGTGACGGCAGGATCAGCCGACTTCATCTGCAGAACACCCCACCTCGCGACAACGTGGTATCATAGTTAGGGACTGCTATAATAAATAACATCTGCTTTGTATTCAGAGCATTATGATATTCCTACGGTACCCGGATGATGCGTTGCGGCAGGTGACATTCCACTTCTTTCGGAGGAGGGGTGCCATCTACTAGCAGGATACACATCAGCCCAACGTGCTCTGCTTGATTTGCAAACTCTTCTGCTTGTGTTCAGAAGATGAACAGTGGCAAATGGTTGACAGGGAATGAGAGCCATTTCTCAGAACACCATCGGTTCTCTTATTGACTCTGTTTCTAAAAATGTTGCTTCGTGTATTGACATCCGCGATGGTCCTACAACCTACTGAATTGACTTTGTTGTGAGTATCGTTTTTATATTAAGGAAAGACATGAATTGTTTGTTGAGTTTCTTCGCTTTCTTTCTACTCCTAGGTGTTAAATTTTCAATGTCAACCACAGTGTGTGTGTTTATATTATTACAAAACTTATAATAATTAATACAGATAATGCATTTACTGTTCAACTGAGAAAATCTATGTTTCTGTAATTCGCTTTTTCACTATTTCCAGCTTACTCTCTAAGAATTCTGCTTCCAAAATATATGCTTGCTTTTTTAGATCATCCATCCTCTTCACGGTATCTTCTTCGAATTTTTTGGATGGTCTGGTAAAAAAAACCAACAGTCAATTTTTTTTTAAAGTGGTTTTTCAGGTTTAATAATTTCGAATTTGGTAAAAAGTTATTTAAAGGGAAACATTGATGTTAATCCTCTCTTGCAAATTTGAAAATTAAAAAAAAAAATTGTAAAAATAATGAATTAACGAAATTTTGAAAATATAATTATTTTATAGACAATTTTTAATCTACTTGGAAATATGCAAGCATAGAGAATAAGATGCTGTACTTAATCATTCCTTTGTGACTTGAATTTATTGTACAATTATGATTTTAACTATGATCAATAGTCTGTGTGAATTTAAGGACATTAATTGATGAATAACTGCAGATCTAAGCTCCTTATCTACATATTTAATTTATGAGGGATTTAGCAATGATTAAATTGATTTAAATATTGAGATCGTAGAGTGCACATGGAAAGGCTTTTGGTTTTATTTTCATGTAATTCTTGGAGAATGTTATTTAATTATTGATAAAGATGTCAAATTTTGTTAAATTGGATGAGTTATATTAATTAAATCTATTAGCTGTTTTAATTTCAGAACATACTTATTTGTCAGGGAAGTACATTTCATATGCACCGCATGTATTTTCTTTATACTGTTAAGATTTTAAAAAGTGACACACCTCGAAACCAATAAATATCTTTTTTTCAGTTTAAAAAGTAAATTATGGATATAAAACATATTGAAGGTATGAAAAGAATAGAATAACTTTTTTTTACTTTTATAATTACGCAGAACATTTTTATATAAAAAAGAGTAACTGAGTCACTGTCAAAATCTCATTTGTAGAGTATGGCCAGTGTCGAACGGAGAATTTTAGGCACCCCCGCCCTGGAAAATCAGGTTTTTGGCCCCAATTGGTTAAGGCTGTCTTCGACTAATGTTAAATAATAGGACCCAAATTGGAATATTTTTTCAGATATAAAAGTATTCAAACATTAATATTATATTCTTGCGTCACTATCCTGTAGAGAATCACTATTTTATCATACTACTTAGTTTTATCCGAGTTGACACATCTTTTCTTTTATAAAATGTGTTTCTCGTTTTTTCTCCTATACCATAATGCTAAATGAGCTATCCCTTTACATGTTAAAAGAAAAAAAACTGATTAATTATGAAATACACCCAGGAACATTGAAAATAGCGACCCAAGAAGAAAGCATCGGATTGAAATGAAATTTAATACACATATTGACACAGATGAGAGATTCACTTGATCTCAAAAACAAGACAATTAAATGAATACAGGGTGTGCAACGACCCAAATACTGGGCAACTTCAATGCGCTTTGGGCCACCTCCAGCTGCAATACATGCCGCCACACAGTCCGGCATTGAGTTGATTAGGCACCTTATGTTGTCCTTAGGCAGATGTGCCCACAAATCTTGAACAGCCAACTCTAAATCATGTACAGAGTGACACGATGGCATCTGCCGTTTTAGCTGATCCCACACGTGCTCTACAGGGGAGAAATTGGGGGAGCGGGCCGGCGATGGAAGAGTCTGAAAATGACGTAGGAAGTCTTGAGCAACTCTTGCTGTATGCGGACGAGCATTATCTTGCTGGAAAATTGCCCCTGGGAGACCATTTAGGAAAGGTCCTACATGGAGTCGAAGAATATCATCAACGTAACGTTGGCCCGTTAAGGTTCTACGCATCACAATTAAAGTGGACCAGCTATCATAGGATATGGCCCCCCAGACCATTACACCAGCTGTGCGGGCAGTGTGACGTAGAACAGTGTGGGGGAATTGTACCGCTCACCAGGGCGCCTCCACACCCGTACACGGTTATCATCTGTCCCCAAAACAAACCGGGATTCATCACTAAACACAACCTTTTGCCAATCTGTGACATTCCACATTGATCTGGCTTGGTACCACTGTAGACGCAGTTGCCGATGTTCCGGTGTTAAAGGAAGTGCACGGAAAGGGCGCTTGGATTTAAGATTTGCTTCTGCAAGGTGTCTGGAAATTGTTTGTGGAACAATTGCTACGCCTACGTCTGCTCGTATCGTTGAACGAGTCACTGTGGGGTCCACAAGTGCTTGCCGCACGATCCTTCGATCCTCTCTCCTCGTGGTCTTCCTGGTCGCTTCAGACCCGGTTTTCCGCGCGTGGGTACCTTCTCGTGTCCACCGCTCCCAACAATTTCTAACGGCCCACTCCGAACGGTCCACCTGGCCAGCAACACGGCGCGTCGACCAGCCTGCAGTTTTCATCCCGATGACCAGGCCTCTCTCCAACTCGCTTAACTGTGAGAAATGTCTTCTAGCACGTTTACCTGGCATGTTTCGCTTACCAAAGTCTTCCTACAATCGGCGGGTAATCGTCACGTTTATGAATCTTGACGGATGATTTTGTAACCAGGAATCTAGGATGCGTCAGCATCCTTCTATCCTCTATCATTTATGAATCTTCGAATTTGCGCTGGCTTATATAGCACCCTCTTCCTGATTGTAGCGCCACCTCGGCGTGTATGAGCATGTGTATTGGCACAAAACTTGGATCATTTGCATATCACATTACGCTGTACTTATTTGCAAAGTTTCGCGATTGTACTTAGCTTTCTTCTTGGGTCGCTATTTTCAATGTTCCTGAGTGTATTTTGAAATTTTAAAAACACTATATTGTAAATAAATGCATGAGTTACAATGCCACACATTTTTATAAAAATTGAGGTATTTTTTTTCTCTCCGAAAGTATGCTCCATGTTAAGTTCATGCTGTCGAACAAATTGGCAAAAACAGCCTAAAGTAAGTACCTGATGTCAATTCGGCTTTGGGCCCCCTAGAATCGTCCCTCCCCCTCAATGCGGGGGTGTATGTTCCGCCACTGAGTTTGGATCGTGTTTTCCGATTCTTTGAGATTTAGACCTCTAAGATATTTCTAATTCCTTGTTTTTTACCCATCCAGACAAAATTCGAAACAATGTGAAGATACTTACAGAAATTCTCGACTCCAGTTGGAGAATAAAGTTTCCATTTCGGATCCTAATTCTGTATTTAGAGAAAAATATGCAAATTAAATGAATGAAAAGAACAATTAAAAATAAATGTATATTTCCGTTTAACGAAAATTGTATTATACGCGCGTGCGTGTAGTAATAGAGAACCGAGTTTTTCTCTCATTAGATTTCTAATATATTAATTTTTTTTTCAGAACCTTTGATGATTGTTTCTGTAATATTTGTTCTTGAAACAAAAAAAATAGATAATATAGCTTTTTTACATAAAATACGGCCCCAAAATATTTAAATTGGAAAAGTTTTGTAATACATTTTGAATACAAAGTACGTTTGTTAAAATCAGAAAAAATTGATTAATACGCAGAAATAAATGAAATTAATATTGGTTATAGTAATTTTTTTCCAGTAGGTATGAATTGCAAAAATTTTCATAATTCTGTTGTAATTATTCGTAGAATATTACAACATAATTATGAAAAAAATAAATAGATAATATAGCTTTTTTACATAAAATACGGCCCCAAAATATTTAAATTTGAAATGAATACAAAGTACGTTTGTAAAAATCAGAAAAAATTGATTAATACGCAGAAATAAATGAAATTAATATTGGTTATAGTATTTTTTCCCAGTAGGTATGAATTGCAAAAATGTTCATAATTATGTTGTAATTATTCGTAGAATCCTTGACTCATTTTTTTTCTTTTCTTTTTTTTGAATTATTTATTTATTTTTTTCTTCTCTCTAATCCATTTCTTCAATTCTCCACCTACAATACACTTAATATAAGTTGTTTTCTTTTCATAAAAAAACTTCTTTTTAGTTATCGTTGATTGTAATTTCCTATTTCTAAATTCTATAAATTTGTACAATTGTTCATAATAGAATATTATTTATTTAAAATTTTTTATTAGTTTACAAAGATTGAAACGTCGTTTATATCACATATCATAGTTAATAACACATTTCGGAGTTAAAAATATTTACTAAGGAAATATAAGCGAATAACCCCATAGTCAAATGCGAAAGCTATTATGACTTTTATAATTATTATTTCTTTTTAAGATTTATCTTGTTCTACAAACATTCCAAAAACAGGTATATATACTCATGATACTACCATACTAAGCTAATTTAAAAATCTAAAATCAATATATTTTGCCTTATCTCAAATTACTCGAATCTCGCCTGAACAACTGAAAATAAAAGTTAATGTATCACTATCAGATGCAGTTCTTTTCAACAAAAAAAAATCTCAACCGCCATTTGAGTAATTTAATATCACTATTCCATAATCACAATTTACTAAGTACCCCTTCGAGTCATTTTAAATAAATGATTTGCTGGAAGCAGATATTCTACACACGTGTCCAGAAAAGAAAAGTGCAGCTTAATCTACATATACGCACAAAAAGTTCTGCATCATAACCTATGAAGTTTGTCTCTTAATTTATCGGAACCGTAGAATGTGCATTTAGAAAATAAATTGTTAGCCTACATTCCCATCCTTAACTTACCTCTGTTAAATATGGATTACTCATTTAAAAAAAACTGAAAAATTCATCAAAAATTACCTCATATTAACAATACTCTTTTCTAAAACCTTTAAAATCCATAAATCTTAAAAGACCTAGAGTAATCTTATCAGAATATTCCCCTAGCTCATTTCCCCCTTATAATTTCTGATATTACCTTTATCATTCAAATCATTTCTTCTCTCACACACTTTTTTAAATTTGCCATTCTAATCTTTTTCGATCGTGAAATTCAGGATCGTACACTAACACTAATTATTCTCAAGTTTTATCCTCTCTTACGTTCAGGGCTGATTTAACCACCCTGGCGCCCTAGGCACTTCAATAGCTACGCCCTTCCCTGTTTCCAGAGCACCCTCTTTCAGTTCTTAATTTTCATGTTTTGTTTCGGGAGGGATTTTCCCTTAACTTTCTTACTCTTTTCCCTTTCTTTGTTTTGTTGTTTAAATAATCTTACTATATATTATCCATCACCTATGAACCCGTCGTGTTATGAACTGATAGTCGTAAGGAAAGACTAGTGGTACGGTTTGGCCTCTCTTGTTCATTTTTTACTTTACGGCATCACGGATCACCACCCTTTTGTAAATTAGTACAGTAAATTAATGGAATCGTTTGAAATTACAGTATAAAGTATATATTATTGTATGAACTGTTTTTAACTTGTTAATTATCATCTTTATTATCTTTTACTTTTTGACATCCTTATTCTTTGTTGAGTCATTGTCATTGTACTTATACAACGAAAATTTTCTTTGAAAAACGGATGAATTTGTCAAGAAAATCATTAATAACTTAATTGTAATCAATTTCCATTGTAATATAATTTTGAGTGCATAGCAACATCAAACTGTTAAGCTTTTCATTATCCATATAGTAGATCTTATTTCAGTCTTTACTCTCTTGAAGGCAGAAATGTTTCTCTCTCACGATTCCTAGCGGTGGTATGTTAGCTGTAATGTTAATTTTTTTTCTCTTATCACCCTCGAATTTTTTGCGCCCTAGGCACATGCCTACGCCGAAAAGTGGCCCTGCCTACGTTCATGCTTACTCAAACTAGGCACTACCACCTATGTCATATTTTATCAAGTTATGATGCAAAATATTTCTTTGTTATGTTCAATAATATGCTTCAAAAATATTCAATCATCATTATTACATGAAGTAATTATTGCTTTTTAGATAAAAAAATCAGAACTGTACCGGCATTTAACCATTCACTATTGCGGAAATTAGAAATATATATTAAAGTTAGAGAAAGTATACTAAACTATAGTTATGGAAATAATTTAAATCCCAAAATAAACTTTATTGTTCTCAAAGGAAGAGCATACTTACTTTCAACTGTTTCAAATGGGTCTAAGTCTTCTAAACTTCTAGAATCACCGGAAGAAGTCGGATCTATTTTTTAAAATAAGTAATTAACTGTGATAAAGTCTAAGAACTAGTATTTTTTTTTTGTTTAAATCGATTTATAAAAGTAATACACTTAAAAAAGGTTTTCATGCCTTTGCTTTCTTTAAATAGTAATTAGACGCGAAAAATTATGGATCAATTATATTTTTAACACATTAAATTAAGAAAATTTATTACAAAACAAAATTAATTTTCTTTAGCAATTCATAGATGTTTATAAGATTATTGGCACAATCTAATTTCATTATTTCGTAATAGGGGAAAAATTGTTGATGAAGCTTATAAAGTATTAATGAAAAGTTGTTTACGAAAGAAAGTATTAGAAAAAAAAAGTATTAGAAAGAAAGTATTATAGAAAAGTTGTATTAATGAAAAGTTGTTATCATGATATGTGAATATTATATTTAATACACTAATGCTTAGTGACTGATGAATTAACAGATTTGAGACCTAAAAGATCGTTGAATTAAATAGTAAGAGCCACGGCGCTTTTTACCATACAAAAGCTTTTTTTCGAATTTACATTCCCTAAATGGTTATATACAGTTATTAGTGGAGACAGGATGCTGTGTGATATTTTAAGTGCTCTTTTGATATCATGACCATGGTTCTCAGAACTACGAAATCCGCGAAAAACAATTTAATCGATTGTAGTTTAATTAATAAAATAGTATAGACACAAAGCAATTTAAAAAAATCCTTCCCAAATAATATTAAAACATTAGCAAAAAAGAAGCTGAATTTCATTAGACAGATGTCATGTCCAAGAACTGATCTCGAATACACTGCAGTAACTTGAGTGTAACTGTTGATATTATAAAGGGTGTTTTTTTAGAGGGGTATAGAACTTTAAATTGCAATAAAACAACGATGTATTATTCGATTGACATGATTTTTTTTATTCGAAAGATAATCTTGTGGCATTACATTTTAAAAAATATGATATCTGGCATAGGACTGCCACGGCTGGCTCGGATGTAGACCAATCTGGACGTCCAATTTTCGATGACTTTTCCCAACATTTGTGGCCGTATATCGGCAATGTTGTCTTCCAAATGGTCAAGCGTTTATGGCTTATCCGCATAGACCAATGACTTTACATAGCTCCACAGAAAATAGTCTAGCGGTGTTAAATCACAAGATCTTGGAGGCCAATTCACAGGTCCAAAACGTGAAATTAGGCGGTCACCCAACGTGTCTTTCAATAAATCGATTGTGGCACGAGCTGTGTGACATGTTGCACCGTCATGTTGGAACCACAGCTCCTGGACATCATGATTGTTCAATTCAGGAATGGAAAAGTTAGTAATCATGGCTCTATACCGATCACCATTGACTGTAACGTTGTGGCCTTCATCGTTTTTGAAGAAGGATTCCACCAGCCCATAAAGCGCACCAAACAGTCAGTTTTTCTGGATGTAACGGTGTTTCGACATATACTTGTGGATTAGCTTCACTCCAAATGCGGCAGTTTTGTTTGTTGACGTAGCCATTCAACCAGAAGTGCGCTTCATCGCTAAACAAAATTCGCTTATGAAAATCGACCATTATTTTCGAAATAAAATTGCACAATTTGAAAGCGTTGTTGAGGCGTGAGTCTATTCATGATGAATTGCCAAACCAAACTGAGAATAAATCACTTGACAGCTGTTAAATCGGTCGCCATCTTGGAAAGTAATGCCAACTTAAACTTCTATACCTGAAAAAAACAGTCTTTACTTTGTAATACAGAATATATCACAAAGTTATCATTTGTGTGTAAAGTACTAACACAGTTAAAATTCTTTGGGCCATGAGAAAGTATTCCATACGATTAGACTTTTGAATCAAGGCTTAAATTCTCAACCAAATTGTTACTATTATTAGTTTCAAAAATTTTGATTTTCACAACCTTTAAGATAAATTTTTAAATGTCCAAATAATTTAATAATTTTTATTGTTTGCACTTTCTCTAATAATATGGATTTTTTTTAAGTAAAGGCTATTTTTTCTTATCCTTATCAAATAACGTAGGAGAAAATGTAACGTAAGACTTACTTTTTTCATAGGAAACAGTTTCAAAAATTTGTGAATCGCCCGCCGCTCGAGAATCACCCGATGAATTACGATCTGGTAGAAAAAGGATGAGTATGTTTATGTCTGAGGTTCACAGTTTCTGTTATATTCATAAATAACAATTTGTTAATTAACTATGCAAAGAGCAATCCAATTGTTATAAAATATAATAGATGCCTTTTATTAAACATAGTTATCACATAAGCATGTAATTCATTTTTGTTCTTAAAGAGTATGTTTATTCCTCGATCAATACAAGGAATTTATTCATTTTGGTTTCCTTATACCCTCCAAGAAAACAATTTTTTATATTGTTAAGCTACCTCGTCTTTTTACATAGTGATAAGAAAAGTTAAATTTTGGATTAGATCTTAAAGAGAAGTAATTATAAAATGTATGAAGAAATGCTACATTAATTGATTTTAAACACCGTCACAAATTGGATTGATATCTATTGTATAAAGTTAGGGAAGAAGATATGTTAAATTTTTGAGATAAAAAAGACGACTTGACCGTTTTTATTGCCGAAACTAAAAGAAATTTGAAATATATCCGTTGCTTACGGATGGAAGACCATCATACCAATTTCTAGAAAAGGGACAGCAGATTGTTACTTAAGATTTGAGAGAAAGAGAGATCTCTATCACCTGCTTCTTTAGAAGGGTTTACTATAAATTTACTATAAGTAATTTCTTAAGTTGAAAAAGTCAAAAGAGCAGAGGGAGTGATTTTTTTATGAAAAATTGAACTATGTAATGACAGGGAATCCAAAGAACATTAGACAAAAAATACTTATCGGAAGGAAAGTGAAAAGAGGTGTATTGAGATCATGGGAAATTGTATTTAGATGTGTCTATTTGTAATACATGTTTTTATAACAGTTTTCATCATAATTTAAGTTCACATTTTGCAAGTGGAGATTTTAAATTCATTATCTTTACATTTAAGGTACTAAATACTGTTACTAAACTTCTTTTAACATTGATTATTATAGTATGTGTATTCAATAATCTATAATCTGTTTTTCAATTCCTTTTTAAGGTTCATAGATTTGCAAAAGGAATTGATCCCCATCATCAGCGATCAGGACTCCTGCCCACATATTATCCATGGGGTTTAAATAAGGTGATCGACTAAAGTATCGTGCACTTTGACGTATGGCTAAAGTTTTGTTAAAATATATTCCTCCTCAAATACATCATCTACTGATGTTATAAAATAGTCAAGTACTTTTGTGCATATTTTGTAATTTACTCTTCTTATCAAGATACACAACTTTTTAAAGCCTTCAACGCTTAGACACTTCTAGTTCACGACAGATACGTTAATCTTCATTGAACATTTCAAACAATCTGTAGTAAAGGCTTATTATTTGCCACGTCTAACATGGATACCCTGATGCCTGTGGGAAACGCAGAATATTTATTCATCATTAAAAGGTATGTTATTTTCCTAACTTGAACATCCCACTGTAATCTGTCTTGACCTCACCGCACTCTGGGTATATATACACTAGTGTGCAAAAATTAAGGACGAAGTCGAAAAATTAGCATATCAGCTGAACGAAGAGGCAGAACGGACAGAAAGACCAATCAGGAGATTAAGTAAGGTGATGTACGGTAGCACATGCGCAGATATGCAGGTAGACGTAATGGGGGAGTGTCTGAGTAGTATAAAGCATGTTGTCGGTGTAAGATCAGTATTTCTGGCAAAGAGATTGCACGCCGTATAGCAGTTAAAATCACACCGAGTTGCTGCCTCAACGAGAAATGGCGAATAATCAATCTGTTAGACGACATCTGGATGCTTTTACCCGAGGTTGAATCATTGGGAGAAGTTGGAGGAAGGCCGCAGTGTGACAAGTGTGGCTGCAAAGTTCGGAATTGCTCACAGCATCGTTTCACGACTTTGGAGACAATTTCAAACTACAGGAACAGCTATCCGGGGGTTCAGTAGTGGTCGTTCTCGAGGAACCACACCCGCAGATGACCGGTACATTGTCTTACAGGCCAGAAGAAACAGGCGGCAGACAGCGGGAGAAATCGCTAGACACACGACACAGGCGACTGAACGACCGATATCGCGTTTTACCGTGGCCAGAAGACTGCACGGTGGTGATCTGTTTGCACGACGCCCTGTACGGTGTGTACCTTTAACGCCTGCCCATCGGAGAAGGCGTTCTCTGTGGTGCCGGGAACACCGGAATTGGAGACACAATGAATGGGGACGAGTACTCTTTACAGATGAGAGCAGATTCAGTTTGAGTAGCAATTCTCATCGCATACTCATCTGGAGAGAGCGGGGAAGCCGCAATCATCCCTCGAACATCATTGAAAGGGACAGGTATGGAGGTCGCGGTGTTCTCGTTTGGGGAGGCATCATGCTTGGTAGTCGTACAGACCTTCACATCTTCGACGCAGGTTCAGTCAACGGGACCCGTTATTGTAACGAGATTCTTCTTCCGTATGTGCGTCTTTTTAGAGGCGCTATGGGTCTGCAGTTCCTTTTCATGGACGACAATGCACCATGTCATCGCACAGTAGCTGCCGAACAGCTCTTAGAGAGTGAGGATATTGAACGTATGGATTGGCCGGCACGATCTCCGGATCTCAATCCCATCGAGCATGTATGGGATTTTCTAGGCAGACGCTTGGCAGCTCGTACCTTACCACCAGTAATGATTCGGGAGATTCGATTGGCGCTGCAAGACGAATGGGCAGCAATGCCTCAACAACTCATTGACACCCTCATTCTCAGCATGGGCAGATGCTGTGAAACCTGCCTAGCAGTAAGGGGAGATCATATCCCCTACTAAAGACCGGATGTTTCTTGCTGGACACCCATCACAGGGACGTTTCGGCCTTCAGTCGCATTGCGCTCCATGCTACTTTTTTAATCAAGCTTCTTTTTATCCCTCTGATTTCTCTTTTAGTAAGTGTTGCTTACATTACACATGTCCTTAAGTATTGGGGATCTTACGGTATTAAATGTGTTGATTTGGAAAGCTTTTGTACAGAGTTATATTGAAGAAACCGTCTCGTCCTTAATTTTTGCACACCAATGTATATATATATATATATATATATTTATATTATGCAATATATATATATATATATATATATATATATATATATATATATATATATATATGTCATGATTTTTAAGACAGATTAAAGTTAGAAAAGTGAAAAGACGACCTTTATTCTTTCATTTGTACATCTGTTCTGACACCGAGAGCAGGGAGGAAAAAAGCACGCCATGGTGGTGGTTTCAAGTGGATAACACTTGAAAAACATATGGTAAGTATCGCTGCTTTGAAGAGGGTGCTTGCAATTTAATGCTGACATATGTTGACTATTAAATCTAACGATCTGGAATTAGACATGTTTATTGGCTAGGCCATATGTTCGGAAGAAATAAATGGGTGATTAGTTTGATAATAGAAGATGAGACCTGAGAAAGATGAATCAAGTGCTAGATAGGGAATTTAATTTTTAATCTAATTTAATTATCCTTACATATATATATATATATATATATATATATATATATATATATATATATATATATATATATTATATAAATTTTATAATAATGGAACGGGATTGGAAAAATACAAGGAGATCATAAAAATTTGGATCCGATTTTTTTAAATGTCTAACAATCGGCCCCCTTTTTCCAATCTCGCACCATTATCTCTTACAAATCAGTAAATTAATTTTAATCACATGTTATACAATTTAACACAAAAAAAATACATTTTATTCACAATCTTTATTGTAATAAACAAACTAATATTTTAATCTTAAAGAAACAAAGTCTTATTCTCTAAAAAGAAATAATTTTCTACAAAATTCTAACAATTTTTCCTTTACCATGGGTTTGGTAAAAATGTCCGCCAAATTATTTTTGGTACCTATATATTTAATTTGGAAAACCTTGTCGTATATCAAATTCCTTAGAAAATGATAACGAACATCGATATGTTTTGTTCTACAATTTTCTACCGGTGACTTTGAAAAACTTATAGCAGCTTGATTATCACAAAACATTACATTTTCACTTAATTCCAAACTTAAACTTTTATTATCAATTACATCCTTTAGCCAAATGAATTCCTTAGCTGCTTCTGTTAAACTAACATACTCAGCTTCCATGGTCGACAGACTAACGGATTTTTGCTTGAAAGTTCGCGATGAAATTGGAGTTTCGTCTATAAAAGTTATGAACCCTCCCATTGACACTCGATCATCCCTATTTGTAGCAAAATCTGAGTCTGAATAACATCTTAGCTTTAATGATTTAACTTTTTAAAGTTCTAATTTGTATTTTTGAAATACCTCGTCAAATGACTCACCTCGTAATTGTGTGTTACCTCGCGCAACTATAAGCGGGCCCCTTGTATCTAACAATTTTATTATTTTCATCATATTTAATGGTATAAACCCAACGGTTTTCTAAAATTTTTATATTATCCGGATGATCAACTAAATCCCAAACTTTACGTTCCATCATTACGTTAATTTCTTTATCCATTGCATCATGTCATTTAGATGCGTCTTTGGATCTTATCGCCTGTTTGTAACAGTTAGGAATAGTTACTTCAACCATAAGAGCTTCTTGTTGCTCTGACAAATCTGAAAATCCCTGGGATTCGGTATTATCTTTTCTAAAATTAAATAAACTAGGATCATACTTAATATTATGCCTCTTACAGTATCTCTCTATTTCGTTAAAAGATTTCAATCGGGTTGCTTTCTCTTCTATACTATAATATACGTTAGATCCAGTTACTTTCCTACCTATATTTCGAATCCAATTAACCTCTGGACATGGGATCAAGCTATGATTATCGGAAGATACATCTGGTTTTTCAGATGTTGAGGGCGTTTCCGTACTTGTCTTTGAAACTAAACGACTCGTTAATGAATCTTTTACTCTATCGGAATCATCCTCATCATCATAATAATCAGGAAGGTTTAAATTATATCCAAGGTTACTATTAACTTTTTGTCTAAAATTAATTCCTTTCTTATTTTCATCGAATCTTACATTAATAGTCTCGACTAATTTATTTTCATCTATCAACCATATTCTATAACCCTTAGTACGTTGTGCGTATCCCATCATAATTCCCATTTTCGAACGCATATCGAATTTTTTCTAATTTGTTTTGGCACACCAGCATATGCCAAACATCCAAAAGGTTTTAGATGCAATACCGATGGTTTTCTACCTGAATATTTTTCGAAAGGCGTTTTGTTACTGTCTTTGTGACAAATTCGATTCCACGCATAAGTGAAACAAAGTAATGCTTCTCCCCAAAACTTATGGGGAACTTCACTAGACTTAAGCAATATTTTGATGCCATCTAGAGCGGTTAAATTGAATCTCTCCGCGACCCCATTCATTTCTGGCGTATATGAATTTGTTACCTCATGCTTTATACCCAGTTCTGTCAAGAAATTATCCATATCCTTATTGTTAGACATTTAAAAAGTCGGATCCAAATTTTTATGATCTCCTTGTGTTGTTTTTCCAATCCCGTTCCATGATCTCAATGAAAGTAAGCACACCGATTCGAACCCGATCTTTTTGAGTTTCGTGATTTGAGGTTGGCAGCAACTGCCATGCAAATCGAGCTAGTATTTAAACTCGGCTCGTGTTAGTTTTTCAGAAGAGGAAGGAGAAACGGAAATATAAGAAGTATGTGAGTGGTTTAACTCTTAGAGGGAGAGAACAACTGTTTGGCAATGCAACTGCAGGTTGCATCACCATTTTAGATTAGAAATTAATTTTTACAATATTAGAAGACGGTTCGAATCGGATGTCACTGGTAATGTTGCTTTTGGATTTATTGATTTTATCGCTCCAGTAACGAGCGTAGTGACTTTATGATTGATTATTAAAGGCCAATTTTAAGAAACTGTTTTTCGTCTTCATGCCTCCTCGACACATAAATTTCACTGCTAGCTTTGCAAAATTTAAATTAGCTTACCAATAAGTGTAACACTTATTACAAAATTCTAGTCCGCCATCAGTTCTAACTGCTATTACCTTTTTACTTAGAAAACGTTCTGCTCGTTTCTGAAATCTTATAAACGTATGAAATACGTCAGATTTATTTCGGATGGGAAATACAGTCACCTTTCTTGAATAATCGTCAATTATACTCAAGAAATATTTATTACCGCCTTGGCTTTCAGTTGGCATTGGACCACAGAGGTCCATATGCAACAATTCCAATGGACGTTTTGATCTTACGGCCCCCGTCTTTTTGAATGAAATTCTCTTGGACTTTGCTAATTTACACGGTATACAATGAGTCTTACCATTATCAGTTAAGCGTGGGAGACCTTTTACACTATCGTTTTTACTAGTTTTTACCAAGTAATCGTTATTAACATGACAAAAGCGTTGATGCCATATTTCTATTGATCCGTTTTTTGTTTTAGCGGTTACATCACTAAAAAAACTAATTTCTTTACTCTTTGGTATAATATAATGATCTGGCTTAAAAAATACAAATGTTCATGGCGTGTCGCCGAGAACAATTTTATCCAGTCTTTATTAAAAACATTAATTTTACCTTTAGTACCCACAAAATGCGCTCCTTTACTTTCTAATCTGGAACCGGATAATAAATTTCTCCTCAACTTAGGATTAAATAATACATCAGTCAAAGTTATTTCATGAAAACTCCTTATATTTTACCCGAAATCTAAGTGTACCGATTCCTTCTACGAGACAACTTTTATCCTCCGTTGCTAACGACATTTTCATGTTAGTTATCGGCTTAAGATCTAAAAATAAACTCTCTTGTCATTACAAAAATGACTCGTGGCAGCAGTATCTATTACCCAAACACCTTTATCAGACTCTGTGTTAAAAGTTTCATTTACAGTTGGAGGAGATTTTTGTAGAGACTTTTTCTCTTTACAGTTTACTTTAAGATGTCCGTACTTATTACATACATAACACGGACCTATAGTCTTAATAGATTGTTTAACATTTTTAATAGTTTTACAGTTAAATACCTTACCACTTTTCTTTTGGTAATCATTCTTGCCATTTGGATTTCCATGAGCTGCAGCCGTAGCACCAGGTAACGTCTTCGACTTCTTCAAAGTGAAACTGCTCAAGTAAGCATTCTCCGCTTTCTCCAAATCTTGTTTCATCAACTGAAGACGATTGGCTTCTAATATCAGCTCTGCTTCAATTTTGACAACTCTGAAGTCCTCTTCTTTCCATCTGTAGATTTGTTGCACGGTAGACTGGAATTCCTGAGGAAGCCACCTTATTAATTGAAATCCTATGTACAGGTCGTCCAATTTATGACCCGCTTCTTGTAGTCTGGTTGCCGCTGTCTTTACACGAGATATGAAGATTCCAACATCTTCCCCTGGTTGGTATTTTGTTCCAAAAAATTGATCTAATAGTTGAATTACCCTTGCTCTTGTGACTGGTTCGAAGTGATCTTTTAATATCTTCCATGCCGCTACTCCGTCAGTTGTTTCCGTTATCAGATTTTTTCAAATCTGAACTGATGTTAGTATAGATCAACGTATAACATCTATCCTTACGAAGTTGTAGATCTAATTTTTCTTTGTATGTTGCCTCTTCATCAGGTTGCTCTGTCTTGGTCTGTATTATAAACTGCCAGCAACCATAATGCATTAAGAGTACTTGCATATCATGCTTCCATGTGTTCCAGTTATTTTGAGTCAACACTGATATCTGGTTGTTAAACTCCATACCTGTTACTCGATTTAGCGTACTAGCAACAGAGTTCATAAAAAATAGTTCTAGACTGGAACAGTATTTTAATAGACAAAGTTCATGGCCTGGTTCAACTGCTTAGCCTGCCTCGACACAGTACATGGACTGGGCCCATAACCAAATTTGTTACACTTATTGGTAAACCAATTTAAATTTTGTAAAGCTAGCAGTGAAATTTATGTGTCGAGGAGGCATGAAGACGAAAAACAGTTTCTTAAAATTGGCCTTTAATAATCAATCATAAAGTCACTCTGCTCGATACTGGAGCGATAAAAACAATAAGTTCAAAAAGCAACATTACCAGTGACATCCGATTCGAACCGTCTTCTAATATTATAAAATTAATTTCTAATCTAAAATGGTGATGCAACCTGCAGTTGCATTGCCAACCAGTTGTTCTCTCCCTCTAAGAGTTAAACCACTCACATACTTCTTATATTTCCGTTTCTCCTTCCTTTTTTAAAAACTAACATGAGCCGAGTTTAAATACTAGCTCGATTTGCATGGCAGTTGCTGCCAACCTCAAATCACGAAACTCAAAAAGATCGGGTTCGAATCGGTGTGCTTACTTTCATTGAGATCATGGAACGGGATTGGAAAAATACAAGGAGATCATAAAAATTTGGATCCGATTTTTTTAAATGTCTAACAGGCTAGGCCATATGTTCGGAAGAAATAAATGGGACATTAGTTTGATACTTGAAGATGGGAACTGAGAAAGATGAGTCAAGTGCTAGATAGGGAATTCAATTTTTAATCTACATTAATTATCCTTACATTTGCCCCCCAATTTTAAAAGGGAGTCATGGCGTGGTTTTTCTCTCTCTTTACAAACTTAATCAATTTTCAATAAACACAAAACAATACATAACATTATTTAGAAAGACATATTAACACAGTAGAAATATTTAAGCAATAGGAATACTAAAATCAAAATGCAATACAATAAACGAAACTATAACAGCAAACACAGTAAGGACACTTCCAACATATCAATTGATAAACATGAATTTCCATACATATAATTGAAGATTAGCTTGTTCAAATCTATTCGACATCTAGAATAAGAGCTCGCGTTTCCTCCTATTCCTTCATAATAATAGAGTCTTATTATAGCTGGTAGATATTTTCAAAAAAATTATGTTGGAAAATAATATATCAAACAATAAGATAGTAAATATAAAAATACATGAAATCATACAAATGTTAAAATAATAATTTTGTATAAAAATCTACTCTGGCGCCATCGTAGTAATACTTTATATTGTTACACACATTTTGCATATATGAAATACATTTTTAAAAAAGATAAAAAAATATAGACACTAATAAAATGAAATTATTAATAATATGAAAACGGTGTATAACACACAACTTCTATGTACTATCCAACACAATAAACAATGTTTTATTTCATATGCGTTATAAAATATAAAAATTATAAGAATATAAGAGCTCTTTTTTATTATTTTGAGTCGGAAAAGTGGACTCACTTCAATAATAACTTTTAGTATTTCTGAAAATTTTTCACAATATTCATTGTAACTTAATATCGCATGCAATATTTTGAATCTTTCCGTAACCTTCTAAAAATACGTTTCATAGACAAAAATTCTTGAGTTTCTCTTGCATCACACATTCACTAATAAAACTGCTAATAAAACTGTATTACCTTACTTAATTTTGAACACATCTCTCTGAGAAATCTGCGTCATCAACTCACAGATGTTCAGGGATGCTGATAAGAAACAATGAGAGGTGTACATATCAAACTAAACAAGTTTGTCCTCTTAATGTTTCGAGACATATACAAAACTATAATGATTGTATTTTCGCTTATCCATTGTGTAATATCCAAAAATAAGCTTCAAGTTATTAAATTCATTTTAATTTTAGATAAGGAAAATTTCGAGAAATAGTGAATCCTGATATATGGCCGGTATATCAAAACACACAATTTCAAAATAAAAAAAAATTAAATGACATGCAATAAGATTACTGCTGAATAAAATAATTAATAAAACAATTGAATTCAATGGAGAAAAAAGAATACCACTTGACTTTACTTTTGTTTCTTATAAAAATCAATATCTCTAAAATTAGTTCTCTCATTAGTCATTTTTCTAAAAACTTAATTTATATCTTTCACTTTAAAACACCAATTTCTATCATAACTCTTAACTCATTCGACATCTTAAGATAAAATTATGAGAAGTATATTAAAATTTCTCAAAATTTTGTATGACTAAACCTCTATATACTTTGTTTTCTCAATTAAAATATATAAAGAATATATCTCATTTATAACACAACTATATTATAAAAATTAAATACCATATCATATCATATATTATTCTTTTTCGCAAAGTTCTGTTCAGCAAAATTCAGTTGTTTCAATGTTACTAAAATTTGAAGTATACAATTTAACTGACCTCCACTTTGCAGCGGCAGAAACACTTGGTGAACGGTAATCCAGATGTTGTAGCTTTATTTCACAAGTAAAATTTTATTTATTTCGATATTGGTATTTCACTATGGCATGCGATGGTCAATTCACTGTAGTACCGTGCAGACTTTCCGGCGAAGAAGATTTTTTCCTTTTATTTTTCTTGCGAAAGGGAGTGACGTCTTTCATCACGGGGGAATAAGGGATTCACGCTTCTATTCTTTTTTTTCTCTCCATTAGAATGTTTCTTCCGTTCACGGTAAACTGGATGGCCTCTTCCGCAAAGACAGAATAACGTTCGGCGATAAACACTACATTCTTCTCGGTGTTAAGAGCGATGTTCTTCCTAGGATTATTAGCGCGTTTTTTTTTCGTGTCATTTTTTTATTCCGGCAATCCGACGTCTTCATATACAGGCATACGGTGCATTCGGTGTTCCGTCAAATTCTCCATATCATTTATTATCGCAGTTGGCGTTCGTTTTTATACTAAAATTATTTTATAAAAAAGATAAGTTTCTTACGTTAAGATTTGAAATCCATTCACAGATAAAAAATCCTACCGGCTTTAATTCTGTCATGATTTTTAAGACAGTATCAGATTAAAGTTAGAAAAGTGAAAAGACGACCTTTATTCTTTCATTTGTACATCTGTTCTGACACCGAGAGCAGGGAGGAAAAAAGCACGCCATGGTGGTGGTTTCAAGTGGATAACACTTGAAAAACATATGGTAAGTATCGCTGCTTTGAAGAGGGTGCTTGTAAGTTAATGCTGACATATGTTGACTATTAAATCTAACGATCTGGAATTAGACATGTTTATTGGCTAGGCCATATGTTCGGAAGAAATAAATGGGTGATTAGTTTGATACTTGAAGATGGGCACTGAGAAAGATGAGTCAAGTGCTAGATAGGGAACTTAATTTTTAATCTAATTTAATTATCCTTACACACACACACACACACACACACACACACACACACACACACATATACACACACACACACACACACACACACACACACACACACACACACACACACACACACACACACACACACACACACACACACACACACACACACACACACACACACACACACACACACACACACACACACACACACACACACACACACACACACACACACACACACACACACACACACACACACACACACACACACACACACACACACACACACATATATATATTTATATTTATATATATTTGCTTGAAAGTAAGTAGTTGTTTAGTCTAGGGCAGTGGTTCTTAAACTAGGGTCCACAGCCCCTCTATGGGGGACCGCGAAGTCTTCTAATTTAATGTTAAGATATCCCTCTTTTACAGATTCTGAAAGACTTCGTGGAAAAAATGAAAGATATGCCAACCTAGTCTAGATCACTAATTTGCCTCCAATGAAAAAACTGTACTAGAACATGTATTTCGATAAAGAATATTTATTCTGTTTTTTTTTATTGTTTTTAACTACATAGCCATTACCACATTGTAATATTTTCAAAAAACAGTGGAAACCGTCTGGACAACATAGAACAGGAATTGAAACTCTGCAGATTTGAAATATTACACCTGATATAACAGCACTTGTAAAAGAAATTTAGCACCATCCTTTTCATTAAAAATTTTAATTAATACAATTCAGTATTTATTTAAAATTAGTATTTGTAATATTTTTATATGTATATCATATATAATTAAATGTTTGTTTTTCTTAAAGGAAAAAAAAAGCCGCATAAGTGGCAGAGGCAGTCTTTGGATTATTGAGGGACCGTTAAATCGCTCAGCCACAGGTTGTTCAAAATCTTGGGGGTTCGCGATGCCAGGTTGATTCATAAAACCCAGCCACGGCGATCTTAAGCTTTAGAACGGCTGGTCTACAGCACACGGGATTGAAAATCAGCTTCATGGAGTCGTCGCAGTGTAATAGATTTGGAGGTATCTCCTACTTGTGTTCTGCCCACTTCCTACGTATAAAATTTCAGGTTCCTGAAGCAGTTTTTCCTCACGATACGTTCGATTATGTTTGGTTATTCATTTATGATCACTATTTGCACGATTTCGCTGAAATTTTAATCCTTAGGAGAGAGAGATAATTTTAAGAAATTTTACTCGCAGTTCACTCAGATAATTTTTTCCCCCTATAATCATTTACTGACTAGGGGTCCCTCATTACATTGTCACATAGTCTTTTCGATAAATCTTCCGTGCGACCTATTTTTAACTCGAAATTAACTACAGCGGACTTTCAAACAATCTTTTAAAATTTGAAATCTTATACAGAACGTTATTCTGTATATAAGAATACGTTCTTTAAAATTTGAAAGATTCTTAATCAAAACAAAATTGGTCGCTGATTCATTTTTTTTTACAAAAATCATATTTTTTTGTGTTATGAATTATATTTATCATTTATTAATAAATGTTGAATCTAAGTTTTTGTAATTTGTGTGCATTTCGATACAATTTTAATTTAGACATGTATTTACTAGGTAAAATATAAATATCAGTAATGAAATTTTTCAATATCTTATTGGATATGAGAAAGGAAAGCAGATATATTTACCATTTATGCACAATTCTTGTGTTATTTCTCGATCATAACTTTCATTCATTCTTCGTAAAATAACTTACCTGAAATAAAATTACGTTAAATGTTAACCAAATAATAAACTATTTCCTGAACCCGACAGTATGATAGTATTAAAAAAAATTTTGACGAATAGATGAATTACTGTCATTGAACAAAATCATCTAAGAGCACACTAAATCTTAATAAATAATATGAGAATGTTTATGTATAATGGATAATTTAACCTTTATTGAAACCATTCGCGCGTTTTTAATTTTCGTTTTCATTTGAAAACATTAAAATAATTTTTGAAGGATATTTTGTATTTTGCATATTTTGTGCTGCTATTGTGACTGTAAATAGCTAATACAAATATATATGTAATAATTTTTTTCAAATTTTCTCTCCTACTTCAGACAAGCTTACTTTTATTCAGATTCATTAAAATTATCGAATTTCAATACATAATTTTTAAAAAAATCGTCTTTATTTGGAATTATTAAAATTTGAAAAGAAAATAGGGATTATATGCGGGACTTGAACAATGTGAATGCAAACCATCATTAAAGTAATACTGTAATGGGACTAAAAAAATACCATTACAATTTTGACAAGAAATTACAAATGAAGGCTCGAAACAAAAGTAAATAAGATGTTGAAGTAAGAAAGTAGAGGAACTATTAGATTATAAGAGAAAATAAAGGAAAAAAATTGGAAAAAATTTACAGAAGCAGAATTTTATTTATGTTTTTAAAAACAACGTTATATATCATAAGCTGGTATATATATATCTAAGAATAGCCCAAAATCCCTCCTCCATATATACCTCAAATATTATATTTCAATTATTATTTATCTAAAATATTTTATTTTCATATGATTACAATTTGTACATAGTAATTTTACTCTAATGTTTAATTTTATTAAGATACGTAAGCTACATGTATGGAAACAAAACACAATTCTAAATACATTTTGAAAAAATACCTTGAGAAAACTTCTTTATAAGGTTCGAAAATATTTTCTTTCGTAAGTCTCATCAAGATGTAATTAACTGTAAACACTGAACGCTAATAATAATTATTATTGCCATATTTTTATGATTGAAAAGTTATAGTGTTGATTTTTCACTTATCTTTAAAAAAAATATTGAGTTATAAAACCTTGGAATATTGCTTTTACTACAATTGTATAAATTCTACAAATTTTCTTGTTTCTTTTGAAAGAGTCATATCTACAGACAAAAACTGTTTTGTGTTAATCAGGATATGATATGAAACAAAAAACAATTTAAAAAAATCGTCTGAATTTTTTTTAACACCAAATTGTATTTTTATTCTGAATTTTTCCATTGAGTGATATAAAACGTAATCTTTTTTTTAGAAAACTGACTTTTTAATTACAAAGAATATTTTCAAAAAATTAAATAATGCAATGTACATATATAAAATTAGAGCACCAAAAGTGTTCACGTGATCAAAGAGAAAATCTTTGATAAGAAATTTCTCGATTTAACTATCTGAGACCAAACGGTTGCCATAGTAACACAAAAATATTGCTTTATGGCTTAGCGTTGCTACACGTTTATTGTTTTGAATAGAAATACAAATATAGTTCTTAAAAATAATACATCGACCAATTTCAACTTGCTTTCAAAACGCTTACATAAATTAAACATTGGGGGACATTTTATTTAATTAAGGATATAACTTTCAGTTTTGTAAGATAAGTAATTTATTGAGACATTTCTAAATTTAAATTCTTTCTACTGAAAATATACATATTGTATCTAGTATACACCATAAGCATTACCAAATGCATCTAGATAAACGCTTTTGAAAGATTTTATTTTAATGAAATTTTCCTGCATTAAATGTTCTTTTTTTTTTCAATTCCTGCTATTAGTTCACACTCTCTCTATATTTACATATTTATTTATTTATCTTGGTGGAATTTTCAATCGTTAATAAAATACATTTTAATCCGCTCAATTGAGTTGAAATTTTATATACATGATTATTTGGGATAACAATACAGTAAATTAATTATAATTAATAAAAATTAATTGATTAAAACTAATTATTCAAAGAATTAGAAATTCAGGCACGTTGGCATCATTTTTGGCAACTTGTGTCAAAACTTGAAAAGGTTTTTTCCCCTCACGTTTTAAAGCATTCAGTTGAACTGAAATTTTATATACACGATTGTTTTGGATAACAATACCATACTTTAATGATAATTAATAAAAATCAATTACCACTTTTTGTTGTGATTCTGTCATATGTATATACATTTGTATATTAATTGTAACTATTTAATAAAAAGTAGCTAAAATAAAATTTTTCTTTGTTGATCTAACAAGGGGAGGGCACGACTAAGGAAATTCATTTGGGGACGAGGCTTAGTATAACAGTAGTACTACTATAGGGTATTCAAACCCCAATGTAATTCCGCCGAATGGCCAGTCAATTCCGAGAAAACAGCGTTCGAAATTCCTACTAAGCTTATACACAAGTTATTTTCTCCCTGATACAACATCGCCGTGACATGATCGTCAGCGTATCGGTAGTACTGTCTAATGGACTGGGGTTCGATACGCGCGAGCGCCAACTTCTTTTTTTATTTTTTCTCTCCAATTTATTTTATTATTTATTTTCAGAATTAAATAATTTTATTTTTTAAAAAAGATTCACACTGAGATTTTTAAATGATATTCTATATAATTATAGTAACTATTTTACTTTTTTAAAACACAAAAACGACTAATATATGTTATAACTACACACAATTATTTAAGTCATTAAAATCTAATTAATTTTACTTTTAAAATTATTCCTTATACCTAAATGTCCATGAAATTTTACTTCCGCTTTTAACAAACCGATTTTGATCAAGAGAAAGGCAGCTGTTTTTTTTAAAGAGCAGGTGTTATTTTTTTGAAAACAAGGTATTTTTTTTTAAAACAAAGGATGTTCCAATAAAATGAGAAAACAGTAGGATAGCGAATTTTGGTTTCTACACTATTGCTTAAAATTTTTTGCCATTTTTACCCCTGTTTTTACAATATAACCTTGTTCCTTAGAAAACATTGTAGTTGCGGTAATTCTTATTAACTGTGCTAGATGTCAAAAAATTAATTGTTTCGAATGTTTTTATGATAATTATCAGTCAGAGAGGTTCTTGTAACAAAAAAAAAATTATGTAAGACAAAGTTAACTTTTTACTTACATTTATTTAACTTTATTCATTATAATTTAATTTATTTTTACTTTTTATTTATATTTATTTAACTTTTTTATTATTTAATTTATTTTCACTTTTTATTTATAAGTATTATTATCATAACTATTAGTTGTTTTGTGTTTTAAAAAGTAAAATAGTTACTATAATTATATAGAATATCATTTAAAAATCTCAATGTGAATTTTTTTAAAAATAAAAATTTAATTCTGAAAATAAATAATAAAATAAATTGGAGAGAAAAAATAAAAACGAAGTTGCCGCTCGGGCAAATCGAACCTCGGTCCATTGGATAGTACTCCGATACGCTGACGATCATGTCACGGCGACGTTGTAAAAAAAACTTGTATATAAACTTAGTATGAATTTCGAACGCTGTTTTCTCGGAAATGACTGGCCATTCGGCGGCATTACATTGGGGTTTGAATACCCTATAGCAGTACTACTGCTACACAAAGTCTCGTCCACAAATGAATTTCCTTAGTCGTGCCCTCTTCTTGTAAGTAGGAACTGACTTAATTTTTTTTTTATGTTACTCGTTTCTTTTTCAATTCTTACTATTAGCTCGCACTGTCTATATATTTACATATCTTCGTGGAATTTTCAATCGTTTATAGAATACATTTTAAAGCGCTCAATTGAGCTGGAATTTTATACACATGATTATTTTGGATGACAATACAGTAAATTAATTATAATTAATAAAAATTAGTTGATTAAAACTCATTATTTAAAGAATTACAAATACAGCCACGTTGGCATCATTTTTGGTGACTTAGCGACCCTTTTGGCGACTTGTATCAAAACTTGAAAAAGTTTTTTTTCTCACGTTTTAAAGCATTCGGTTGAACTGAAATTTTGTATACACGATTGTTTTGGATGACGATACGATACTTTGATGATAATTAATAAAAATTAATTACCATTTAATGTTGTGATTCTGTCATATGTATATACATATTTATATGAATTGTAACTAATTAATAAAAAGTAGCTAAAATAAAAATTCTCTTTGTTGATCTAAGTAGGAATAGACTTAATTTTTTTTATATTACTTGTTTTATGTGTCAAGTTATGAAATCAATATCTAGTACGGTATTCAAGTCTCTATATTCAAGCCAACATTAACAAAAATATTTAGGACTGGATTTGACCGTCATGTGATTGGCACCGTCCAAAACGATGTAACAGTGAAAAGACAGCGCCTTCTGGATTCAATGAAAGAATCGGACGAAGTACTTGATTTTAATTCAATAGGTCCTTTTGAGCGCTATTTATCTTTTCAGTTTGTGTTTCCTCTTGTTAAAATATTTTTCTCTAATAAAATTATATTTAACTATCATTTTTGCTACTGTCGCTTTACATGTTTTTCTGTTTTTGACATGTTAGAAAATGGTTTTTTCTACTTTATTTAAAACATTTACTGTCCTTAAAAATTATAGTATAGTAATGAAGGCGAAACTCTTTTGAGCTCGATATGACAAATTTCTTAGAAAGACATAGCTTAACACGGGTGCTGTACCACATCTAAAAATATTTATGTCTTCTGAGTAATTTTTAGCGAAGGTAAAAAAAATGTGTTTGATTTTTTTGACATATTTTTCTTTCTCTCTATAAAAAAGTTTTGTGTGATGCTGTAATAAATTTATTTATACATAACGTATAGCTTGTAAAAAATGGGTCTTAAAAAGTTGAATTTAACTGAAGAGGAGAGCCAAAAATGATTTGCCTGGGGAGTTCCCCCTACTTTCCATCGCTTTCTCGAAAAATCCACTTACGTCATAGATCGTGATAATACAGATTTCTCTAGTAATTTTCAGAAGTATCTATATGGTCGCCAAAAATAGTCACCAACATTTTAGCAAGTCACAAAATTGAAGTGCAAATTAATATGTGGAAATGAAGACTTGAAATTTATTTTTCCTTTATACAAAATATTGAAGAAAAAAATAAACTACATAGTACATGTAAATTACAGTTTTACAATTTGAGCAATGAATATGAACAGGGTTGTATAATTTGTATATTGGGGGTTGGTCCACCGTTAGACGGACAGGGGGAACGACTCCTAATAATTATTAAAAATACAAAATTAAGTAATTCTCTACATAAATTACTTTTTGTTCTGAATTTAGTTTGCTAAACCTTGAAGGCTGATATCTATTACTCTTTAAGTGCAAGCAAGTTGTGATAATCCCCCCTTGGGTGATTATCTCTTTGTGTATCAGCGTGAACTAGAGGCGTAGGATTAACGAAAGAACCAGAAGGAAACATTATCTTAATATGACTTTATTAAGATATTCAACTTAAACCTTTAACAAATTAGATTATAATAATTTATGTGAGAGTATCTACGATGGTAAAACACACCACACACAATATATTTATAATAACGACTTAACCTTACTCGGACCACTATCAATAACTGAATCGCTTACACTCAATTCTAATACAATCACTGATCCTAATATTAAATAATCAATCCTACCTTGCTGTAGTATCAGTAAACGATCGCAATAATTTTAGATGAGGTCTTGCGATAACTCGTGTGCAATGGTATGCACCTTGATTAATGGATCTCTCTATCACGTATAATTACTATTCTTCGCCACGTAACGTTATCTAAAACTTCTTCAATCTAGAACCACCAACTGTTTACATTCCTCTAATAGCCATCAATTTGCCACAAATTGCCATCGCGCTTACTCTACTCTAACTTCTGATATTTAAAAGCTTCCTAATTTGCTTCTTACTTTCACACTTCACTTCTTGGATTTGGTTGGAAAAGAGTTGCCATTAATTCTGGCCTCAAAGAACCCAAAGGACATGTTAAAGAAAAGACGCGTGAGCCCGTTATAAAATGCTACTAACTTCATCTGTTAGTTGGTTCCTTTTATGGTTTTAATAATATTCCATCCTGAAAATAAGGTCTCACAAATGTAAATGAAGAAACAAATTATCAGTAAATTCACCGATTTAAAGTTGTTCTATTCATAGGCCTCCAAACAGGTTTCACAAAATATTGCTGCTTATTATGTGAATGAGTCAGCTGACAAATATTTCTGTCCTCGTCGAAAAACTTTCTCGTGGTTAGAAAAATCCTCTGGTCCAGAAAGAAATTATTTTCTTGTCGCCTTTGCACGTCAAACTCGGACTGATCAAGGTATTTATGAAAGCAATGAATAAGATGGGAGGAATTTAACTTCTTCAAATTTAAATTTCATCGCTCAAAATCAAAGGAGGAATTTTCGTGGGCCCTCAGTCTAGATAAATTTTTAACAATTCAATGTTTGTGGAACATCTGAATTGCTGAGAAAAAGATCACATGGCTGGCATTCTGAAATTTTTTGTGTGAACATTTTGGGTAACGAAAAAAGGGATTATTATATGTCGCTCATGTCGAGGAATTGATGTCAGTTTGCAACAATGTGAGGAATTTCTACAACACTTCGCTTAAAGGGTATTTCCTTCATTCACTCCTGGACTATTCCCTTGAAAATTACGAACAGTTTCGAAAGAACACGGGGAACGGTATCATCAAGACATCGTTCAATTCTAGAAGAGATTTTCAGAGAAGTGGAAATAGAAGCATATTGGTAGAATACTCCTGGTCATTGATACGAGAAACCTCTACTTTAGGGTATAAGAGAAAAGCAAGTACCAGATGAAGGTACTTAATTAGAGTAAATTCCGTGTTTTCATTATACTTTCTGCTATTTTTATTGTTACTTTTTATATGTTATATTTTTGCTTTTAGATTTAAACTTTTAATTTAACTTTTAAACTTTGCTAATTTTTACTTTCAAATACTCTTTTCCCCTCTTCAAATTAAGGTAACGGCTACAAAATTATAGAACAGGGATAAAAATAGGGAGGGGAGATGTATTGAGAAAATGATGGGCGATGGAGCAAAATGAGAGGCATATTCGCATTCAGGAGATCATTTTACCTGACCACCCCCATGGTGTTCTCCCTCTAAATTGGGTGAAACCGAGCTAAATCGTTCTGTCACCCTCATGATGAATTTCGTGGGCCTTGATCTGGCCTTTGCCGATCAAGTGGCATTAGTAACAACAACAATAACAACAGAAATGGTATTAGGGTTAGATTTTTCTTCTTTTCTTTTTATTTCTTTTGCAGAGCAGTTATTACATTAAATGTATCAGGTGTGTACATGTAGTGTAATACAGTACTGTAATTTAAATAAAAAGTTTTACATAAAAATTTGAATATAACTACTGTTTTCTCTGCATTACATTCTATTATTTTTTATTACTGTTTAATTTTTCAAAAATATTACAATATCATATTTTTGAGAAATAACTATATTGATATATATTCAATTTTTCTGTATTACTTGTCAATCTATTCGTAATATAAAAAGTATTTTTTAGAGAGATGTTAACTATATTTGTCATGAGTTAATTATACAAAAACGGTCTTGATTTATTGTTAAAAGTTCATTTTTTTAATAACTTCACACTGGTCTATCGTTAGTTAATTTATAGAATATCTAGTTATTTCATTGAATAACGAAATAAAATATTAAATTCTCTATTATACTTGTTCAATTATTTCATGAAATAACTAGATATTCTATGAAATAACTGATAAACATTTTAACGGTAACGTACATCTATATATATAATGGAGAAAAGAGACTCACTCATCACGATATCTCTGGAACTATTAAACCTACAGACTTGAAATTTGGTAGGCATGCTCCTTTCTTGGAGTACAAAGTATCTGAAAAAGGATTTTGCGAAAATCAAACTCTAAGGGTCGCTGCGGGGGGGATTAAGAAGAGTTATAGAAAAAAATTCCTGTTTTATTGAATTGTTAGTTCCACATACTTGAAATTTGTTAAGCATGTTTCTTTTTGGTGAATAGAGATCCACTAAAAATAGGTTTTACGGAAATCGACTCCTGGGGAAAGCAAGATTACTGGGGCGTATAGACAAAAAAATATCGTTTTCGAATTACTAGGACTACAATAATGAAATTTGATTTGCATGTTTCTTTTTTGTTGAATTGAAATCCGCTAAGAACGTTTCTTTTGGAAATTGACTCTCAATGGGGCGTGTTGATAATAAAAATTGTTTAGATTTGGACTTGAAATTTGACACACATGTTTATTTTATGGAGTAGAGATCCACTGAAAATTTGTTTTGTGGAAATCTGCTTTGTTATTGGGTTACGAAAGCGAAAAAAATCGTTCTACTTCAATTTTAGAGATTATTAGAAGCTCTGTCCGTTTTATATCAAGAGGTGAGAGTTACAGGTATAAGTATATTTTTATATACAATCGAATTCGTAATACTAGGACTTAGATATCAATACTTTATATATATATATATATATATATATATATTTATACAGCTTCATGAAATACCGAGCGAAGCGGGCTAGTATGTAACAAGTAGCATTTTTGAGACATCTTTGATCATGAAATTTAACTAATAACAACAGTATATGTTTATGATGAATTTTTGTGAATTGCACGCTTGTGTTGAACTTTTTTTTATTACGCGTGAATATCACATGTTTAATTTGGCCTCAAAATTCAAATGTAATATTTTTAACAGCATGAAATACCTTCATCATATCATTTCCTTCTTAAACATTTCAAAATTAACAGAAACTAGATAGTATCAGAAAATGAATTTAGACTATAAGTGACACAGAAATTTATATAGAAACACAAAATATCCAAAATTATTTGCAACTTCAAAAATGTGAGTTTGTGCATTTTACGTTTTAAATATTTATAATAATTGGTTTCTTTAGAATTATTCAATTAGATGGGCGCAAATCTCACCAAGTGAGCACTTTAGCGACTGTACACAAAACATGGAACGAACAAGAACTGTACTATACTGCAGTTTGTTAATTTTATGGATCTAGGTTTCATATCGGACTTCTAATGGTTTTTAGTGAGATTTTGAAATAGTGCCTAATAGATTTTTAACGGCTAGTGTAATGTTATTGCATTGAAATCTTATCACTTCATTTTGATGAATGTTAACAACTATTTGGCGAAAAATTCCGTAGTGCACCTATATTAAACTAATTCTTAATTTACTGAAATATTACTGGTGAACTCTCTGATTACTAGACGCGATTGCTAATAATTTTTTTGGTACTTATCGACTACGATCTTTTTGGTACTTATTTTTGTATCTATCGATTTCTTTAAATAAAAAGATGTCGCCAAATGTAACCATATGAAGCCAATAGAAGAAAAGGGGGTTGGATCCTAGCTGGGCTTGGCGACAAAATTTTTGGCACCAACTAACATCGTCAACCCCCCGATTTTACTTCGTTTTCGTCCATGATGTCATTTTTTGAAACACGGGTTTTTGGCGAAAAAAATGACGTCTAAAACAGTAGTTTGCCCAGCTAGGATTTTACCGAAAACGGTACTTTATATTATCACAACTTATTGGCGACATTATATGAAACGAAGCACCTGGTTGCCAATCCAGCACGTACGACACTTAAGAAATCGGGGTTGCTAACCTGGTGAGTTATTAATAGTGTTGGCGATTGTTGCGATAATACGCAAGTATCCTGCAACAGTTACCGCGTATGTTCCAAAGGAATAATAATAATATCAATGATGATAGCACTTGGCGAAACATTGAGACTTGACCATAAATAAGTAGAAAAGTTTCCTGGTTAGATGAATTATACTTTCTCATTTATAACGTAAATGGTCGTGAAAGGATGCGCCGTCTTCCACAGTCGAATGGTTGCTCCCTCCATGTACACGGAATGGTGGCTAAAATGTGGATTAGAGAAGGGGGAGCTTTGGATTTGGCGATTTTTATCTAGATGTCATAGATAGCTTGGTATAAAATCCGGTTGCCAAAAACTATCGCTAAATGAAGTAGCTTGGCGAACGATTTCAGTCTTCAAAAGAAATTTACATCACCAAGGGCTCCTCCAATCCTAATCTATACTTTAACTTGGACTGGTGATAGCTGAATTTTGCTTTGGAGGGCGTTATCATGGGTGACTCTAGGACCCTTAGTTCTTGTAGAAGGAACCGTGAAAGTTGTAGACTAACTGAGTTTCACCCTTATATAGCATTTGTTTTCCTCAATTGGAAATGGAGCCTTTCAACAGGGCAGTGTCACATGTCAAAAGGCTAGAATTGTATTAGAAAAGTTCGAGGAGCATAAAGATGTATTTCAATTAATATCCTGGCCACATAACGCGGTGAATCTTAATCTGATAGGGCCCATTTGGGTTTTCATGGAAATGCAGTTCAGAGATCACACACACACACACACACACACAAATACACACACAAATACACACACACACACACACACACACACACACACACACACACACACACACACACACACACACACACACACACACACACACACACACACACACACACACACACACACAAATACACACACACACACACACACACACACACACACACACACGCGCGCGCGCGCGCGCGCATCTTCATGTGGGAATATCTCTTCTTTACGTGGCCAATGTTTAGACAATTGGGACAACCTGTGTCCAGTGATCTTTCAAGAAATTTTAGCTTCCATGCCAAGGCGAGATGTAGCTGTTATGCAAACAGAAAGTGGTGCAACGTGCTATTGAGTAGTTGTTCATAATGTTTTGGGTCTTCGGTGTATTTTGAAACATCATTAATACTTAAGATTTACGAAAATCTTATAAAACTTTACTTAACACCAATAAAGAACAGTTTAAATGTCTTGGAACTTCTAGGGTTTGCCGTCTGGGGATCCCTGTGTTTTTCCCAATCCTGAAATTCCGGGATTAAAATAACTAATCCCGGGATTTAATTTTTGTCTGAATTATATTTTTAATTTTTTTCCCTCGTCAAAATTTTCTAAGATTTTAATTGTTAGAAAATTTATATTTTGTTTATGAAATATGTATGCAGAATTTTTTTGTGCAATTGTAAGTGCTATAAGTAAAAAAAAATATATGCAGCTCTCATTTCTCATATGGGAGAACATTGCACAGATCTAAGTGGCTCACTGCCATACTTACACAATAATATAAGCAACATATCAAGAATAAATTTTTTCATAGTTCCTTCTTCAATCAAATGCCGTTAATTAATAGCGGACTTGCTTGAAAGACTTGAGACACTTCAAATACCATTCCATTACTAACAGCTCATGCAATTGGATCTAATACGTTTAAAATAAGGTAACATTTGAAATTGATTCACATTCTGCCTTCAAAAAGAAATGTCTTCTTTTTTAAAATGGAGGGAGACGTGGGGACTACCAGAAATGAACATATTCCTATTTAATGACGATAACACCTAATACTCGTAGCATAGAATCCGAAAGAGCATTTTCTTCGGTAGGACAATTTGCGACAAAAATAAGAAGCAGTTTAAACGATGAAACGTAAGACGAAGTGTGTTTTTTTGAAAACTTATTTACAGAAACGTAAGAAATGAAGAAATGCCTTTTTAATTCCATTATGTACTATTTTTCTTGTCTTTTTATGATGAATTAAGTTTTTTTTATTTATTTCAATAAAATTAATATTAAACCAATTTTTAATTATATTTTCAGTCTTATTAAGCAATTTCAACTACGCTAATGTGCAAATATTTTTAGTAAATAGTTCAATACTAATCCCGGGATCCCAGGATTTGGACGATGTATTCCCGAAATCCTGGGATTGAAAATATAATACAGGATTGCAAATCCTAACTTCTTCATGGGAAAACTTCCTGTGTCAAATAATATCTTCGTTGATATACGCAGACTTTTACTCCCATTCTTATTTTTAAACTTAATCAATATTTATGGTGTGAAATTGGCTATTTTAAAAGAATATATTAGATTTATTAAATAAAAATGTTGCCTTATTCCTTTCAGACTTTTTTAATGGAACAATCGGCAAAGACGTCTTTCATTCGCACTTGTATTGAAGAAATCGTAGTAGAATTTTTAGAGAATCATAATTACATATTAAAAACAAAGAAATATCCTCTATATCCATCTGATTTGAGCTACGAATACGTAACTTTGATTTCCGATCATTATCCAGTTGCATCAAGCATTTTCCGTTGGTTCAGAAGTGCCATGGGTCACTGCAACTCACAAAATGGTGGACCGATTATAAATGAGATGGTCGAAGTATTTCGAGAATATAAAGACGAATTATCCATACCACTTAGAGAATATGTACTAACTGATGGGATACTAGAAGTATGCTATCGTGTGCAAATCGATGATAGTCAACTAATAAAGCAGGTAAAAGAACTCGATTTTAAAGGTAGCTTAAACCAGAGTTCAAAATTATGAAGTTGACTATATTTTTCGGGACGACGTTTTATTCATTGATTTTCCCGAATTTTGATTAAACTGATGATGAAATGATTCCCATAATAATGAAAATCGCTGGTACTTACATATTATCGCAACCTTTTGGCGACATTATATGAAACGAAGCATGTGATTGCCATTTCAGCGCGTACGTCACATGCGAAATTGGGGTTGCCAACTTGGCAGTTATCTTGAACGTTGGCGGTTGTTGCGAGAATACGTATGTACCAAATCACCTTTCTATTCCATATATTTGTATTCAAAAAGCGTTAAAAATTACTTGAATGCATTTCATTCTTACTCATGAAGGATGTATTTTAAAACATAATGGTAGTTATTATATTCCTTAACTTTATGGGCGTGGTTCTAAATTTTTTGCTGACGTTAACGTTGTACATAAAGAGACGTAATAATGTTACTTAAAATGATGTAAAATGCAATTACATTAGGTTTCAATAAGTAATTTCGAGGGAAATATATGAAGTTTCTTTTACTTAATTGATGGATACCGTAGCGTACAAACAAGGGAAAAATGAAATAATAAAACACCCGAAGGAAAACGTTTTAATTATTTTTAGTCTAATTTGGATTTAAATGGATTTTATATCACCATATCTTTGAAGGATTTTTCTATTGAAATTTTACAATATTTAAATTAAAATAAAATCATTACTTTGGAATAAATTTGTTCCATTTATAGATGTTAAAACAGCTGTAAATATGATCATGTGATTAGGAAACTTTTTACCTTTCTCTATTTTAAATGTTAAAAGGTAATAAATCGACGAGAAAAATCCCTCCTGTTGCAATTTCCTACAACAATATAATGGAGCAAAAAATTTCTTCTGTAAAAATACAAGTAATAATAAAAGTAAAAAAAAAGTTTTTTTTTTCATGCATTGATCGATATATTATTTTAAATTATACTAAGCAAAAATATTTTGAACAAGTAATTGAAACATAGAGAAATGGAACAGATTCTTAGAGCAAATGTAAATGTCTATTTATATCGCCTGGTTTTTAAAACATTTCTTCTGAAGAAAAAAAAAATTTTTTAAACGTTTTTGTGTATTACGTTGCATTTTATCTTTTGCTTTGAAAATTTTTTACATGATATTAAAAATACAAGAACGCATCGCATGTCAAACTTGCCCATTAAAGTACATTTGCTAATGAATGATCTGTCTTTAATACAAGTTTTTAGGTACATTTAAAATGCATTTAGTTTAAACATGATACCGTCATACTGATATACTTGATACCAGTGGTTTTCAAACTTTGTCGATTAGCGGAACCCTTAAAACTGTAACGTGTTTTTTCAGGGAACCTCATCCAATGCATCCCCTTCCCCCCGAGAAAGGGAGAGACTTTGAAAAATAAATCTTAAAACAAATTTAAAGTAGATCAATATGTTATATGTAGTTTAAGAAAAGTAAAATAATTAAACAAAAGTATTGACTTTTTTATTTTAAGTTAAAGATATCAAAGTAATTTAATCATTAACAGTACAGTAGAACGTCGTTTATCCGAATCAATTGGGACCGGACACCGTTCGGATAACCGAATGCCCTGCATGCAGTATATGAAACCGGACACTATACGAATATTGAAAATCATCACATGCGGGAAACGTGCTTGAAGTAAAAGCAAAATAGATGCAAAATGTCACAATTTTACCTTTATTGTGGAAACTAATCACTTATTTCTCGCTGTACCATTGAACACCATTTTTTCGCTGCAAGGTCTCTGATTTTCTTGAGCAACAGTAGTTTAGTAGGACAGCACTTTGATTGTTGTTCGTACACTCTATATATGTCTCTAACGCAGAAAACGCTTCTGCATTTAATGGACCCTAGCTCCTTTCGTTATTGTCTTCGTCTTCATCCGTTTCATCGTCGACAGGGTCGAATTCTTGCACTGAAGTCACAATCTCATCATCATTTAGCATTTGAAATCCACAGTCTTGAGCAGTTCACAACTCAACAAAAAAGAGCACGTATACAGTCCCTCACTTGGAAATAAACTGACCTAACATTCGCGCGCAGATGTTTACCAAATCACAGAACTGAAATTCCCCGAATATCCTTGACCTGGGGTTTTCCCGTCACTTTTGACCACACGCGAAACAACTGTTGAGCATTGCGCTGTTCGAAAACGTATTCATATACAGTACATGTAGTTGACAGAAAAAAAACTGGTCCGGATATTTGACGTTCGGATAAACGACGCTCTACTGTATTAGTTCATTTTCCAGGTATCCTCTACCCTTCCATTATATTTAGTAACTGGAATAAGTGTTTGCATTTTTTTACTCAAACTCTGTTGAAGTCCAGGTTTGTCGACAACATTCGCATTTTATATTAGGTTGTCAAATATGAAATGGATCAAAAAATGCACACATAATTGAATTCGATTTTTTATCACAATAAAAACTAAGATTTTAAGATGATCTGTTAATTTTCTTTTCAAACTGAAATATGCGTCCAAAGGAGGAATAGATGTACCTTTCACACGAAAAACAAATTATGCCAAAATACGGCGTGTAAATGAGGTTATGTGTAATTGAAATAAATAACGTGAACTTCGCTCCATTTCATACTTGACAACCTAATATTATACGTAAATTTGCTTCTGTATTTGCTTTTTGTTGACAAATACGTTGCGAAATATTTTTAACTTAAAAACAAAATTCAAAATACATTATGATTTTCATAACTGTGTTAAAAATTTCTGTGTATTCTACATGAATTTGCAACCACAAACTAGAAAAAATTCGCAGATGTTCCATAGAGAATATGTATCTATTTAGCATACATATTTATTCTTTTCTCTTCGAATTTTTATTTTGACTCATGGAACTCTTGGGTATGCTTCGTGGAATACCAGATTTCTCCGCGGAACACAGTTTGAAGACCACTGCTTTATACTGTAAAATTATTAATAATCAATATATCATTATAATTAGGTTTTAAATTTGCTGTATGAAAGTTGGTCTTCTTTTGGATCACTGCACTTTTCTGCAATCCTTAAACCAAATCATCATCATGAAGTTCAAGGATCAAACCAATATCCAGACTATTTGTCATTTTTTTTAGAACATGCTCGTCGTTTGAAATTAGAATACGATGGAGTTCGCTTTATTGATGTAAGTGTTTACAGCAGTATAAGGAAGTCGCCTGTATTCATAGCTGCTGATATTTGGTGCTGGAAACCTTTGCTAAGATATTTACAATATGGAGCAAGGTAAGAAGTAAAATTATCTGTAAAAGACAAATTAAAAATATTTTTAGTATTAACATATAATGAGAATAAAGAGTGAAGGAATTTTTTTTTGACAGAAAAATAATTTACTACACATGTAATAAAAATAATATTAATATTTGAATAAAACTATATTATTTTATTAACATAAAATATTTTTACAAAATAAATGAAGCATGAATACCCTGCTGAAAATATATCCTATGTTGTAATTTGTAGTGAAATAGAATTACCAAAGAGGGCCCAGTGGTCGAGTGGTTGTATATCGCGCTTCCACATCACAGATCCGAGCTCTATTCCCGGACTGGGCAAGGTCGATTCAGCCTTTCATCCCTACTGCAGTGGGTCGATAAATGAGTACCAAGCTTGCTTGGGGACTTAAACACTGGGGGGTCTCGCTTTCGGACTAACCACCTGATAGGGACATCTGCTCATGCACCTCAGCACCCAATGGTCATGTATACTAGGATGACCATTGGGCCCTGGTCCTCATGAGCTGCTGCGTCACTGAGCTTGAGCTTTGAGAATTACCATATCAATACCTAATTGCTCCTATAGTGTCGAGTTTGGATCAGTTATTAAAAGTAAATATTAAATATCACAGAAACTTCCGTGAAGTTCTTTATTTTTTTAAAAAAGAAATACGAAGATAAAAGGTTTTTTTTCACTTATATATTTGAAATGATTTTACTATTATTATATGCTATTATTTAATAATTTTACAACACGTTTTTTAAGATATTTCTTAAAGAATACAATAACAAACGTGTTTGAATAATTTGAAGCATGCTACTTGCTTCATCATTCTACGAAAAGCATTTCTATAAAACTGTTTCTGACACCGAAAAGGCCCCCGGTAGCCTAGTGGTCATGGTCGCGAGGTAAAGGCCGGTATGTTATGAGTTCGAACCCTAATACCACTGAAGATCCACCGTGTAGAGGAACTGATGCATGTTAAATCTGTTGTGGCTCAAAGTCCTGTCGTTGAAATGGTGTAATAGTTTGGAGGGAGGAGACAGCTTAGGTATCATTCTCGTCACTTGACCACAGTTCAAATGATGAAATCCGTTACCGACATCCCCCGTGTTGCTTAGTAATGCGACGTTAATCAGCACTCACTCACTTACTGGCACCAAAAAATTTGAAACAATTTCAATACTCAACATAAGGAACAAAATAAACTAAATAATTCATAGGCTTTTTAAAATGTCTTCATGCATTTAGATCTGCCTTTAAAACAGCATGTTTAATTATATACTTTCGTATTTATTACATAGATTTGAGAATGTTATGGTAGATCCATCAGCTACTCGACATGGAGTAGAGTCTGCTCTAAGTGATACATTACGCAGCTTGATTCGATATCTGTGGATCAGACTTGTCCAGCCTGCCATTATTTTATCATTGACTCAACCAGAAGAAATTCAGGAATACTGCAGTGGTATGCACCTGGAGTTACGCGACTTATTTCACACACTGAGAATTATATTACGGGTTGTGAGACGATTGCGCTCGGACGTTCTGGCGTTCGTCATTCGGGATCACAGTGACCAATGGGTGGTAGAAATCCCTAGTGAAAGAGTTTTGTCTCATCCCACAGTTCAACTAATGCTGCCAACTTTAAAAGAAAGATATGGACAACCCATTCAACTGCAACATTCCTGTAGGTGAGTATTTTTATCAAAAAGTTTAATTAGCTTTTTTTTGTACTTTTTCGTTTCGCCGGTGAAAATCTCGCCACGCAAACGTTTTTGGCGACATCAGATACATTCTTATTCTGTTCTAGTCAAATTCCAAATTTTCATTGGTTTTTCTTCGATTTTTGAAGTATTAGGAAAAGACATTACTGATAAGAAAAGTCTGCGACTTGTTTTGATTATGTGATGGTAAAAGGTTACTAACAGGGATATTCCATTTGGCGTCGGTTGTATCATTTTTGGCGACTTTATCATCTGAGCTGGTGAAACAGAAAAGCACTGTTTCCTTATAGATTAAATGGCATTCTTAGAGGATAATATATGTATAAATTTTATTCATCTACAGTGAAATTCAAATTGACATTCAAGTGCGTTGTAAAAAAAATTATAGGATATAAACTATGACAAGAGACAAATTAAAAATAACAATATTTTTTTTCTTACTAAAAGCATACAAGTAATCGTCGCTAAGTTAATTGTTTTGTCCTAAGCAATACGTATTTAGTTTTCATTAAATTATTCCTTTCTTATAAATACATTTACAACCAAGTGTATTATTAAGATATTTGTATCCAAGACCAATTTAAAAAGTCGAAGAAATATTGAAATGTGTAAATTTATTCTTACTGTATGTACAAAACCATGAAGATACTTCTAAGGAGTTTCCCTCTTCTTTAAATTGGCGTAATTTAAGTCATTTTTAGATGAAATTCTTAGATCTTGAAAAGGAATGAATATACAGGGTAAGTCAAAATGAATATAGCGATTACAAACGGCTATAACTATTTAATAGAAAAGAATTTATCGATGAGATTTATACAGAATATAAACGGAACTTCAAAATTTTGTATACATACGTCATGGATGTTCTATGTGAGTTTCCTTGGTCACACGGACAAAGAAATAAATTGTACGGCCCTTTTTTCTTCTGTGACCTTTCTTCTGAACCTTGATATGCTTCAGCTACGGTTAATACCACAGCCAGACTGATTCTCCGTATTACACCTTTAAGCAAGATGGAGCTCCCTCGCACTGGGGTACGGAGGTTCGCACATTTTTAAACCAACATAGCGTTGGATTGATTGAAGTTGAAATGCCAACGATTTCTTCGGCTCTTGGCCACCGAAATCACCGGACTTGACACCGTGCGATTTTTTATAGGGTTATGTGAAAAATATATACTGAAGGGCCACTGAATTAGGGAAAGCAAGGGCTATTCAAATTGTGTAGCGCTGCGCATCGTTTATGCGCAAGTGAGGGTACTGTGGTAACTGTATATATAGCTCGTACTATGGTTGTTCTGAATTAGTTGTTGTAATTGCCAGGGTGTGTAAACTGCTTGATTTAGGCGCCTTCCATCACGTACAAATCGTTGGTGAGTGGCTCTTGGGCCATTCAATTTCTGAAATCGTCAGACAGCTAGGGATTTCAAGGTCGGCAGCGTCAAGCGGATACCAAGAATGCATGGATGGTGGACAAAAAAGAAACTAGCGATCGGGCAAACTGCAAAGGACAATTAGCTTGACAGTGCGTAGTGAGAGACGTCTCAGGCGTATTGTATGTAGCCAGCGAAGCCAAACATTAGCTCAAATTACTATCCAGTTGGATAACGGTGCCAGTCGTACAGTCAGTAAACGGTCTGTGCAACGCTCGCTTCACCATATGGGTTTCGGGAACCGTCGGCCTACGGGAGTATCATTGCTGAATTCACGCCATCGGGCTGCTCGTCTTCCCTGGGCAAGAGAGCACAGAGACTGGAGTGTAGATGACTAGAAACGAGTAGCATGGAGTGACGACTATTTAACACCAACGGGTGACTGAGAATATGGCGTCAGGCTCACGAAGCCATGGATTCTGTATTCCAGGTAGGAACTGTATAAGAACAATGGAGGCCCAAACATGGTCTGAGGTGTTTTTTCGTGGCACTGTTTGGTGCGTTTACCAGCCTCCCTCAATGCAATTTGGTACGCAGAGTTGCTGGGTGATCATCTCCACCTGTTTATGCTGTTGTGTTATCCTCACGGTAATGGAGTTTTCCAGCAAGGAACTGTACCCCTTACAAGTCCCTGTTGGTTACTGGCTGGTTGGAAGAGCATTCCTCTGAATTTTCTGTCATAAATTGGCCATCTTGAAACCCAGACTTAAATCCTATTGAGCATGTTAAGGTTGTTTTGGAACAAGATGGGAAAGGCCACCACAAAGCACCAATGAACCTTACTGAATTGTGGACAGCTTTAGCCAATATTTGGCCCTTCATTCCCGTGGAACGTTTCCAGAAACTTGTTGAATTGTGGCAAGCCGTTATCAAGACCAGAGGAGGCCCAACTCGTTACTAGGTAGCTATCCCTAATTCAGTAGCACTTTAGCGTATATATACTATGTGCTTCCCATACCGAAAACAATTGAGGAACTGAAAGTACGCATTTTTAATGCGCTTGTATCGGTAACTGCACAAATGCTTCAGAATGTATGCCGTGAAATGGAGTACCCCGTAAATGTTGTCCGTGTGATCAAGGGAAGTCACATAGAACATCTATGGCGCACGTATAGAAAATTTTGAAGTTCCGTCTACATTCTGTGTAAATCTTATTGATGAATTCTTTCCCATTAAATAGTTATAGCCATTTGTAATCGCTATATTCATTTTGACTTACCCTGTACTTAACGAACCACAGCATAGTAAAACAAATAGCTTACTAATAATCAAGTTAATTTCTTCAAGTTCTTCTGCGAAGTTTTATAACTGAATGAATCAACTATCGTTACTTAATTTGTCTGTCTTTGAAATGTTCGAGAATCACTGAAGCACAATTTTGTTTATACCATATTGAAATTTCTTTTGAAAAATTATTTTAAATGAGAATGTTCATTCAGTTTTATTATGACTATTATTATAAAAATGTCACAATCTACTAATGTAATGTTTTTAATTATTATTTTTTGGTTTTTTTAATTTACTTCACTCATAAGTTTCTAGAGTTCAGAAATTAAACATTTTTCAAGAAAAATTAGACTTCCTTTCATCTTACAGCAAAAATTATCAACCATATAACACAAAACTAACTTCAATACCTACTTTATAATGTCTTATTCTATTTTTAGATGGGTTATTAGAAACAGATTGAATGAGAATTGGCAGCTACCTGCTGGTATTAATGCTTTACCTGTTCCTAGCAAGATTAAAAAGTATTTAAATATTTTATCAGGATAGTGAAATTTTTCCTAATCAGAAGTAAAAGATATATTCTAAATAATTTCTTCCTTTTTTTAATTCTAACAAATGCTTGTTTGGTAATTTATTCTTAACTGATGTCATAAAAATGATTACTATATAGAGGAAATGAAATATATACTCCATAAATGCATTATTTTAATTTTTTATTTAAAAATTTCCCCCCGAATTTTGTTGTCTACATATTAGATTTTATGAAACATCGTACTATCACAATTTAAATCGAGTTCACAATTTAAACTATCTTAAAGGTTGATTTGAATAGTTGGCATGTCTTATATACTTCTCTAAAATATGAACAACTGAAACGAAAAACTAAATGGGTTAAAATGATTTAAGTTCATATTAAATTAAAAATGATGCAATTGATGATGATGTAAGCATAGAAAATTCAGCATTATGAATAGGCATAATTTGCACCATGTATGGATAGATCTCTATTAGACGTGCAAAAGATTATCATTGCAGAATACATGCAAATCAAATGCGCAAGTAGTGCCAATTGTATGAAAGGATAGAGAAGATTTTTTTTGGTATTGAAATTGTGTTTTCGTTTTATGAGTGTGTGCGAGCAGCTTCAGTATGATGTAATTTTTTTCGGTAATTGGTGGGTGCAGGGTTCAGCAAATATTATAATACCACCGAGAGTGAGGTCAGACATGTCGGGAGCATAGCAGTTATGGATCCCACTGCAATATCTGGAATTTTAATATAAGAAGGAAGATCTACTGCGCACAATTAGCCAATAATCCATGCCAGCCTGTATCACTCAACGTCGTCTGTTGCAGAAGAGACTGCAATTACCCTCGGTTAGGTACCACAGAAGTATGCGGCTAAAAAACGGCACTTAATACCAGACATGGACAAATAAACGGCACAACATTTTATTCATAGACAAATCACGGTTGTGTCTGCAAGTCTGGAGGTTCTTTGGGGAGAGATTGCACGACCCTCTGCATGGCCTTGCTAGTCGATCACCTGGTGCTATGGTTTGAATGCGTAATAGGATTTTATTCAGACAGTTTTCTAAAAGGTATTGCTGGTAGATTAAATAGCCACATCTATGTTTCAGACAACCTGTTTATTAATGATTTGAAATGCCTTCTTATTGTCATAACAATACAGGATTATTCATAATTCCCTCCAGGATTTCGAAGCGTTATAGTAAAAAAAACTAAGATGAGTACGGCAAAAAAGAATATTTGTTATCCTTTCTTGGAGTTTTGCTTCATATTGTGGCAGAGAGGGTTGAAAACTTGGTTTTAATTAAAAGACCATGTTTTCGGATAACACGGAAAGAACAGTACGTGCTATCAATAACATTGATAGTACCATGTCGAGTAGAACTGAACTAGTACAATAATGTATGCCGTGTAACCAAGATTTCACACATAGAAAATCTGTAAAGTATGTAAATAAAACTTGAATTGAGTCAGAATTCTTTCAAATGTTCTTTTTTTGATGTACTCATCTTAGTTTTTTTATTGTAGCGCTTCGAAACCCTGGAAGGAATTATGAATATAACTTTGTAATAGTTGCCTTTTCTTTTATGATATTTTAACAAGATATATATATATATATATATATATATATATATATATATGTAATATATATATTATTTATATATATATATATTATTTTATATATATATATATATACTAGCGGACCCGACAGACGCGTTGTCCTGTACACTCATTTTAAATTCAAAAATTCCAAATTTTTATGAATAAGCTTTAACAATCTGGACCGTTTTGAGTAAAATTTGTATTAAAAAGTTATTACAATGTCTAACGCCATTACATGTACGGTTATCACAATTCAATCAATCGATAGCGTGTGAGTTTGTGTATACTATGAGCGAAGTTAAATGTAAAGGCTGTGTGAATAAAAACTTAAACTTGTAGGTTAGGATACTTGCTGTCAACGTACGTGTAAATTTAATAGAAAATCATGTAAAATACTCACTTCAATTGCATACTAAATTTGGAGAATGTATAGTTTTTTATGCACACTTCAAAACTCTTCAAACATTAATTATATCTGAATGTAATAATTTAATTAACACACGATTTATTTCAACAAAATAATAACACGAAGTGACAAAATATTTTCCTGAAATGATCACAGCACCAACTGTCGAGACCAACTAGAATTATTATAAAAGATTTTTGAATATTCTATACTGCGATCGTAGCGCAGTCTGCCGGATCCAATGTAAAACATTCCAAGAATCTAAACCATTCTCGAATTTACTTCAACCCACACAAAAAATTTCATCGAAATCGGTCCAGCCGTTTAGGATGAGTTTAGTGACAAACACACGCACAGAAGATTTTTATATATAAAGATTATATACAGTACAGTCCCGATAATCCGAACAATATCGGACCGACCCCTGTTCGGATTACGTGATTGTTCGGATTAGCCGGAGTAATAGCGAAATCACTATTTAAACCGGGAGTACGGGTCTATTGTGTCTATGTATTTTGTCGTAATGTGAGCGTACGCACCCGCTTTTGCCGCGTGGACTGTACTCCCACTCCTCGACGCGTGTGTCCTCCCTCCACCACTCCTAACTTAGTGTGTCAGTGTGACTACGTGTGCCCGTACTGTTGGCCGTCAGTCGTTCTGTGCTTGTTCTATACTCGTCCGCTTTTGTCTCTGTGCTAATAACAGTGTTACAGTGCGATATTCTACAGTGAAAACAGTTTGTTGTGTGTTTTGGACATTTATCTGTGATACAGTGTACGTAAACTGATTGTTATGGCGAGTAAGCGTAAATACTCAACACTTACTCTTAAAGATAAACTAGAAGTTCTAAAGCGTTTAGATAAAGGTGAAGGTGTGACAAAATTGGCTACAGAGTTTAATGTTGGCAAAGCTACAATTTGTGATTGGAGAAAAACTTGTACCATAACTTGATGTACAGTGCGTGCATATTAAATAAAGAACTGTTTTGAATTAAGATTTACACTGTTTTATATTGAAATATTCACCGATTTTCGTCCTTAAAATTATAAAATTTTTTCCGCGGAGCCGTTCGGATTAACCGGATGTTCGGATTAGCCGTGTTAGGATTAGCGGGACTGTACTGTATCTATATATATATAAGACGCATTTGTTGTCTGTTCCCTCATAACTCAAGATCCAGACAACCAAATAACGTGAAATTTAATACACGTACACAAAATTACACGAGGAAGGTTCTTAAATAGGTTTGGCGTTCATAATTCTATCCGATTTTTTTAAAATTTAATTTTTAAGTGATTTTCCAGTATTATGACGTCACGTTTCTCACTAAGTGAAAAATTTATACTTTATACGCAGTTTTTCAAGATTATTACATATTTTTACTATAGCTATGTTTATCGGTTGGAATATTAATACAATTTTTCTATTCTTCGATATTTAATTAAGATTATTTTTCAAATAAATCAATTTTTTAAGGATGATTCTTTTTAACATCTAAAATTTTGTTTTGTTGTTTTGGCAACTATAGGTATTATCGCGGAATGTTTATGTGTGTAATTTTGCTTATACAACTTACATTTTCAATATTTTCTTGGATTTTAATTTTGACAAACAAAAACTTCTTATTGATAAGGGTATTTCAGTTCTTATTACTGCAATTAACGTAAGTATAGTATTTCCGTTTTCGTTATCTGTTTTAGATAGTATGAAAATAATAATATTTTGCAATTTCATGTGTCTTTATTTTAACCTTTAAGGCAGTGTTTCTCAAACTGTGGGGCGCGGCCCCCTGGGGGGCCCGATAACCCTACTAGGGGGGCGCGAGCATATCGAAAATAAAAGATTTTAAAATAATTAATTTACTGGAATGAATTAAAACAAAATACTTTCAGACATAATAAAAAATGCACTTTAACTCTGATATAATTTATAGGCGCGTGCGCGCGATATTAAGTCAACAAAAATAAAAATTTCTTCAATACCTAATTAGATATCTTTGATCCTATAAATAAATAAGAAAACTTTTATTTGATTTGCTGTAATCCCATGATGAGAGATTTTTTTCTACGCTTTCTGTTTAAACCTAACATACAACTCTTTCAGAGAAAAAACAGATTCCAGACGCAGAATCGAAAAAATTTAGGAACATAAAAAATTCATTACTGCCATTATTCTTGAAATACTGCACATTATAGCTGTAATCTGTTTAACCTTCTAAGTTATTGGTACAGTTAGTTATGACCCCTCTCTTTATGTGTTTGTTTCTCATTTAGGGAAGTTGTAAGTAATGGATTTCTCTGTTAGGCGTTTTTTGCATGCAAAAGACTTTTATGATATTTGGAAAACCACGGAGAGCACACACACACACTTTGAAGGATTACTTGGCCAAGACTTATTATTACGAGTTTTCTATACATATGAAGCATAACGCGAAAAAAGTTTTACACAATTTCATATAATCATAATGAATACACTTTTTACCCGGAAGTGGTTGCGTGGGACGCACAGATTACGAATGCGTTAATTCTGGCAAAACTGTTTATTTGTTACCAAAGAAAAATTGAAAAGTCCTTGAAAGTAGATAAGTAAACTTTCTTCTCATAATTAAATTATTCACTGGAATCACGATTTGTATCGTGTACAATAAAATAATTATTAAAAAAAAAAAAGGATTGGGGTGACTCAATAACCCCGCTCGATCATATCGAGTGCCGTGCCTGCTCCCGGGTTAAAACACGTTGAAGTCTTTTCGCTTTTAATATTTAAAATAATACAGTTATTCTTCATCGGAATTTTATATTATTGTTCATTATTTAACATCAACTATAAATGCTAATTCTGTGAGGCTTAAAATTACCATTCGCTTAAAACTAATTATAATTTGAGCAACCATTTTAAAAAAATCATTTTAAATTTTGTAAACATTGTCGAGCATTTAGCTTTGCACTCCTTACAATTCAGCTATTACATCAATAATGTTTTATTTTCTAATAAATGAACTCGTGCAAAGAGAGGGCACTTCAGCCGGTATAGTTTTAATGTATCAGTGCTGCACAGAATATTTTCTAACTAATTAATTAATACTAAATTAAGAACAAGTTTAATAAGTATTGATGACGTCCATGAGCTTGTCTTGGAAAGCAAAGTTTTTATAAGGAATGCTTATGATTAGAAATTGACCCTCTGAGTTCTTTTTCTATATTTAGCAGATATCTATATTTTGTCTTCTGAGCAGCCACCGCATTTTGCAATATGTTCAATTTAAAAATTAGAGAAAGGAAAAATAACATAATAATTATCTATTATTTTATTTATTTATTGCTTAAAAGTAGTATACAAAATTTAATACTTATGTTACTAATTTGTATGGTTTATAATTAAAATCGCCTATTGTAGCTTTAGCGTCTAAATGCATTATTACTGCATTCAGTACATTATTAATGTATAAGGGGTGCGCGATAAAAATTGTGATCGAAAAGGGGGCACCAGTATTTAAAGTTTGAGAAGCACTGCTTTAAGGGTATACTATTGGGATAATACATTAGACGGGCCGCAACATACCAATATGGCGTGTTTTCAAAATCATGCCAAAGATGAGTATGTTAAGGAAGCAGGTAGTCGTAAGATAAATTATTACTTATGTACTATCCTAACAATCTCCAACGTTCAAAATAACTTGCCAAGTTGGCAACCCCGATTTCTCATGTCATATATATGCTGAATTGTGAGTCATGTGCTTCGTTTCATATAATGTCGCCAATAGGTTGCAGTTATATGTAAGTACCTTATTTTTTCAAATTATGCTTTTGCATTGATAGAGTTAGTTCAGTTCTTTTTATGTCAGTTAATGTTAGTATTGTACTTAATTTTTCAATTTATTTTAATGCTCGGGATATATATACTTTGGATAATTTTTTTATTTAGTACTTACGTATTATTGCACAGTCACCAACGTTCAAGACAACTGATAAAAATTCCGTTTTTGCTCTGTTAGATTTAGACTTGAAATTTAGCACGCATGTTTATTTTATGGAGTAGAGATCCACTGAAAGTTGCTTTGGTGGAAATCCACTTGATTATTAGGTTAAGTGAGCGCAAAAAATCTTTCTGTTTCTATTTTAGGTATAAATAGAAAATAAATATTATAATTTATGTTCTTTTTATATTAAGGGGCGAGAGTGTAACAGCTATAAATATATTTTTCAATACAATCGAATTCTTAATGCTAGATATCAATAATTAATATATATGTAAACTGTATACATATATACAACATCGTGAAATACCCAGTGAAGCAGGTGGGTAACGGCTAGTATATATATAACACCTGGTTGTACTCGACCATTATTTCTATTTACAGTCATAGTACATATAAAATATTTCCCTGATTAGGTAGATCATCATATATATTTTTCAATAGTCTTTTCTATTTTGTTCCCTTTAGGGTCACATGAGTAAACGCTCTACATCGGTCGAAGCTTTATATTGACTGATTCCATATTTTTAGTATATTTCATAATTGAAACAGGCACGCGCATTTATCTAAGACTATAGATTCATGAGAATTAAGAAGCAAGATAAAAGATTCCTAATTTTTCCTTTTAATGAAAAATGCACTTCTAATTTTTTTATAAATAAGTCAGTGCCGATATTTAAGCTCATTTTTCGGGCCCTGAGCGTAGAAAATATACAGGCCTCCTTCGAACTGGCGGGTCAAAATTAATAACCAGAAAATCCGGTAAAGTCCAGCTTATCCGGGCCCTTCCGTACCCCAGCCTGCCGGATAAACCGGATATATATAAACCTTAACTGACCTAAGTATTTATAAAATACTTGAATTGTAAATGTATGAAAATACATTGTTACGTCTTTGCATTATAGAGGCTCAAAATATATCATTATAGGATGAAGTATCTTTTTTGTGTGTATCCCCTTTTTTAAATAACAACAAATCTCCAAATAAGATAAATTTCAAAATACTGTATTGAGGAAACAAAAGTCTTCCTGCTGCCATCTTGTAGCGTAATTACGAATCATGCGCGTTTTTCCAATGCGATCCTTTTCTGATTTTTAAAAATTCGACTTTTACTTCCTGGTCATGAGAAGAATTAAAGATTTCGGAAGTGAGTCTCAAGAATAATCAGTATTATAATAGATTTATAAATTTAAGTAATAGCCTAACAAAACTATTTAAATGTTCACAAGAATTTGTTTTAATACATGTATGTATAAATGTAGGGATTATTAAATTATTCAGATATTTGAAGGAAATACAACATTATTTCCAATTACTGCAATACGATAGATTGGTCAATTTATATATAAATCCTGCAACAATTTTTTATTACAATCTAAAATTTATTAAATTAATAAATCTGAAGGTTGCCTTATGAGAAAGATTTGTAAAATTAACTTCATTCATTAATCATATATAACCGATTTAAGCAATGTATAACAATGTTAAATTACTTTCGAAAATTGTTTGAATTGTTTTTTGAAAAAAGATGTTGATTGTGTGTTCCATAAATATTTATAATATAGAATATGTGTTATAGAGAGATATGCGTCAACTGATCGAAAATGTGTCACAGTAAATATAATTTAAATTTCATCACTTCAGTCACTATTTTTGAGCATGTCTGCTTTATTATAAGAAAACGATTTAGACCGACTGGATAAGTTAAATTATTTTATAACTAATTCAAAGAATGTGATATTGTCAATGATTATTACTTAAATTTTTAAAATACCCTTTTATAAAAGAAAAATTTGCTAACGAAATTAGTTTTAAACTTTGTTTACTTTGTAGCCCCCATTTAAAGCATAAAGCTCATGTTCTAAATCTTTTTTTTAATAAACCAATTGTATATTTTCCTTGTTTCTTTAGGTTTTAAATTTTAAGCGTATATTAAAAACTTGGCGAATAACATTTATTGACTAAAATTCGTATGTGAGGAATTCGTATATTCGTATTCGATAGTGAGGAAAACGTGATAATTTTCTCTTTTGCTTCAATGCGTGGTTTTGATGAAATAAAGATAGCGCCTTCCGTTCCGAATTCGGAATTTACTCTTACTTTCTCTTCCACGTGTTTCCGGAAATACAAAAATGACTAAAAGGAACAAAATTCATTAAAGCTATGTGCTTATTTTATCCAAGCTGTTATTTCCGTAATTTCAGAGATCCTATGTTTTGTATAGAGAATATTTAAAGATTTATTCTCTGTGTTTGTTCACATGCATTCTTTTTTTTAACTAAAATCACTTACAATGGAAACTACTTTTAAATATTGTTCATCAAGTAAATACAGTACATTAAAAGAAAGCATTTAGTAACAGAATATGAATGTATAAAAATGACATAGTAATAAAATGGACATGTGAATTATATAATGCATAAAAAACATTTAATAATAAACTGGGGGATTATCTGTTTATGGAGTTTACTCTTTAAGAATCGAGATTTCTATATAAAGCCCCTGTATGGAAATATTATGAGGAGGGAAATTTGCACAAGCGTTAACAAAAATGAGTTACGATGTGTTCTGCGCATGCGCCAAATCGCAGTCGAAAGAAAGAAGGTACCTGAGTTTGTGTAGTGGTCTTGTTACAGGACTCACGATTCTTAGGTCACGGATTCCATACTCCGAATAGACCCCACCACTTCCCGTTCATTGAGCACACATTTTAATGAAACAGTGTTCGATTTAAAACTGTTATTTCAGGCAATAATAATTATTCTTTATTTTTAAATTTAGCCTTATATTTAGTCTAAAGATTTTCATTAATAGTTAGCTGTCCTTTTTAGAACATTTGATCTTTTATTGTTTTTTTTGCTGCATTCAATAAACTAAATTTTTGTTTTAGTGTCATTTTTAAAGCAAACGGTATTCACGAGAAATTGGAAAATGATTATCAATAATCAATTTTATAGTTTTAATTACCAAGAAAGTAATTATTGTTATAAAATAATAAATATGTAGGTTTTTTTATAATACATTTTACATCAGATAGGTTTCCATTTTTCCATAAAAGTTTCTTCCGTTTGTCAACCATTCTGTTAATTTACAAATTACGGAAAGAAACAATTGAAAGAACCAAATGTTGAAACATTTCTATCATTTTGAATGTTTTTCTTATATAATGAATGTACGCAATGAAGATTTGAAATCTACCTTATTATTTTAAATTCTAAGAGTATTTATTGTTATATCTATATCTATCTATCCTCTATCTATTTATATATAAAATAATTAATATGAGCTTGAGCTCCTTCATATCACTCATACTTGGCATCGATTTCAATATTGATTTCGATAAAGATGAAGGATTGAGATTAGTACAATTTTTAAAATCAGAGCTTAATTTGGAATTTGTTTATGATAGAGCACTGGGAACGACTATGTATGGTACAACCATTGATGCGATTTTTTCATGATTCGTAAATCACGTATCTACCGACGTTCACATATCCTACTTTAGTTGCCACTAGTCTCGTGTCACAGGGATTAATAATGGCTAGAGTATTAAAGTTATTAATACTCAAAGTGATATTAATAGTGAAGTAAGTTAACCTTCTTAACAATGTACTCATATACTATGAGTAACATATAGACTCAGAAACATTGAAAATAGCGACCCAAGAAGAAAGCATCGGATTGAAATGAAATTTAATACACATAATGACACAGATGAGAGATTCACTTGATCTCAAAAACGAGACAATTAAACGAATACAGAGTGTGCAACGACACAAATACTGGGCAACTTCAATAGCGCGTTGGACCACCTCCAGCTGCAATACATGCCACCACACGGTCCGCCATTGAGTTGATTAGACACCTTATGTTGTCCTGAGGCAGATGGATCCACAAATCTTGAACTGCCAACTCTAAATCATGTACAGAGTGACACGGTGGCATCTGCCGCTTTAGGGCATCTACAGGGGACAAATCGGAGGAGCGGGCCGGCCATGAAAGAGTCTGAAAATGACGTAGGAAGTCTTGAGCAACTCTTGCTGTATGCGGACGAGCATTACCTTGCTGGAAAATTGCCCCTGGGAGACCATTTAGGAAAGATCCTACATGGGGTCGAAGAATATCATCAACGTAACGTTGACCCGTTAAGGTTCCACGCATCACAATCTAAGTGGACCGGCTATTATAGGCTATGGCCCCCAGACCATTACACCAGCTGTGCGGGCAGTGTGACGTAGAACAGTGTGGGGGGAATTGTACCGCTCACCAGGGCACTTCCACACCCGTACACGGTTATCATCTGTCCCCAAAACAAACCGGGATTCATCACTAAACACAACCTTTTGCCAATCTGTGACATTTCACATTGATCTGGCTTAGCACCACTGTAGACGCAGGTGCCGATGTTCCGGTGTTAAAGGAAGTGCACGGAAAGGGGGCGCTTGGATTTAATATTTGCTTTTGCAAGGTGTCTGGAATTTGTTTGTGGAACAATTGCTACGCCTACGTCTGCTCGTATCGTTGGACGAGTCACTGTGGTGTCCACAAGTGCTGCCGCACGATCCTTCGATCCTCTCTACTCGTGGTCTTCCTGGTCGCTCCAGACCCGGTTTTCCGCGCGTGGGTATCTTCTCGTGTCCACTGCTCCCAACAATTTCTAACGGCACACTCCGAACGATCCACTTGGCCAGCAACACGGCGCGTCGACCAGCCTGTAGTTTTCATCCCGATGATCAGGCCTCTCTCCAACTCGCTTAACTTTGAGAAATATCTTCTAGCACGTTTACCTGGCATGTTTTGCTTACCAAAGTCTTCCTACAATCGGCGGGTAATCGTCACGTTTATAAATCTTCGAATTTGCGCTGGCTTATATAGCACCCTCTTCCTGATTGTAGCGCCACCTCGGCGTGTATGAGCATGCGTATCGGCACAAAACTTGGATCATTTGCATATCACATTACGCTGTACTTATTTGTAAAGTTTCGCGATTGTACTTAGCTTCCTTCTTGGGTCGCTATTTTCAATGTTCCTGAGTGTATTTATGTAACATAATTGATGCATATTATATTAGTTTTCTGAATCAATATGAAAAATGTAAATGGAATAAAGAAAATGCATGCATACTTTCAGTATTATATAGGAGATCTTACTATTTACACTGTTTGCCTACTATATAATTAAAGATAACCATAGTTAAGGAGTAAACTCCAGTCGTGCGTCGGAGCCGGCACACACAGTTTTTTTATTATTTTAAAGAGGGAATTCTTTAAAAATACTTTAAAGTAAGTTAAAACCTCAGCTTGACCACCATTTTTAGCTGATATTTGATTTCTATGTTCCAATATGCATCACTTTACATTCTTTTGTCAGACTAATGAGTATACTGTAATCGCTTCTGAAATTATATAATGGACATTTAAACTGTGAAACACAATATTATCATACGTATCATTAGTTAACACCCATATCTTGAACTCCTGATTCCTTTTTACACTACAGAGAGATGGACTAAACTTTGTTTTTCCTCTTTCAAAATTTTAATGGTTTATTTTTTTATGAGTTCTTTGCGTACATTTTGTTAATGACATGAATTTCTCACACCTTTGTATGGTAACCATTGGTTAATTCCTCATATTTAATGTAATAAAGGCTCTAAAACACCGTTGTTTGTGGAATTGTAAAACACACACACACGAATCATACAAATAAAATACACATTTCCTTTACGTATCAACAGCATTAAATAACTACCAGGGCCGGCTCTAGCAGTTTTGCCACCCCGGACAAAAATGGAAAATGCCGCTCCTCTCTCTAAAGCTAAAAATTATAAGTAAAATAAATTATTCTCATAAATACGCACCGATAAAACTTGAATAACTCCAGCAAACAAAAAGGCACCATAACAATATATACATATATATATAGCAGTAAATAAATTAAAAAGCAGACTAATAAATCCTAAAAACATCTTAAGAACACACACACACACATATACAGAGTGTTTTTTTCCAGGTATAGAAGTTTAAGTTGGCATTACTTTTCAAGATGGTGACCGATTTAACATCTGTCAAGTGATTTATTCTCAGTTTGGTTTGGCAATTCATCATGAATAGACTCACGCCTGAACAACGCTTTCAAATTGTGCAATTTTATTTCGAAAATAATGGTCGATTTTCATAAGCGAATTCCAGGAGCTGTGGTTCCAACAAGACGGCGCAACATGTCACACAGCTCGTGCCACAATCAATTTATAGAAAGACACGTTTGGTGACCGCCTAATTTCACGTTTTGGACCTGTGAAATGGCCTCCACGATCTTGTGATTCAACACCGCTAGACTATTTTCTGTGGGGCTATGTAAAGTCATCGGTCTATGCGGATAAGCCACAAACGCTTGGCCATTTGGAAGACAACATTCGCCGTGTTATTGCCGATATACGTCCACAAATGTTGGAAAAAGTCATCGAAAATTGGACGTCCAGATTGGACTACATCCAAGCCAGCCGTGGCAGTCATATGCCAGAAATCATATTTAAAATGTAATGCCACAAGATTATCTTTCGAATAAAAAGAAATTCATGTCAATCGAATAATTCATCGTTGTTTTATTGCAATTTAAAGTTCTATACCTCTCAAAAAACACCCTTTTATATATATATATATATATAACGAATAAAATGTAAGATAAGGAATCGTCCATTTCAGCAGGTCAATTTCTATGAAAAATAGTCTACTGATGGTAGGGATCACAAGCGTTTGTTTTATATATAACTTACGGTAACTACACTCAAAACTAAAATAAGCCATCTCCTACGGGTCTCTATCTACCAAAACCTCTTACTATTACCCCTGTCCCCTTTTGGATAGCAGACACTGGACATCGTAAGGGCGAAAAGAATAACAGCTGTGATCTCTCCCCTGAACGATGAGAAAGTTACTAGTGAAAGATGTGTAAACATATTAAATTTCATATTTTAACACAAACTCCCGCCTCGAGTTCTTCAAGTTTCAACATAAAAGAAAACTGTCATTAAACATACAGAGTACAAAATAAGGAGATAAGACCCGTTAAATGAAATACCAAATTCACACCCAATAATATTTCAAAAAATGTATCAAATTTTTTTGTAACAAAAAAAATATATTTTTCAAATTCGATCCAAATGCCACCCTTAAAATTTGCCGCCTAGGGAAGGGGTCCGGTTTGTTCGGTTCTAGAGCCGCTCCTGCCACTACTCGCACGGAGCATAGTGAAACAACAGATATGAGTATGTCGAAGAGATGAATCACGGAGAGCTGGACTAGTCTAGTGTGCCAAGTAATATGATGTCACCAAGGGACAACACGTACTTCCTCCGGATGGGGTAACAAACTACGACGATGCTACAAAATTTCAAACACTTTGCATTATAAAATATCCATATATTAAGAAATTAATCTTAGTTATATGTTACCATAATGAAATGTAAGTTTTGCTACGTAAATTATTTTCTATCTGTTAAACATTTTTGTTACTTTATTAATTTAAACCAGTGGTCTTTAAACTGTGTTCCACGGTAACCTGCAGTTCCACACCCAGGGGTTCCACGAATCAAGATAAAAAGTCGGAAAGAAAGCCATAAATAAATTGTTTCGCGTTCTCTGTGGAACTTGAATGTGTGTGTGTGTGAGCACATGTATCTAAAACCATGTTTACCAACGTGGGTCCCACGCCCCACGGGTAGGAGTTCAAAAAATAAATTCGGCACTGGACAACCTCCAGCGGCAGTACGCTGGTACTATCGCTTTTTTACTAGTACAAAAAATAATAGCTTCCATTTTTTGTAATTTCCTCTTAAACTTTTATCATGATATGACAAAAGAACTCTAAAAAATTTTCTTTACATGTACCGTCTAGATCAGTGGTCACCAAACTTTTGAACCTCACGGACCAGTAGACTTATAATTTAAATCTTGCGGACCACTAATAGGATTTTTTAAGTGTTAAATATATTTAATAAAAAAATTGTCATCTAAGAACGCATAAAATGTACCTAGTTAATAAAATTAAACTATTAATTGTAACCAAATTATGAAAGCTTTGATAGCAAACCATAATAAAATATAAGCAAAAACTGTAAAAACAAAACGTTTAGCATTATACATTTTTAGTGTGATGGATGTTCCTACTTACTTGAAAGATTATGGATATTTGGACCCAACGTGTTGTTACTGCAAGATGAGAATTGCATTTATTTCAAGCTGAGATCAGTATCGTGTTCTGATGGCTGGAACAGATGAAAATGCCTTTTTACATAAATAAGTTGTGGAGAATTGAATCAAGAGTTTTCGTCGCCTGTTCACTAAGAAAAGGGTATTAACTTTTTATGGAAAGTGCCAAAACTGAGATCTGATAAGGATGAATGAAATTTAAATTTGAGAGTTTCGTCGAACGATAAGTGGATGAGGTTTTCTTTTAGAGAGATGTATGCTTAAATTATTATCCTGAATTTTCACTGAACACGGATCTATTATCCACATATTACCATGTCTGGGATTTTCATTCTTTGGGTAATAAAGAGCAAAAGATTCTGTAAATGATTCCAAGTGCTTTTTAACTAGGGTTGTTACTTGCTGGTTAACATCATTTTCGTTCATGTACTCATCAAAATAAGAAAACATTTGAAGATCGTCTTCAACCAACCCTGTTTGTCACAGTAATATTTTCTTTTGAAACGCATCAATTTTGCTTCGTAGGGTGACCATGTTACCATAATGAAATCTAAGTTTTTTGCTACGTAAATTATTTTCTTTCTGTTAAACATTTTTGTTACTTTATTAATTTAAACCAGTGGACTTTAAACTGTGTTCCACGGTAACCTGCAGTTCCACACCCAGGGGCTCCACGAATCAAGATAAAAAGTCGGAAAGAAAACCATAAATGAATTGTTCCGCGTTCTCTGTGGAACTTGAATGAGCACATGTATCTCTGGTCTATAGATTGTGAATATTTTATTGTTTCTGATCCTGAGTTTCACAACACACATAATTTTATACTCGTTAGTGTAATATTTTGCAAAACTTAGTGGAATGGTAGATTTAGACGAAAGTATTAAACATCATACAGTGAAGTACCTTTTTACATTTGTAAGAATAAAAACTGCATGCGAGAGAATTTTCATTAAAAAAACACACTTGAATGGATAAATCAAAAGACTTGCCTGTGAAGTAGAAGGAACAACTAATCAACAGATTCGGAGCAAAATCTAAATTTAAGCAAAGATCCTATTTTTTTTTGGGGGGGGAGGAGTTCCCCGGGAACACTTCATAGTTTTAAGGGTTCCATTAGTCGACAAAGTTGGAAGACCACTGATTTAAACAGTACTGTAGAACACTAAATTAAAGGTCTAAAAAATGGATACTTTTTGCAACAAACATTTTTAAAAATAATTTAAAAAAAAACAGCTTTTCTTGAAACATGAAAATGTGAAATATTCAGTTAGTAACCTTAGAAGTATTCCAATTTTTTAACCATGAAATCACATATCTACATGTAAAAAGCGTATGTTAGAATTTATATTAGGTGTATATTACAGCTTAGTTGATGATTAGAAAACACTCAGAAAAAAGAAAAGCCACGCTATTGTATAATATCGTGGGGGAAAAACCATCAACTTGTTTGTTAAAATTAATATTTTCTGAGGAACAGTTCTATCAATATTTTCACATGCTGCGTCATTTCAAATGATAAGATTACTTGAAAAATATTTACATGTATAGTAAAATGTCACTTTAATAAACTAGTTCCTGAGAAATTTGACATCATTTTGTGTATGATTTTAGGAATCTCCTTATTACCTGTTTGTTTATGTGTGAAATAATTGTTGTTATCATATTCAAAAGAAATTATTGTTACAGAGAGAAACCAGTTAAATTAATTGCACGTGTACTTGAAATGGATTGCATTGAAGATTGCTGACGTAAATGCAAAGTTTGACCTTTTAATTCCAAAAACAACCGTAATTCCATGTCATTAACAAACTAGTTCTCTTGTTTCACCGAACAGTATTATAAAAGCTTCCTCGTAATACATAATTAACGTTTTATCATCATTTCTTAATTGTTAAAAGAAAATCTTTTAAAATCTTCCGATTGAATGACATGATTGATTTTCTTTTTAATTAGATATTTTAGTATATTAGAAATATTAGTTTGAAAATCAATTTAAAATGAAAAAAGGCCTTATAAGAGTCATGGAATGAGAAATATTCATAAATTTTTTTTTCTCGGCATTTAAAACAATGTTTAGTGTTTCTTCAACAAAAACAGTTCAAAGAAGTAGAAACACAAATTTTTCCCCTTTGATGATCTTGTGAATATTTAATTAGAATGAAATTTATTTAAATGGCTTATAACATGTTTAGGACATTTAAAATATTTGTAGTGTTGGAAATACATTAGGTTACGTTTTCGTTTCATTTTAAGGGAATAATATATAATGCATATTAAAGAAAGTTAGATATCTGGTATTAAGATCAGTATCAAGTTTAGTATGATCCACTAAATATAATGTTACAATGTCACTTACAATGGCAAGCAAAACAACAGAAAATAAATGCTGCATTTTAAGTACTAATACACTGACCTCCTAAAGTAAAGCACAACCAATCTTTTGTGCTTAAGGTATCCGACTACGTTCGGAACCGTGATTTTATAAAAGCGTATAAATGGATAATATTTAAGATATTTAGTGTCACTTAGATTAGAAAATGTATATAAAATTGTTTTAAGAATATTATTACAATAAAAAATTATTTAAGTACAGTATTTTGACAAAAAATAAACATAGAATGATCAATTTTCAAATTATTCTCCTTTTGTGAAAAATGCTTCTATTATAATAATATTTTGCCTGTATATAGCTCTGATCTCTCTACAGAGGATCAACTAGAGTTTTTGAAATATATAACTTAGAAGTGGGTTTATCCATATTTTACGACAACAGAGGGGAGGAATTTTAAGAAAAAAAACACCGATGATTATTTCAATTAGTGGTAACTCTGAAAATAATGTGAATTTTTCAAAAAACCTAGTTCAAACTCTCTGGAGAAGTCTTTACTCTGTTTAAGCGAAAAATTATTATTTTAGAAGCATTTTTTGTAAAAGGAGGACATTTTGAAGAAAAATTATTCTTAGTTAATTTTTTGCCAAAATATTCTATTTAAATAATTTGTTTTGTTAAAATATCCTTAAAGCAATTTTATACATGTATTCTAATCTAAGTGACATTAAATATCATGAAAATTATCCATTTATGCGCTTTTTTAAAATCACGGTTCCGAGCGTAGTCGGATACCTTAAACTGAAAATGAAAGAAAATAAAAACAGTACATTTTGAGTAATTCTGCTTTAAACACTTATTTGTATTAAAATTTTGCACACTTTTTTTTCAATATAAAGCATTTTTACAAATAAAGGGTGACATTTTTATGTAAAATTTCTCTCTCTTTGATAAAAAAAACTGGCAGAATCATGGGAAAAGGAAGACTTAACAAATGGTTTTTAGTAAGGAATACGTTCACCCCTATTTGGAATGCATTAGGGATACCGCCTTTGGATACTGCCAATTAAGTTGTTGAATACAGGAATAGAAAGCAACACCTAAAAAAGAAGCAACTTTTGTTCTTGCTGATTTAATGAAATTGGAGAGAGAGGAGGGACTTAAGACATTCTCTCACTTGTCAAGGTAATTCTACAGATGATCTTTCGGATTAAAATCTGGAGATCAAGCTGGCCATACCATTCATCAAAAGATCTAGTTCGGGGAGGTCGAACTCTGTCATCCATTAAAATGAATTCAGGCAAATAACAGCAGGGTACAGAATGCTTCATGATGCGAGGAGAGATCTCATTTCAACTTTTCACAGCAGTCAGAGTTTTGTCATGTAACACAGGCACGTTAGAGTTGAGATGGGTTCTCACAAGCATTACCCTTAATTAACTTCTGAAGTTATTTAACTACGATGTCATTTGAAGTCTTTTTTTTTTGAGAATGAAAGATAAGTAGTTATTTCATTATAATCCTTCTTTATTAAGAATCAAGCTAAGTTTAACCGTTCCGCAGATTTAATTTATTTTGGATATTGATTGAATGTTGGTTATAAAGATTAAATTTGACCATCATTGAATAAATATATCTTACTACAGATGAAATGTATTCATCATAATGTTACCACCCACGAAGAATTTAGGTCAAACCATGATTTCACGGCCTTTGTTGACAGCGTTTTCCAGAAATGTTAGACTGGCTGTATCTGCTGCCTTGTTCTCTCCTAATCACTATCTGAATCTCCAAAATATATCTTGACTAATTTTTGACGAGAACAGAAGTATATTACTGCGTGGTTCAGTAACGTGCTTTCTTAATCAACGTAAGCGGGTATTTTGATGTCATCCATTAAGAGGGACATACACAAAGAAGTCTCCTTGAATGTAAAAATGTCTGTCCACTTTAATAGCATAGTTGGTGACCCTTATGTGGTACAATGATCTGAAATGAGACAAGGCTTAGTAGTGTTCCATTTCCTTTTGGGCAAAAGAATCATCAAACCCTCTAGTGCATCAGTTATAACCCGTGCAAGGCCTGGAGAAAAGGACCTCTAAAAACTAAACTTTTAAATTCCAAATAATCTCAGAGTTTTTGGATAGTACTACGAGACACATTATCCGTCTAACAACATAACCTTTCGGTAAACCAGTTTCCACCAATCCAATCGCCGAATCAGGTAAACAAAATTTTCTAGACATGGTTAGCAATGCTTTTTAGTACCAATAAATGAAGATATATAAGCATAAGAAATTAAATTTCAAAAGTAAAATATTTTTTAGTTTCAACTGACTGTAGATTATAGCATCTTTAAAAATGTTGGTGGACATAATTATTTTATAATGTCTTATTGAAGTTAGTAGTGATTTATATATATAATCCTTTAAGACCCACCTCGCTTGATTGTGTGGGCTAGATATTCTTATCTCTTTAAGACCCGAAATATTTTTTATCTTTAAATATTGCAATGATTTTGGTTATTGACGCTATACTGACCCCAATGAAACTGGAAAAAAATAATAAAAATTTTTTTGCTACAAATCTTGAAACATAAAGTGTTCCATCACGAACTTTCGGGCTGGGTCTTAAAGGGATAAACCCTACTTTTTACTATTAATGAACTTAAAAAAAAGAATTGCATCTTATCGATTGGTGGCCTCTATATTTTATTAGATAAAAACATAATTGTTCATTCAACTAAACAAATTAATTCATTTTATTTGTTTTTGAAGCTTTTTTCAATTCCTACTATTAGCTCACACACTCTCTCTCCATATTTATTTATTTATCTTGGGAGAATTTTCAATAGTTAATAAAATACATTTTAAAGAGCTCAATTGAGCTGAAATTTTATATACATGATTATTTTGGATGACAATACAGTAATTTAATTATAATTAATAAAAATTAATTGATTAAAACGAATTATTCAAAGAATTACAAATACAGCCACGTTGGTATCATTTTTGGCGACTTGTGTCAAAACATGTAAAGGTTTTTTTTCTCACATTTTAAATCGTTCATTTGAGCTGAAATTTTCTATACACTGTTGTTTTGGGTAAAAATACGATAATTTAATTATAATTAATTAAAATTAATGTAGGAATTGACTTAAAATTTTTTATAATACTTGTTTACTGTTCAAAACTGCTTAAATCTAAATATTAAAAAAATCGAAGGGTATTTATTTAGATAAGATTCAATGTAATTGGAATAAATCTTGAAGAAAAACAAACTAAATACGAAGATAATAAGGTTTCAGAAACAAACCCAAAGCATTTGCTTATATTAATGTTACATTTGACTTTCCTCCTTTCAAATTAAAATTACAAATTTAACTTAATGTATCCGGTTATAATTCTATTAAATTAGATAATAATAATTATAGTTTCATGTTATACAAACATGTGAGTTCAAGCTCACGCATACACTTAAATTGTATTAAAATTCAAAATTCAGAATTTGTTTTAACACGTGATATTTGATTACAAATTTTCTTTCCTTTATTTTTTACAAATCAAAACTTTCCTTTAAAACAAGATCATCGAAATATTATGTGTAAAATACAATTATTTTTCTTAAAATATCGTTTAAAGTCCAAACAAATTTGTACGACAATACTCCAACTATCAAACATTGTTAGAGATGAACAATAATTATATTATATGGAGGGCTAATTACTGCTATGATAATGATATATTGAAAATTCTTCATCAAATTATATACAAATATTTTTAATTCAATTCCTACTATTAGTTCACAATTTCCCTATATATATCTTGTTCAAATTTTCAATCTTTAATGAAATACTTTCTATTCATCCATTCAAGTTGAAATACATTTTTTAAAACTTGTAGTGAATGACATTTGATGTTAATACAGTTTTTTTAAATATCAATTCATTAGTTAAAATTAATTAATGAATAAATAGTAACAAACAAAAATAATAGTCCAGCAGCATATATAAAAAGGAAAATCGCTCATTGTGTCCCTGCAGCGCAAGGGATAGCGCGTTGAACTTTTAATCCAAAGGTCGTGGTTTTGAATCTTACCTGGGACGGCATAATTTTTCAGAATATGATTTACGAATTAATAGATAGTAACAAACAAAAATAATAGTCCGACACTATGCATAAAAAGGAAAACCACTTTCTATTTTGCAACTTAAAATTGTGATTCTATCATATGTATATACATATTTATATGAATTGTAATTATTTGATATAAAGCGACTATGAAATAAAATTTTCTTTGTTGACCTAAGTAGGAATTGACTAAAATTTTTTTATTACACTTGCTTTTTCATGTTCTGCTAAATTAGGAATTAAAAATTCGTGGGTTACGTGATAAAACATTTCCGGACTTGAATGGAAAGACCTAGTAAGGAACTAATTGGTGAAGCCACAATTTAAATATGCGTAATAATTTCAGTGGATTTGGTGTGTTTTTTCTCTAAGGTGGAGGTTAAAGTACATACAATACTTTAAAAGGTATCCGACTATGTTCGGAACCGTGATTTTCAAAGCTCATAAATGGATAATTTTCATAATATTTAGTGTCACTTATATTAGAATATATGCATAAAATTGTTTTAAGGACATTTTGTTCAAAAAATTTATTTAAATACAATATTTTGGCAAAACATTAACATAGAATAATCTTTTTTCCATATGTTCTCCTTTTGTGAAAAATGCTTCTATTATAATAATATTTTGCCTGTATATAGCTCAGACCTCTGTTCAGAGGCTCAACTGGAATTTTTGAAATATATAACTTAGAAGTGAGTTTATTCATCTTTTACGACAACAGAGGGAAGCAATTTTAAGAAAAAACGCGAATAATTATTTCAATTGGTGGTAACTCTGAAAATGACGCGAAATTTTCAAAAATTATAGTTGAGCCTCTGTAGAGAGGTCTGAGATATATACAGGCAAAATATTATTATAATAGAACCATTTTTCACAAAGGAGAACATTTGGAAAAAAGATTTTTCTAAGTTAGTTTTTTGCCAAAATATTATATTTAAATAAATAATTTTTGTCAAAATGTCCTTAAAACAATTTTATGCATGTATTCTAATCTGAGTGACTCTAAATATCATGAAAATTATTCATTTATGCGCTTTTTTAAAATCACGGTTCCAAAAGTAGTCGTGATACCTTATGGGAAATAATGTAATAAACAAAAATGGCAGAATTACAGTTTAACATCCTGTTGCAGAAGAACAATGTAATTTGATTGCCTGTTTATTACTGTTGCACTTTTGAAGCAACACAAAGATATCCCCGCGACGTTCATCGAAATCGAAGGATTATTGAGGATTGACTGCGTAGTTTTGAATCAGGGTGAAGTGATGCGGTCGACATCTTAGCTGACACCCGACTCTCCAAAAACATGAGGACCTTGATCCCTACTAGAATTAATATACATCAGGACCTTCACTGGAAGAATCTTCAGTAGGATCAAGTTTTGAACCGGCTGGACAGAAATAATACCGGGCACGTTAGCTACCGTGGTCACACAATGCAATTTAAAGCAAAGACTCTAACTCCAGTCCCCATTGGACCGGCACCGCTTCGCGGAAAAATTTGACCCACCCTTAGGGATTTTTACATGATCGCGTTACATAAAATTTCTCATTCAAAAAATAAGTATAAAAGGTTGTTCCACAAATTTTTTATGTCAATGACAAAATTTAAGCATTTAGAATCTATAATTTTGTATCTGAAGCTTGAAAACACCGGAAAAAGCTCACATTTGTCGTACCGCACATTTTAAAAAAAGAATTAACGGGAGTCACAGCAGAGGATATATATATATATATATATATATATATATATAGCTGTACAATGTAGAAAAGTAAATTGCACCTAGTTGTGTAAATGAAGAGGTCCCCAAATGAGCTTTCTGCACTTTGCTCCTAACGTAGCGATAATCACCCGCGGGACGCATGTGGCCACCAGCCTATTTTGAGTGGCCTGGTCATGACCTATTGCACCAAGAAATTCAATTATTGGAGAACATTGTACAAAAAATTTAACAAGAAATTCTATCAATCAAGCAATCATATATATCAATTTGGCTTATTAATTGTTTTTTTTAATTGTAGAATGTAAGCAAGAGCTTGGTCACAGATGAAAGAAATTAGAAATTATCCCATAACTCAGTAAAAATTCATAAAAATAAATATTTTTGTGTGTGTGTTCGATAGAAAAGTTAATGTAGTAATTAAATAAAAGCCAAAAAATGAGTTTTAATATTTTGATCAATTTTGTTTGCCAACGTTGCTTTGGTCTTATAGTCTGCTTTTTTCCATTATACGCCCCGCATGAAATAACTGGCATGTGTATGGGGCCTGCATGAAATAACTGGCATGTGCATGTGGCCCGCGTGAAATATTTATCATGTGCATGCGGCCCGGCGGGAAAAAAGGTTACGTACTCCTGTCCTAACGTATACCTTTTAAAACCGGTGCGCTCATGATGATGAGCTTGCATATGCTGGTTTTGTATATAGGATAATAATTACAACAATTAAATTAAATGTAATATACAAAGTTATAGGTATATAATAACAATAGTTATATATTTATACATTTAAATTATTATCATAAGTAATTTATAAAAAATGTTACAGTTAATTCATGGGGAGTTGTTCTTTTAATACTTGAGAAAGTTTCTCAGTTAAAAAAGCTCACCTGTCCACCAAATTTTTTCACAAATTTTACTGGTTTGCAGGCTAAAAAACATTCAGGAACACGCTCGCCTGGATCCAGTGACGAGAACGACACATCCCCAGAGCTTAGTGTTACGTACTCCAGTTTTCCATAATACATCCTCGTCACGCCTAAGAAGGATTTAATGAGCAGCAGCGCTTTTTTAGTTATATAGCGTAAACATAATGTTTTACAGTATTGCATCACAAATCAGCTGTTTTTTAACGCTCTAAACCCTGACAACTTGGCAATTAGTCATGAAAAAAAAGTTTTTAAGCAAATATATAAATAAATATATAAAATGAACACAAATAAAATTGCAATTCCAAAAAGAAAATTGAAATTGAATCAGAGAGATCCAAATTACATGCAATATTTGGGATAAAAAGGGTAAGAAAACAAAAATTATCCAAAATAAATAAAAAATACAATTAAAAATAAAGTTAAATTATTTTGAATTATATTATTAATATATAATTAATAAAATTAAATAATGATTTAAAGTATTACCACAAAATTTTTGTTATATATTTTCTGAACTAATAATTTCAGTAGTGGGTAAGACGTGAGTATAAAGAAATCATTACAAAGTACAAATTGGACAGATATATAACGAATTTTTTGATAAAAAGTACAAAACTGAAGTAAATTGAGTTTTTTAGCTATTGATTAACACGACAAAACGGCTCTTATAGCTTCTTTAAAATAAGATAGGCGGCCAGTGAATTTTTATGATGATGGAATCTTAATAGATTTGACGAAAAAGTCGGGATTTTGAAATCAGGAATTATTTAATAAATTATCTTCTCGAATATTATTGTGAGATATTTTAAGATTACAGAATATTGTTAAGTTCATTGGAAAACGGAAAAGTACTTATGGATAAGTTATTGCCGAAAAATACTCACGATAGGCCCTCTTTTCTTCAGAGTATGTATGCTTTTGCTGTTTTCTTTTACCTCCCATTTGAATTTAAACTATTTGAATTAGCTTGAAGACCCCTTTTAAAGATAAACTAGCTGCCCGGCGTTGCACGGGCTATCTCTACTTTTATAAATTTTCCCTTTCTTTCACAAAATCAGAGCATCTAATACTCATTTTCAAAATGACTTCAAAATGAATTCCACTGCTTAGCGCGGCGTTGCTCGGGCTTTCTCTTTTCCTCATGACACCAGCATTTCTGTTTGTGTTTGTACGCGCACAATGTGAGTGATTTCTAAAATTATGTCAAAAAATTGCCCTTTTTTGAAATAGCTGCATGGCCCAGCGTTGCACGGGCTATCTCTACTGCTATAAATTTTCCCTTTCTTTCACAAAATCAGAACTTCTAATACTCATTTTCAAAATGACTTCCCCTCCTCCACCGCTTAGCGCGGCGTTGCTTCGGCTTTCTCTTTTCCTCATGACACCAGCTTTTCTATGTGTGTGTTTGTACGTGCACAATGGGAGTGATTTCTAAAATTATGTCAAAAAATTTCCCTTTTTCGAAATTTGTTCCATTCCACTTATTTTCTTAAATAGACGATGTACTTTTTAATCAACAAAGAATTAATTTTGTAATGAAATAATAGAAATAATCCTTTTAAAAACACACACACACACACACACAAGTATAAGTAATAATTTCTATAAGTAATAATTTCCCTTTTTCGAAATAGCTGCATGGCCCGGCGTTGCACGGAATTGAAAAACACATTTTTTTGTTTTTTTTAACCTAATTTTTAAGATATTTTATCAATCTTTGTACAGATTACGTATAATATTGTTCTACACGCGAAAAAAAAAAGAAAAACACGAACTTTTTTTTAGTGTAAAATAATTTTTTTTCATTAATGCGAAAGAAAGTTCAAGCGAAACAACTTATAATTCGTATTTAAAAAAAGGAACCGATTTCGACTCATTTTAAAACAATCGTGAAAAATACAAAATATAATTATTTTGTAAAATAAATTATAGCATATCGTGGCGAAATAAATGATCTTTACGAATCTGTAATTATTTTTTGTGTGAGTTTCATGAAAAAAATTAGATCGTGTTTTAAAAACCTCTGAAAAAAAAGAAGTTCCGAAAATATTTAAAAAAAATTGTAAAATAATTAAATTGAAAAAGATATATATATATATATATATATATATATATATATATATATATATATATATATTTTATATATATATATATATATATATATTTATATATATTTTATTATATTAATTTTTAAATAAATTTATTTGCACGCAAAGTTTTTCTATAAGTAATAAATGAAAGAAACATTAACAGATTGCTATTAAAAAATGATTGCTTTTTCTAAACGTTTGATTAAAGTGTAATGTGAAATTGAAGTTTCTTCCTCTTCAGTTTCGAACCTGGGAACTGCCGTTTTATAAAGCAGCACCTTAACCATCCATGCTACGATCTCCTTCGGGTAGAACAGTAAAAATAACCTTTAAAATATCGGAAGATTTTTGTCAATTTCTCATTTCGTTTTTTGTTCAAGTTAAAATTTTTTTTCGGGCTTCATTTTTATGTTAATGCTTTTAAAATTCATACATAGATTGAAAACAACGGTAATTTTTAAACAGAAAACTTTAAAAAAAAGTAATGTTTACATATTTATCGCAAAAGGGAAAAAAGTTGAAAAACACATTTTTTTTAACCGTAATTTTTAAGATATTTTATCAATCTTTGTACAGATTACGTATAATATTGTTCTACACGCGGAAAAAAAAGAAAAGCATGACATTTTTTTAGTGTAAAATATTTTTTTCATTAACGAGAAAGAAATTTCAAGCGCAACAACTTATAATTCGTATTCAAAAAAAGGAACCGATGTCATTTTATGGACAATTAATACAGAATAATGCATAAATATGTTGATGAATTTGAAATTTTAAGAAATAATATAGCTGTTTAAATTTAGAGTAATTTATTTCAAATTTCGAATTTTTGTTTTAAATCTTGCATGTTGTTGTAAAATAATAAAAACAGAGCTATTCTCTTTTGAAATTTTATTTAAATAAAAGAATGCTATGTAAAGTATCTTTCGATAAATTAATATTTTTATAAATCCTTTTTCGAACAGTTCTTCTAATTTAACTACAAAAACTTCACTTTCATTATAAAAAATAGTTAATGAAAACCATTTACACTGTACTTAGTTTGAATTGTTAAGAATGTGTTATTCACACACACACACAAAGAGAAAAATTCTGCCTGAATGTTTTTTATTTAAAAAAATAGTGAACCATTCCATAAATTAAAAAAAAAGAAGGTAATTTCTAAATTTATTTTGAAATAGTTTTAAAAATTTCTTTATGTAAGTATTTTTTTAAAAAAATATTTCGTTTGTTTTATCTGCAATATTTTCATAAGCAACTTTAATTTGTAGATAAAACTTCCAATTTCAGAACGTGATTAATACCTTTAAAATAAAAAAAAAAAATATTTTTTCAATATATCCCGTTTCATTATTCGTTAAAGTAAAAAATTTTTTTCGGACTTCATTTCATAAAAACTGATAAAATATTTTAAAAATATTGTAAAATAATTAAATTGAAAGAAAGATATATCTTTATATATAAAAATCTTCTGTGCGTGTGTTTGTCACTAAACTCCTCCTAAACGGCTGGACGATTTCGATGAAATTTTTTGTGTGGGTTCAAGTAAATTCGAGAATGGTTTAGATTCACAATTCGGTCCGATATCGCAATTAGTTAAAAAGATATTAATTAAAAACATTCAAAAAATACAACTTAACATTCACCCGCATTGTTGTAACAACGCTATTGTTATAAACAAGTAATATATATAAAAATTTTTTAAAACAATTCCTACTTACATCAATCAAGAAAAAATTTATTTTAGCTACTTTTTATTAAATGGTTGTAATTAACGTAAATATGTATATACATATGACAGAATCACAACATTAAGTGGAAATTAATTTTTATTAATCATCATTAAAGTATCGTTTTGTCATCCAAAACAATCGTGTATATAAAATTTCCTTTCAACAGAATGCTTTAACACGTGAGAAAAAAACCGTTTCAAATTTTGAAATAAGTCGCCAAAAGGGTCGCTAAGTTGCCAACGTGGCTGTATTTGTAACTTTTTAAATAATTAGTTTTAATAAATTAATTTTTATTAATTATAATTAAATTATTGTATTGTCATCCAAAATAATCATGTACATTACATTTCAGCTCAATTGGGCGCTTTAAAATGTATTTTATTAACGATTGAAAATTCCACCAAGATAAATAAACAAACAAACAAACAAATAAAATATGTATAGAGATCGTGAGCTAATAGTAGGAATTGAAAAAGACGTAAGTTGTCGTCAAAAATTGATTTTCAGCCAAACTGGCCAAATCCGGTCTTTATAGTTACGAAAATGCAGACGACTCACGAGCTTTTTAGCGTTTTTAATTAATATCTTTTCAAATAATCTTTATATATGTAATTCTTCTGTGCGTGTGTATGTAACTGAACTCCTCCTAAACCGCTGGACCGATTTTGATGAAAGTTTTTGTCTGTTCCAGTGGACACGAGAATGGTTTAGATTTATAATTCGGCTTAGAAATTTTTATTTAATTAATTTTCTATTTATAAATTGTTGATCTTGGAATGTTTTACATTGGATCCGGCAGACTGCGCTACGATCGCAGTATAGAATATTCAAAAATCTTTTATTATAATTGAAGTTAGTCCCAACAGTTGGGGCTGTGATCATTTCAGGAAACTATTTTGTCACTTCGTGTTATTATTTTGTTGAAATAAATCGTGTGCTAATTAGATTATTACATTCAGATGTAATTAGTGTTTGAAGAGTTTTGAAGTGTGCATAAAAAACTATACATTCTCCAAATTTAGTATGCAATTGAAGTGAGTATTTTACATGATTTTCTGTTAAATTTACACGCGCGTTGACAACAATTATCCTAACCTACAAATCTATTTGTGTAGCTAATTGATTACACACATTATTAAACTTTTTTTTATTTAAAATATCGGAAATAGTTTGTGTGTGTGTGTTTCACTTCTAAGCAACGCAGAAGTATAAAACTTAGCACATAATTACATTGTAATAACTTTTTAATACAAATTTTACTCAAAACGGTCCAGATTGTTAAAGCTTATTCATAAAAATTTGGAATTTTTGAATTTAAGATGTGTGTACAGGACAACGTCTGTCGGGCCCTCTAGTATACATATAATGTTATTACATATATATATACATATATATGTCATGATTTTGGAGACAGAATCAGATTAAAAAATAGAAAAAGGGACGGTCTTTATTCAACCAATTCTACATCTGTTCTGCCACCGAGAGCAGAGAGGAAAAAGCACGCCATGGTGGTGGTTTCAAGTGGATAACACTTGAAAAACATATGGTAAGTATCGCTGCTTTGAAGAAGGTGCTTGCAAGTTAATGTTGACATATGTTGACGTTGACTATTAAGTCTAACGATCTGGAACTAGACATGTTTATTGGCAAGGCCATATGTTCGGAAGAAATAAATGGGTGATTAGTTTGATAATAGAAGATGAGACCTGAGAAAGATGAATCAAGTGCTAGATAGGGAATTTAATTTTTAATCTAATTTAATTATCCTTACATATATATATATATATATATATATATATATATATATATATATATATATATATATATATATATATAATTTTATAATAATTTTTAAATATTTTTAAAAACCTCTAAAAAAAGTAAGTTCCAAATTTTCCGCTGGAAATAAATGATCTTTCCTATTCTCTGCAGATGGCGCCACGTGCATAATATATGCGTTTTAATGTGTTTTAAGGTTTTTAATTAATATCTTTTTGACTAATTGGAATATCGGAATATAAATGGTCAAAACGGATTCCTCCTATCATTCCCGAAATTTTAATACCTTACGCGAGTTTCTGCGTCTTGTGACTCGTGAGAAAATTGGGCTACATTCCTACATACCTACATACCTACATAGATGCCTTTGTTTACCTACGAATTTTAATAGTGTAGATAATTTAATTACGTAGTTTCTATCTTATTAAATAGATCACAAATACTTTAATCTTGAATAGAAAACAAATAACTTTCATTTTCAGTTTGAATTGCTCTTTTTTATTCAATCCTTAAGAAGGTCAGATGATACTTTATAAAATCCAAAATATATATATACAGTGGGCCACAAAAGTGTTCGTACACTTGCAATTTCTTATATAAGATTTAATGTTTTCGACTAATAAAAATTAATATGAGTGTTTTAATTGTAATTTTTTTAGGATATTCGCAACTTGGACAACTTAATGGAATGACATAATTAATTTTTTAAAAACAGTATAACTATTTTTTAAAAAATTAATAGTCAAAAAGCTACTAGAAACTTACGCCACAAAAGTCTTCGTACACATAACAAAAATCTCAACATAGCTTTAAATATTGTATTTCTTTCTTAATTTAGTACTTAGTAGGATATCTTTTAGTGTCCACAACAACTTTTAAGCGTCTTGGTATAGATTTAATCATTTTTTTGTAATTTCTGCATCGATTTCCTCCGTTCTTTTGTGATTATTGTTTTTACTTCCCATTATGTGTTTATTTGCCATGTTTTCTTTTTTTTACATCAAAATCTCACCAAATATGTTCTACTGGGCTAAATAAAGTGATTGAGGAGGTGTTTTCATAATTTGGGGACAGTTATAGAGACACCAGTGGCGTACATTGAGAGCAATGTGCTTGGCGTCATTACCCTGATAAAAAATTAAGTCATCTCCATTATCCAAATTTCAGGTGGATAATTTAAATTTCTTCTTTAAAATATTTAAATAGAGCTCATGATTCACAATACCATCAAAAAATTCCAAATTATCTAATTCTGAGGCAAATTTACACCCCCATGCCAGAACACCTTCACTTCAATACTGAAGCATGGAGGTGGAAGAGTTCTTGTTCCACATAAATTCATGGGATTAAACTCCTTATTTTTTCATTTACAAGCTATTATAAGCTCATAGGATCTAAAAATGTTGAATTATCTGCTATTCCAATCAATTTGCTGTTAATTTTGAATTTTCTGAAACTTAATCCTAAGAATCTAGTTGGATCAATAAAACATGGATGTGGAAGTGCTCTTGTGTGGGGGTGTAAATAGGCCACAGAATTAGGTAATTTGGTAATTTTTGTTTTTATTGTGAATTATGAGCTCTGTTTAAATATTTAAAAGAGAAATGTTAAATTATCCACCCAAAATTTGGATATTGGAAACGACTTCATTTTTGAAGAGGATAATGACGCCAAGCGCACTGCTCTCAATGTACGCCACTGGTGTCTCTATAACTGTCCTCAAATTATGAAAACACCTCCTCGATCACTTTATTTAGCCCTGTAAAACATATTCGGTGAGATTTTGATATAAAAAAAAAAAACATGACAAATAAACACATAATGTGAAGTAAAAAAAATAATCACAGAAGAACGCAGGAAAATCGATACAGAAATTACAAAAAACTGATTAAATCTATACCAAGACGCTTAAAAGTTGTTGTGGACACTAAAAGATATCCTACTAAGTACTAAATTAAGAAAGAAATACAATATTTAAAGCTATGTTGAGATTTTTGTTAAGTGTACGAAGACTTTAGTGGCGTAAGTTTTTAGTAGCTTTTTGATTAATAATTTTTTAAAAAAATAGTTATATACTGTTTTTAAAAAAAATATGTCATTCCATTAAGAACAAGTTGCAGATATCATAAAAAGTACAATTACAATATATTGATTTCTATTAGTCGGAAACATTAAATTTTATAAAAAATCGCAAGTGTACGAACACTTTTGTGGCCCACTGTATATGATGTAATACAAAAGCTTATGCTAGACAAACAAAACATTTTCAAAGGGCAAAGTCTACTTTTATATTTCTTTTTTAAAAAAATGAATTCTAAAATAACGGTTTTTGACTAATTTTTAACTGATATGTTTCATTTTTATCTAAGGAGAACTTTAATACAATTATATAACGTAACATTCATTAGCTTATACAATTCGGAATATTTTAACCGTAAAATATAGCGTTTATTCGAATTCCTTCTCCGATGGTAATCGATCATTGAACTAATGCATTCCACTTTAAATCAAGATCAATTTAAATAACACAAAATTGAAACACTTTCAATTAGTTGCGCAAAAAATTTAAATTGTGTTTCAATCATAACAAAAAATACATCTCTCTTTCTCCATTTAGTTTTCACAAAAACCTACTAAATTACGCTTCTAATTTTTAATCAATAAGCTAGGCTTAGCGGAAATGAAATGGGAATAGGAAATCATTCTTTTGACAATTTACGTCATCAAACGGCTCGTCCAATGAACGCCCATCGCTAACGTCATGCAAAGTGTGAAAGAAAAAAAAGTAAGAAAACAACCTGGATCGGCGGCAACAGGAGGTTGGTGCTAAACTTCGGAAAAACGTTTTCATGTTTTTAATAGTTTGCTGACATGAACTGCGTCTTTTGAATGATTTGAACAGGGTACTTTTACATTGCAATTCTTTGTGTGCAGTTCCGAACGACGAAAAATACGAAATTTTTACCAAGGTGAAAAATTTTCGGTCGAATAAACTTGTTGGGTAAGTTTCTGATTATTATTCTGCACGATTTTTGCCGACGTAGTGTTTGTGTATTTTGAAAACGCACGTGAACCTTTCATCTAATGTTTATTTATTCCATCTTCGCGCGTGTTTGGGTTCAGTTTCTTTTTATTTTCTGTTTTAAATATACGCTCGATTAGCGTTATAGTTTTTTAAAAGTGGGTTACCGATTATTAATAATTTATATACATAGAAAAATAAATGTTATTAAAACAAAACGTTGTTTAATCGTGCTGTAATAGGAACACTTATGGGCTTCGTTAAGTGTCATACTTTAGATGATATACTCGTAAATGAAAGAAAACCATTTTATTTCGAATAATAGTACCATTTTTTTATACTTTAAATTGCACCTGTTTAGAAATAAGTTACAAGTGTATAATGATTTGAATCATTACAAAAATCGTATAAGTAGAATATTTTTTTATGTTTGGTAATTTTTTATATTGTATTGCTTAAATTTTGTAACCGGAAAGAAAACTGTGTAATGTTCAATTACCAAAAAAAAATATTCCTTTGGAATACTTAATATGTAAATTTTGTGTGTGTGTATTGTTCATTATATCAAATTATTTTTATTGGAAACATGATTATGTGCGAAGATGTTCTTTCTGCATTCAAATAAAATAGATTTCCTACCTTAGTGATAAGGTCTGAATAATATCGATTAAAAGTGATCTGTGAAATGCTATAATGAAAATATTTATAAATACTATAAAATGATTAAAATTGTATTACTCTGAAAGAACTATGAATTAAAATGAAAACTATCTATTCTCAGAATTTTAACAGTTCATGGATATAATAAAAAAAAAATCCTAGATTACGGCTGATCTGTACAAAAAATGTGAATCGTATATTTATTGAATCGTAAATACCTACTTATAAAAATAATTATGTTTAAAATTAAAAAAAATTCATAAAAACTATTCCCAAAATCCCCAAAATAAAAAATATCAAAAAAATAAAAGATTAAATTTGAAGGAAAAATCTGAAATAGGCGTGAAGAGGGATTAACCCTTTATCTATTGCATTATTACTTACTGCAGTTTTTTTATGCAATATATTTTTTTTTTGAATCACTACATTGAAAATTAAGAGATATACATAAACAAAACACTCAACTTTAGGAAATTTAATCTGTTAGAGCTAATTACAATAATTAAAGATATTCAACTGTAAATTTAATTATTTTTACTGCTCACTTAAAATAAATAGTCAAATCGTTTTCTAAGATCTTCATTAACATACAAAAAAAAGGCATTTACCTTTTGACATTAACTATTTCTTTGGAACAAAAATGACAACCTTCGCAATCCGCTGAAAACGCAATTTCTCATATAAAACTATTCGCCTTCCTCACTAAAATACTCATCATAGAACCCGTGTTGCCATATATACTGGAAGAATGGATTTAAAAGAATATTCTTGCTAAGTATCGTCAGAGTATTCGTAAAAGGGTTATTCTATGAAATCTTAAAGCGAGTGGTACTTATAAGTACCTTCGGTAGATATTTAAAAGGGCAAAAATCTGTACTAATAAGCACTTAATTTTTTTAAAAAATATATGGTTTTCTTATCAGAAATTATGTTCAAATTAATAATCTGTACAATATATCGGTTGTAAGATGACAAAAAAAAGTGGACTTAAGTTATTTATATTTTTAATTTGCTTGCATGATAACCCCGAACCATCAAATTTCTTTCTTTCCACTAATGTATATAATGCAGGTATTTATATTTTAATTGTTCCTCGGACCGTTGTTCTATAATTCTGATCTGTGAATTTTCTATTCTTATGGAAACTGCGTCAATAGTCCTCTCTTTCGTTACAGTTGTAGAAATAACTTCTTAATTTAAAGTCCTTGGGAAAAACCTTAAAGGGACTTTGAGTATTGTTGAGAAGAACTCACTTTTCATTCATTCCAAAAAGTTTTGTTGTTTTTGAAGTGAAGGGAAAAGCAAAACACACTTGTGTATTTTACCATAGAAAAACTTAATTTATCAAAATATCCACCCTCGCATTGAGCATCCTTTTGCCAGCGAGAATTCAATTTTCACCACACTCTTTATTGCTATTTTACAATCGTGCTGCTTTTCACCTCTTTTTTCATTACTAAACTGTTTACGACTCTGATGATTGCGCAGAGATAATAATCTGTTAGAGATATGCAAGGAAGATGGAAAGGATTTTCTCATCCTTAACATCTCACAGGTTAAACCTCTCTCAAGCCTCAACATTCTCATGTTAGCGTGGTGTGAAAGGTTGGAAAAATGGGGTGCCAACTGGGGTGTTGAATTCGTAACTTGACTATGATTCAAAATTATGAGGTATATCGCCAATAGCTCTTGTGTTGTTTCAGAGTGTGACTTTAAACAAATAATTAATCCACCTGTGGTTTAAATAAATTATTAAATGAAAATAATTTTCAAAGTCGTGCTAAGTAACAAGATACGGAAGTTATTTAACGACTCGGTTGTCGACGGCAGGTTCAGTGCGACGTTAATATTCAATCAATCAGTCGACGGCAGGTTAGGTGGTCGCGGTAGCGTAGTGGTCATGGTACCGGACTTGTCACCGGCGTGTCACGAGTTCGAGCCTTTGTGTCGTCGAAAACCTGCCATGTTGAAGGGCTGGTGCACGTTAAATCTGCCTAAGCTTAAAGATTTCATGGAGTGTAAAAGTTTAGAGACGGGGTGCCAGCTCAGGTGTTGTCCCCATCATTTGACCAGGGTTCAAAATCGCGGTCCGTCGCCAATAGCCCTCTTGTTACTTCATAGTGCGTCGTTAATAATCACTTTTCTGCTTTCTAAGTACTATAGCCGGTTACCGGCCAAGGCTGTCTCTGTCAGCTTACACCATCTTGATCCATTTGACACTATACTGTCCCATCGGTTTACTCTTTAGTCCTTCAACCACTTTTCCACTTTATCCATCCAGCTTGTTTTCGAACTTCCTCTCCCTTTTCCCTTCTTAAGTTTGGAAAGTTATTTTCTTAGCTGGATTTTCATTGCTATATCGAAATACATCATCACCCAGCCACCTTACTTGGGAAGCCTTGATCACTTTGACTATGTTGGGTTCTCTCTGTATTTTGATAATAAACACTCGCCTTAACCAAAAAAAACTTTAATAACCTTAGGGAAATATCTGAAAGACTGCTGTGTCGTAGAGCCCGGGTTCGAATTCCGGGGAAGGCATGAATGTTTGTAAATGTATAGCGTCTGGCCGACATGGGGGCACACTAAATAGCCGTCGAGCCGCAAGTCCTCTTGTGAATTTCGTGGAAATGGAAGGGAGGTGGGAGGCCCCTGACCAACTCCAAGGTGTTCTATCTCAAATTTAGGGTGGCACCGAACCAAATCGTACTGTCACCTGTATGGTGCCTAATTCTACAGTTAACGTCAGGCGTACATCTAGCCTTTTGCCGCAATAAATTTCGTGGGTCTTGATCTGACTCCGTCAAGCAGGTGGCAATAGCAACAATAATAACAACATGTATAAAATATTGATGAAACTGAAAATAACCTCAGAAAACGGTATAAGATATTCAGATGACGATTTCAAAAATGTGTAAAAGAAAATTAAAGATAACATTTTCCTCATATATATATATACTTTGCATTCACTCATAACACCGCATTTATTGCCCTAGATGGCATTCCGTTCTGGTCTTGTTTGATCATAAAATATCCTGAAAAAACATCGTGGAGTACATATTATGTGCAAAAAGCAAAGCAGTATATTCTAACATTTTTTTGATATTGTTTTTAAACATATTTTAAAGGTTTATAAAGATTTGAAATGATCAACATTTTCATTTCAGAAATCATTAAGGGAAAGTTATTGAGCGTGTCATCGAAAATGCCTCCCATTTATTCATTTTGATACGTTCTTCAAATCGGTTGGCAATGTGCCTGCGAAACAAAGTAGCTCGTCTAGGCGCAGATAAAGTTCGATTGAATACGAGCCAAGAATTGACAGATCAATATGGAAAAGAGAAGAGGGGGAAGGGAACTACCCCGTGATTTTACGATGGGTCGTTGACCAACTTCTCGTTTTGGGTGGTGTTCCAAAAATACTTTCCAAACAGACAGTCTTTTAAATTATTTGACCGATCATGCTTCATAAACTCTTGACATTTAATGTGTGCTATATGATTAAATAAATATACAGGAATCAGGCTTAAAAGTGTGTTCACATTTAGGTACGATTCTGAATGTATTAATCAAATATGCTTCGAGATCAGTGATGAATCGGTGAATAGCAGTGCTTTTCTTTGAAAGTATTGTGAAAGTAGTTCTCTCATATATATATATATATATATATATATATATATATATATATATATATATATATATATATATATATTTAAATATATAAAAAATCACAATTATCAATTGAAAAATTGAAATATATGAATCTTATAATACTAAAACATTTCAAAATATCAATGGCGAATATAAAAGATAAAATTCCATCGTTTTCAAACAAAATTAAAAAATTATAAAATCAAATAAAAATTTATAAAATATCCAAGTGCAATCTCGGACTTAGGACCGATAAGTGGGGTTAAACTAATTTTATGGCGCCAACCTTCCCCCTATTGCAACTTGGTAAGTTAATTGGAAAATATCCAAATTTCAAAAAAAAAAATTTAAAAAAATTAAAAATTAAAAAGTTAAAATTAAACCACTATACTTTAAATTAAAAATTAAAAAGTTAAAATTAAACCATTATACTTTAAATTAAAAATTAAAAAGTTAAAATTAAACCATTATACTTTAAATTAAAAAGTTAAAATTAAACCATTATACTTGAAAAATAAAACTATTCGCCTTCGCATTCTGAAAGATATTACAATATTAAAATTTAAAAACAATTTAGTGCATAATATATGTGAACCATCAAACGCCCAAGAGGATGCACCCATCTTTAAAATAGTTGTATAGGTAGAAAAAATATTTGAGATCCGAAAGTTCAAATTAAAAAATATTTGAGATCTGAAAGTTCACAAGCCAAAAAATCCGAAAGTTCAAGCCAAAAAAGCCGGAAGTTCAAGCTAAAATATCCGAAAGTTCAAGCTAAAATATATATACAGTTAGATTAAAGAAATGTTTTATAAAAGTGCTATTAAATTTTATATTGGTATTTGAAAATATCCCAGAAATTTTATGAATAGTATTGTATTTATGATAGCGATACTTATATATATGTCGCATAGTGTGCATATTTTAACCAGGGGTCGACAACCTTTTAGAGCTGTGGCTTGCCAAACCAATCTACCAATATGATTCAGCCATACAGTAAGCCATTTCTGAAACATTTCAATTCCCTCGATATTGCATGCAGAGTTAGTGAATAGTGGTCAATAATAAAGATTTAAAGTTTTATCATATATTAATTTTACATCATTTAAAGATGTTTCTTAACATAAAAATAAACAGCATAAAATATGGGTAACTATTTCTTCAACATAATTAAAAAAATTAAAATTGTACACATATTATGTACTTTTAAACATTTATTTTTTTTAAAATAAGAAAGAGACAACATAAAATATAAGTATTTCCCTTCATTATAGTTAAATAAAAAATATTTTAACGTGCGAATATATATATATATATATATATATATATATATATATATATATATATATATATATATATATATATATATATATACTGCTCAAAATAATTAAAGGATATTGCGGTTTTAGGTGAATCTTGTGGCTGGGAAACTTTTTTGCTGATTGATACATGGTCGACAGACGTAGTAGGTTATATGAGAATAAATTACACATGTTTGGCAGAAAAAAATGCATTTTATTGCGCATTTGTGTACAAAAGGAAAAAACACAATTTGTGCATATGAGGAAAAAAAAGAATAAGAAAAGGTGTTTTCTTCAAAGGAAATCATTTTCAGTAGGGGGTATGGTTTCCACGGACGGCCAGCAACGTTGAGCACCTTTGAGGCATGGAGTCAATGAGGCTATTAATCACGAGTTGAGGTATTCTGTCCCACTCTTCCAGAAGAGCTCTTTCCCGTTCTTGGAGAGTTTGTGCGGGTGGTTGGCGGCCAGCAACTCATCTTCCTAGAACGTCCCAAACGTGCTCTATTGGATTCATGTCTGGAGAACACGGTGGCCATTCCATTCGTACGATTCCTTCCTCGAAAAGGAAATCCTCCACCAGGTTAGCACGATGTGGCCTGCAGTTATCGTCCATTAAAATGAAGTCATCTCCGATTGCTGCAGCGTAAGGGACAACAATAGGTCTGAGGATCTCATCGCTATATCAGCGAGCAGTCAGAGGTCCATCTCGAATGATGTAGAGGTCTGTGCGCCCTTCAATGGAGATGCCACCATACACCAACACTCCCCCACCGCCAAATCTGACACTTTCGAGCACGAACGCAGGATTATTCCTACTGCCACGGTCCCTCCAGATGAAAATACACCTATTATCCGGATAAACAGAAAAACGGGATCCGTAAAAAAAGAACATTGCTCCATTCATTTCTCCTCCATTTTACATGCTCTGTTGCCCACTCCCTGCGTTCGCGACGATGCCTTGATGTTAGTCTAACACATACCATCGGTCGGCGAGCATACAGACCTACACCATGGAGCCGGTTTCGGACAGTCTGAGTTGAAACCGTGGTGCCGAGCGAAGGTGTTGTTGGAGAAGAATAGCGTTCATATTTCGGTGTCTCCGAGCCGTTAACACTAAATAACGATCTTCATTGGGTGTTGTTGCCCGTCTACGACCTTGTCCTGGTCTTCGGCCTGAACTTCCAGTGTCCAAAAAACGGTTCCAGATCCTGGAAATCACACTTTGTGACACTCCAATGGCTTGCGCTACTTCGGCTTGAGTTTGGCCCCCTTCTAACCTACCAACAACTCCCCAAGCTTCTGAATCGGTTAAATGACTTCGCTGAGACATCGTACTCATCGAAACAAAGCAGTCACTGAACGCCGATCATCCTTGTCTTCATTTCAGTTGAAAGTCAAATTTCATTCGCTGCCGCTGAAGCGACGTTCTTGACGTCAAACTCAAAATTAGCATACTCCACAGTTTGAAAATCAGAAAAATTTGCATTTGTGATTTTCTTCCATTTTCGGCAATCGTGCTCAGAATCGTGTCAAATTGAATTTGACACGATTCTGAGCATTCACTTGTTAACTTCATATGATAAAAGATTTGTTCACTTAGATATGTAGAATCAGAAATGAAAGCAGAGCACATATGCAATATTCTCTCTTCAAACAATTAAATTTCTCCGGCAATGGCATTCAAATTATTTACAAAAATAAAAATAGCTGTAAATTTATCTATACTGAGTTATCTTTCAGATAGTTTCTAAATTCCGTAAATGTCCATAATTCATAATTTATCAAAGTCCAATACAAATTTTCCAACTTTCAACCGCTCAAAAATTGACAAATTAATACAGTAGTGAAGAGAGACTGAGAGTTGTACCGCGTGCTACAGGTTGCCGACGCGAGGGGAGGTTAACCCCCAAAGACCAACAATTTTTAAATTTTACTGAATATCGGCTTGGGGCTTTCGACTACGTGTTTTTAAGAATGAACCTTTTTCCCATAGGAGAGATGGATCTGTGTACGCTGCCACTGATTTCAAAAATAATTGTCACTATATAACTGCACGCTTAAGTCTCTGAAATTGATATCAAAGATAAGAGTTTGAAATATACTTTCACCAAGTCCTATAAGCTTACAATAGCTTGGCTGCTATTTTTGATGTTTAATACATCCTGAGAGCAGCGATAAGGCTTTAAAAAGCACTAAAAAATCGTGTTCGAAGACATCCGGAGACAAGCATCTGATAACAGTTCTTTAAACGTCATAATCGTTCTTTTTTGAGATACCGAGATAAGGAGATAATTGTTAAGTATTTTCTCCTACTCTGTTAAAAAATTTCATATTCGTAATTCCTGCAAACTGGAGGGTTATTAAAGTTCAATTATTAAAAGTTTCCACTTGCTTATTTTTGTTATTTTAAAATTTGTTTTATCTGTGACAATTCATTTTATGTCAAGGTTGCCTACAGTTAATGTTAAAGAAAAGTATTTATATTTAGTACATTTTTTGACGGATGGAAAATGCTTCAACGTTGTTATTAAATTCTTATTTTGTTATCTGATGGAGAACAATAAATTTTGATGTATAATTTCATTACTGTTGAAATAAATCTCTTTTCATTTCCATACAAAGGTTTTAAACTTCGTCTTCTACATTGTAATGATAAATTGATGCTTAAATTTACCTATTAAAATGCTTATGCGAGTAAATATTTATTAATGTCGCACTTTGAAGTTATATTTAGAATTCTGGCGACGGACCTTGTAAATTTGAACTTGGATAGGGTGGCGAGGATGACACCTTGCGATGGAAAAAATGATATCTTGAGAAAGAAAATTCTTTTACCCTACATATTAACATAACTCAGTGGCGCAACAGCCCATGGAAGCCAAGATCTATTTTGACCAACTCAGTATACGTAACCTTGGGCCCTGAAATGCATGAGGAGATGTTCCGGTCAGGTGGTTAGTCTGACGCGAAACCCTCAGTGTTAAGTTCCTAATCAAACTTGGTACTCATTTATCGACTCACAGAAGGGATGAAAGGCTGAGTCAACCTTGCCCAGCCCTGGGTTTGAACCTCGGAACTGTGGTGTGGAAGCGCAATGCACTAATCACTCAGCCACTGGGCTTCTTCCTACATATTAAAGGGGAGTGAAAAAGTTATAATTATTAGTTTCGAGTGTGGAAAAGTTGGAATCGAAACATAACAGCAATAATAAATTTTCGTTTGATATCTTCCAATCTGTAAAGCGGCTAAGATTCGAAAAATCAAAAAATTTCATTATTTCTCTAAGTTTTTTTAAAAATATATTTATACAATTTTTAAATATTATAGTGCAAGAAAAAACTCAAAGAGTTACTGCTACGATAAGAAAAAAATTATTTCTATATTTAGAAAATATCTTTTTCGATTGCGCACAAAGTTAGTTTTAAATAAGTCCAGAAACTTTAAAGAATATCAACTTTGATTTATTTTAATGCCTTATAAATCTTATAATTTAAATACATCCCAAATAGGTTGCATAAATGAAATTTTAAAGGAAATGGTCGCTAAGTCACCAACGTGACTGTATTTGTAATACTTTAAATAATTAGTTTTAATCATTAATTTTTATTAATTATAATTAAATTATTGTTTTGTCATCCAAAATAATCATGTATATCAAATTTCAGCTCAATTGAGCGCTTTAAAATGTATTTTATTAACGACTGAAAATTCCACCAAGATAAATAAATAGAGAAATAAATATACAGAGGGAGTAGGAATTGAATAAAAGAATATTTTGATCAATTTTATTTGTCAAAGTTACTTTGGTCTTATAGTGTTTTTTGCATTTTCCGCATATTGCGACCCGGATGAAATAAGTCATATGTATGCGGCCCGCGTGAAGTACCTATCATGTCTTTGCGGCCCAATGGGAGAAAAAGGTTGAGTACCCTTGCCTTAGTCCAGCGTTTCTCAAACTGTGGGGCGCGCCCCCCTTGAGGGGCGTGATAACTCTACAAGGGGGGAACAAGCATATTGAAAAGCTGAAAACTAAAGATTATTCAAAACATTAATTTACTGAAAGTAAGCAAGCAAAATACTTTCTGACATAATAAAATAGGAAATACACATTGACACTGATATAAAACTCTTGTAAAAGTTATCTATACTGTACAATGTATTTTATTATTAATTTAACAATACTAAGTTAAGAAGAAGTTTGATAATTACCAGTGACCCTATGGGCTTGTATTAACATTTATCTTGATGATTTGCACGGTTTATAATGAATTCCTTAACTGTCGATTAAAAGTTACGTGGATTGGTCCCCAATGCCACGGTTTTCCACGTAGACACGCGTATTTTGATGTTTTTTCGGGGAAGGGGGAGGAGAAAAGGAATAAATAAGCAAAATCCTCTGAAACAAGTAAATCTTTTGCAAAAACTGTCAAGGTCTTTTTATTGTATTCCAAAGCCTTAGGAATAATTTTATGGATAGCAGTGCACAAAAAGATCGTACTGCGGAAAGACGCATATATACGTTCAGAAGATTACTGCTTTGGCTGAGCGAGACATTTATATACGTCGGTGGCACATAAGAGGTTAAAGTCGGACTGTCAAAGTATTGTATCATTGAATTCAATACTGTATTGAGGTGGGAGCGATGAAAATGATAACTGAATATTGGGTCGCGAGTATTGAAAGTTTGAGAAGCACTGCCTTAGTCTGTTTATAAGTGTGGAGAATCTCTCAGATACGCTAAAACGGTATTGTGACCTTCATTTTGGAATGTTTATGCTACTTTGGTTTAAAATATAGAGCAATATAAACTTGATGGACTTTTCCATTCACGTACATAGAGCACTTGAATCATATCCATCCAAACTAACTGAATAGTTTTCCCTGTCATCGAGTGAAATTAATTCTTTGTCATCTTTGTTCTTTCATTGGATTTTGACGAGTGGAAGCACATAAATGTGTTGAAGCTCGGAGGCAATCAGTTATTGTTGTGCGTTTCATCCTGGGATACATACAAAAGATGAGAATAAATGAACAGAAACATACAATACAACCACAGAAGAATATACGGTCACTGGCCAAATTATTAGACGCACTATATGATTTTATGAAAAATATTAATTATGAGGGGATACTATACAGATTTTTTATATTTAACAGATACAGTGTATGTTTTTTGGTTGTCCATTTAATAATAATATCATTATTACAAATAAAACATAATCATTAAAGAAAAAAATATGTATTTATTGACTCTTGAAAGAAAACAGGAACAAATATAACTAAATATTAATATTTTGTTAAGCCACCTTTAGCCACTATGCGAGCTTCAATTCTGCGCGGCATGCTATCAATACAAGACTGTACTGTCTCTTGCATTTGAGGATGATGATTCCACACGTGAATTATTCTTTCTAAGAGCTGCGTTTTATTTGTAATCACATCTTTAGCCGCTTCTCTTTTCATTAACTCCCAAACGTTTTCGATTGGGTTCATATCAGGGCTATTACCCGGCCAATCCAACAGAGGCATATTTTGCTTTGTCAAAAAAGCTTTGATAGACCAAGCTGTATGGCAGGGAGCTCCATCTTGCATAAAAATGTATGGTCCTCCATTTGGAAACCATTCTTCCAGCTGTGGAATCAAGCGATTTTGCAAGACATCTTTGTACTGCTCTTGCCGCATCATACCTTTAACCACATACAGACGTCCGCTGATGACTGACCAAATGATTATTTTTGCTGGGTGTTTCACAGTCTGAACAACACAGTCAGAATGAAACTTTTCTCTACGACGACGACGCACAAACTGAGCTTTGTTCTGCAAAATTTCAAATGTGCTTTCATCACTGAAGCAGATCTGTCAAAAATTAAAAAAAAAAACAAATAAAAATCTTTGCTGTTCCTTCTGCAATCATAGAAAATGGTTAAACATTTTATTTGTGAATAAATTATAACAACATACCGATCTCCAGAAGTCCACATTTTATCACGCCACTGTTTGGCCCAATTAAGACGCTTTGCTTTCATTGCTGGGGTTAACTTCGGCTTCTTAGCGGGGCGGCAGGTCTTAAAACTTAAATCTTTTAATTTTCTTCGAACAGTGCGTTCAGAAGCATTCACATTAATATCTTGGAGTTGCGATTTTATTACTTTTGTGGCAGCAAATCTGTTTTCAAGGCAAATTTTCTTAAAAGATCTTTCTGACCTTGGGGTGAAAATAGGCTTTCTGTCGCATTTTTTCTTTCTTTTTGGGCTCAATTCTTCCCCTGACTCAATTTTCTTCTTTAAGCGTCGTACACTAGCTTCAGAAACTTTCAACCTTCGTGATGTTTTGCGGTTTGAAAACAATTTTGCATTCACAAGGGCCTTTAATTTTGCTTTCTTACATGGTAAAAAAAATATCGCCTTTTTACCCATGCTGAAAGTATACAAACAAATTATTTAAACGCCCCACACGAAATAAACAAATAACTTCGTAATATAAAACTGCTAAATTTACAAACAAAGCACATTAACCCACAGAAAAACGTCCGCAACTGAAGCATGCGTGAACGCGACTCGAGCAGGTTTTTGACTTGTTTACGTTCGTGTGAGAATTTATTAACTTTGCGTTGCCATGTGTGAAAAATAAATACAAATACAAAATATATAATAAATTTCCTCATTAAAATCCATTGGATCTATGTTTAAACGTGAAAGTATTGCATATAAACTTACATAAAGCAATTAATTATTACAAAACAGGAGTGCGTCTAATAATTTGGCCAGGGACTGTAGACTTTATTACACACGATGATCCCAGCACAGAACAGAAGAGAAGCGCTGCTTTCCATTCGAGACGAGAATCCATTTCAGATGAAAGTCCGACCTTTTCCCGAAGATACACCCATGCCTTATTCGGGATTCGAACACGTGCCCACTCGATTACAAACTGAGTGTCATTTCCATCATACTGGCTGAGTGGCAGGCAATCTGTTTCGAAAGGGAAAAAACACATCAGAAATATTTATGGCTGCGTTTTTTTAAACTTCGAAGCACTGGCGTAGCTAGTTCTGAGTGGGCCCTGTGTCAAAATTCCTTCGAGGCCCTCTTTTAGATATGGGAGCCTTGTTAGTGGGACTTGTATAGTTACACAAGTAGGGGCCCTGTATCATTGATACTTCTGATACAGCGGTAGTTACGCCCTTGCTTTGAAGCCTTAGATTACACTTGGATTATTTCTTCAAGAACAACCAGTTATCTTCTCTACCTGTAAGAAAAGTTATTTACAAAAACTTCAATTCTTTCATAAAATCAGAAGGTACACTAGACTTGTAAATGGGAAAGTTATCCTGCCGTACGCAAGCCGACGAATGATGCGTGGAATTAGTGACGGAAGTTTTTCTTTAAGTATGTGGATCCCAATTAAGGGATGGCTATATTGGAACGTTGATATTCAGATCTATAACGCATGCGTTTTCTAGAGAGGGAAAAAAAATTGATGTCGCACTTTAACCCTTTATCTACCGCATTATGATTTACTACAGTTTTTTTTCATGCAATATATATATATTTTTGAATCACTACATTGAAAATATTAAGGGGGATATACATAAACAAAATACTCAACTTTCGGAAATTTAATCCGTTAGTGTTAATTAATTAATTATAAAGATATTCAACTGTAAAATTAATAATACATACTGTTCGCTTAAAATAAATAGTCAAATCGTTTTCTAAGGTCTTCATTAACATACAAAAAATAAGACACTTAGCTTTTGACATTAACTATTTTTTGGAACAAAAATGACAAACTTCTCAATCCGCTAAAAACGCAATTTCTGCTATAAAACTATTCGCCTTCCCCGCTAAAATACTCATCATAGAGCCCGTGCTGCCATAGCTCTTGGAAGAGTGGATTTCAAAGAATATTCCTGCTAAGTATCGGCAGAGTATTCATAAAAATGATTATTCTATGTAATTTTAAAGTGAGTGGTACTTGTAAGTACCGTGGGTAGATAAAGGGTTAAAGCAACACGAGGGCTTTGGGTGACAGACCTCATTATTTTTAACCTCGATTAAGTCACGAGGACGACATCTGAGCTGCACCCCTCTCCTAACTATCCCATCACGCCCACGGGAAGGCATTGAGCTTTGACAGATTTAACATGCATGGACCTCCCACTACGCGGTAGGTCTTTAGTGGCACCAGGACGTGAACACGCGACACTTCGGCCACAAGTTTCTGACTATAACCATTAGGTTACCGCTGCCACCTTGAGTTTTCAAAGAAATAAACTAAAGTCACTTCAACAAGTAAAGCTTAAGGTATCAGACTACGTTCGGAACCGTTATTTTAAAAAAGCGCATAAATGGATAATTTTCATATTTAGTGTCACTTAGATTAGAGAATACATGTAAAAAATTGTTTTAAGGACATTATGACAAAAAAAAATTATTTAAATACATTATTTTGGCAAAAAATTAACTTAGAATAACCTTTCTTCAAAACGTTCTCCTTTAAAAAAAAAAATGCTTCTATAATAATAATATTTTGCTTATATAAAGTAAAGACTTCTCTCCAAAGAGTCAAAACTAGGATTTTTGAAAAATTCGCATAATTTTCTGAATTATTACCACCCATTGAAATAATTATCGGCGTTTTTTTTCTTAAAATATCTTTCCTCTGTTGTAGTAAAATATAGATAAATCCACTTCTAAGTTATATATTTCAAAAATTCTAGTTCAGCCTCTGTAAAGGGATCTGAGCTATATACATGAAAAAATATTATTATAATAGAAGCATTTTTCATAAGAGGAGAATGTTTTGAAAATGGGCCATTCTATATTCAGTTTTTGTCAAAATTTTGTTCTTAAATAATTTTTTATTGTAATAATATTCTTAAAACACAATTTTTTATGCACGTTTTCTAATCTAAGTGACACTAAATATTATCCATTTACACGCTTTTGTAAAATCACGGTTCCGAACGTAGTCAGATACCTTAAAACAATGATTTGTCTGCTAATTATAAGGGCATTTTGATAAACATATTATAAATCATTTATACAGCTTGTTTGTAACGCATTTCAGTTATAAAAACTGTATAAAAATAAATAAATTTATATTTTTAAAAATTTATAAAAATTGTCAATATATATATATATATATATATATATATATATATATATATATATATATATATATATATATATATATATATATATATATATACTGGTGTGCAAAAAATTAAGGACGAGACGGTTTTTCAATATAACTTTGTACAAAAGCTTTCCAAATCAACACATTTAATACCGTAAGATCCCCAATACGTGAGGACATGTGTAATATGTAAGCAACACTTACTAAAAGAGAAATCAGAGGGATAAAAAGAAGCTTGATTTAAAAAGTAGCATGGAGCGCAATGCGACTGAAGGCCGAAACATCCCTGTGGTGGGTGTCCAGCAAAAAACATCCGGTCCTTAGTAGGGGATATGATCTCCCCTGACTGCTAGGCAGGTTTCACAGCGTCTGCCCATGCTGAGAATGAGGGTGTCAATGAGATGTTGAGGCATTGCTGCCCATTCGTCTTGCAGCGCCAATCGAAGCTCCCGAATCGTTACTGGTGGTAAGGTACGAGCTGCCAAGCGCCTGCCTAGAAAACCCATACATGCTCGATGGGATTGAGATCCGGAGATCGTGCCGACCAATCCATACGTTCAATATTCTCACTCTCTAAGAGCTGTTCGGCAGCTACTGTGCGATGACATGGTGCATTGTCGTCCATGAAAAGGAACTGCAGACCCATAGCGCCTCTAAAAAGGCGCACATATGGAAGAAGAATCTCGTTACAATAACGGGTCCCGTTCACTGAACCTGCGTCGAAGATGTGAAGGTCTGTTCGACTACCAAGCATGATGCCTCCCCAAACGAGAACACCGCGACCTCCATACCTGTACCTTTCAATGATGTTCGAAGGATGATTGCGGCTTCCCCGCTCTCTCCAGATGAGTATGCGATGAGAATTGCTACTCAAACTGAATATGCTCTCATCTGTAAAGAGTACTCGTCCCCATTCATTGTCTCACCAATTCCGGTGTTCTCGGCACCACAGAGAACGCCTTCTTCGATGGGCAGGCGTTAAAGGTACACACCGTACAGGGCGTCATGCAAACAGACCACCACCATGCAGTCTTCTGGCCACGGTAAAACACGATATCGGTCGTCCAGTTGCCTGTGTCTAGCGATTTCTCCCGCTGTCTGCCACCTGTTTCTTCTGGCCTGTAAGACAATGTACCGGTCATCTGCGGGTGTGGTTCCTCGTGGACGACCACTACTGAACCCCCGGATAGCTGTTCCTGTAGTTTGAAATTGTCTCCAAAGTCGTGAAACGATGCTGTGAGCAATTCCGAACTCTGCAGGCACACTTGTCACACTGCGGCCTTCCTCCAACTTCCCAATGATTCGACCTCGGGTAAAAGCATCCAGATGTCGTCTAACAGATTGATTATTCGACATTTCTCGCTGAGGCAGCAATTCGGTGTGATTTTAACTGCTATACGGCGTGCAATCTCTTTGCCAGAAATACTGATCTTACACCGATAACATGCTTTATACTACTCAGACACTCCCCCATTACGTCTACCTGCATATCTGCGCATGTGCTACCGTACGTCACCTTACTTAATCTCCTGATTGGTCTTTCTGTCCGCTCTGCCTCTTCGTTCAGCTGATATGCTAATTTTTCGACTTCGTCCTTAATTTTTGCACACCAGTGTATATATATATATATATGTATGTATATATATAGCATCTTTTAATAAATTTTAGGGGTTTTGCGTGATCGGGATCTATTATGTAAATAGATTAATATTTTTTTCTCATGCTGCGATTCCCGTTACAGTTTTTGTCCTATTATAGGAGGCGGGCAATTATTTTGGCTCGCAGGCCACATTGTTGGAGCGGATGATACCAAAGGGCCACACCTTTTTTAAAAAAATTATTGCATTCATTATGAAAAACTATAAATACAAGTTAAATAAAATAGTGGCAGATTTATTCAATTTATTTATTGTGCTGATTTTATATTAGCTATAACCACATGTACATTTAATTTTCGAATCAATTTAATGAGATGAATGTACCTACCATACTTTTCTACATTCTTTTTAAAAATCAGGAATGAAATTGTTTGTTGAAATTCTCATAACAGTCTGAAAGTTTGTCAGTCAACTTGCATCTATAATTTACTATTGTTGATCTACATGAAGAAAAATTTTACCCACAAGTATGCGTCGACCCAAATATAGAAAATATTTTCCCAGCAAATTTCTTCATATATGGAAATTTTTTAGCCGACAAAGATTTGTAAAAGCCTATGTCATATTTTTGGCAGTGTGATATCTATATAAACTAGTACCAAACATCACGCACTGACGATCGTCTTGGCGTGGTCGATAAAGTAGTCGCGTTCGGAACGCAAGGTACTCAGATCGAATCTTTCCTACTTCCTTCATTGGTGACCCTGGCCGTGCAAAGTAAACCGCACCCCTTCACGCGCCGCAGTCGTGGTGCCATCTATCCACCACAAAAACAACCAAGCCGTCGAACATTGACACAAATAAGCCATCACTCCACAAAGCCGTCAAACATTGACGCAAATAAGCCGTCACGCACGATGACGCAACCCACAAAGGTGACGCAACTGCTCACATGCTTGCCACGAATTTGGTATCGCTCGTTCCCCTATTCGCCAAATCACTGGCATGGTGGTATGTGGTGGTGTGATATCTGTATAAACTAGTACCGAACATCACGCGTTGACGATCGTTTTGGCGTGGTCGATAAAGTACTCGCGTTCGGAACGGAAGGTACTCAGATCGAATCTTTCTTCCTTCATATCTTTAAACATTTCCTTCACACTGGGATCTGACTGCAAGACAGTGAGCTCGAGTTGCAGCTTCTCAGGGGCTGTATCAATATTAGCAATATTAGGATAAGAGAACAAATTGATTTTAGGCTCACTTTTCTTAAAATTATGAAATCATCTTGTGACCTCGTCCTCCAAATTTTCATAGTGAAGGAATTCCGTTTTCCTAATAGTAGAACATACGAGACCAGGGCCGATCCTAGCAGGTGTGCCACGTGTGCACCGCACTCGGGCGGCCCAAACATGGGGTGGCCGCATATAGTTCTGTCAATCAAGCAAAATATTTTGCGAATTTCTCAAAATAATACTTATAAGAAGTCGATAAACATGCTGAATTTTAAATAGTTATTGAAAAATCAAAAATAAGTTCCGATTTCTCGATATAGCATGCCACAGTCTATGAAAAGTAGAATTTTATTGCACAGTAGGATTGTCCATTAATGTCTACTCTTAACACACATCCTTCATTTGATGGAAAAATTCTCGTGGCAGAGCCGGCAATACCGCAATAAAAAAAGGTTTTCTTATTTGTTAACTGCACTAGTGCACACTGTGAATTGTTGCTTATCAAAGTCGTCCCCAAAAGGATTTTTTGCGAAAGTTCCTTTACGGAAATGTCTAAAATGGATAATATTATCTAACACGTAGGAGTGTTTAAATGCATTGTGCATTTGGAGAAATTAAAAGTTTTCAATTTAATAATAGCCTTACAATAAAAGCAAAGTTGAGGAAAGAAGTTATGTTTGTGTTTATTAGCGTTTGTATTATTTTTTTACTTTTCATAGATGTAGATGAGCTTAAAACGTCAATTTTAAGTGTTAGTCAAAATAGGAAAAATCTCTAGAGGGACGGTCTTAAAAACTCTTTGCGGGCCGCTATTTGCCCCTCAATTCCTTGTAATATTTAAAAAGCTCTGAAATAAAACTTTTAAGGATTACTAATAAGCAGGAATACTCTTTTTTTCTTCGTATATTTTTAAACGCTTTCCGTGATTGAAAGATTTGAATACTCTTTTAAAAATTTGTGCTTTAATATGGATCGAAACCTGTCGGCGTTATAGCAATTCCAAGATATAAATTGGAATTTTTTCGAATCATCGGAATACTTGTAGCTAGACAAAATTTAGCATTAATATACTTAGCACTTTTTTTAGGTATTTCTCGTTACTAATAACAGCGGAAAAGCTTTCTAAAAAGTTGAAGCGCACTTCCTATTCATGCGGAAGATGATCACGTTGTAATTTACAACGTAATGAGAGAGATGTCAGACTTTTTGGATTTCTCATTGATAAATTTTTATGGATCTAATCACGACATAAAATTTGTTGCTGCATTTCAATTTTGGGAATCACATTTTGTTATTCCCAATATAGCTCAATTGATCTGATCGTATTGTTATAAAATGGAATGTTTACATCGAAATGATCAAACGTCTAATGATTTAGTGTTTTTTTCTTCGCATGATTGAGATTACATATAGGTATTTTGCTCTAAATTAAAATTTCTTCGAAAATTTTTACTTTATGCTAAACAAAATTCACATAAATATTAAGCATTTCTATGATCGGAATGATTCGTTATCTTGGTTTCTAAATTAAAGGAACTCAGTAAAATGATTTAATGTTGGATCAAACTAAACATAGACTTTTATTTATTTTTGAGGTCATGCTCCTCTAAATATTTAAAGCATTTTCTTCTTAGCCTCTTTCTTGTTATGTCTAAAAGATGAAATACATTAAACTATTTTTATTCATTATCATGATTTAGATTTTATATATTTTTAAATACTACATGATTTTCAGTAGAGTTATGGTATTTGCTGTATATATATATGGTATTTAAAGATATATATCTATTTAAAAAAAGATAAATCTAAGAATTATCTTTATAGGTATAATGATAAATCTAAATGTATAGATAATAGTTCCTACATTTTCTACCAGATTTACATGAAAAATCTTCAGAAAGCGACGAAATACATGGAACATAATTGGAAAAATTCAATGGAAATGGGTACAAAAACTACACTCTTTGTGAACTAAACATCTTATTTTGCTTATAAATATTTATTGTGCCCTAACCATTATAATTAGACATGTTTTTTTCGATGTGCTGTAAGTATTATTATGAATTTTTTAAAGACCATTTACCTTAGTAAACTTCAACGTGTGCTCCCTTGGTAGCTTCGAGAATGTCCAAGCGATATTTCAGTTTCCGCTAAGTGTTTTCAACAGTTGCTTCACTCACACTTCTAGGAAGATCCTTATAACGCTGCCTATATATCTTTAAAAATTTCATACTATCGCTTTATTGATTTTGCACCCGAAGGCTTGCTTTCACAACAACGTCGAAATTTACACTGAACATTGAAAGGCGATTTCCTTTCGTGCAACCAAAGCACACAATCGACTTTCTCTTGAATCGACGCCATTTCGGCAAAAAATTTCTTACAAAAGCTATTATATTAATTAAAATCGTTATTTTGTAATGGATTTTTTTATAATCAGGGCGTGAGTTTTGGTTCACGAATGGTATGAAGGAAGATTCGATCTGGGTACCTTCCGTTCCGAACGCGAGTACTTTATCGACCACGCCAAAGCGATCGTCAACGCGTGATGTTCGGTACTAGTTTATATAGATATCACACTGCCACAGGTATATATGTATGGATATTTCCATCTCGTTCAAATATTAATTCGAAAACTATAGATTTGTATCTGAACTTCAATTTTTCATACCTATCAACTATCTTTCTCTTGGTTTTTAAAGCTAATTGTAAAGTTTTCTATTTTCCTCTTTGTGTAATACTTTATTTGTAAATAACTGGATATAATTGTAATCCGTCAGACATAAAATCTGACGAATTGCAATTGGATGGATTATCAATATTTAAGTATCAAACTTCTTAAGCAGAAGTGCGAGCAATAATAAATCGGATTATGTTGTTTGAATATGTTTTTCTGTATCTTTTGTTAGTGAATGGGATAAAGCGATGATTATCTGAAATGTGATAAAGAGAGCTTGTATTTTGGTGTTGAATCATACTTACACCGAACAACACAAATTTCAGAGATGAAATTTGATTTTCCATGACCTTTTATCTCCATTTAAATATTTTCCAGAACCATAACAAGAGTTGTCATTCTATAATAACGTCTTCGCTTGGTTAATCATGCAAAGAAAATTAATTTACGTTAATTCAAGGGTGACAGAATTTACTGTCCTTATTTATTACCTTTAAGGTGATTACTCTGTAATTTTCTTCTTTGTTTTTAAAAGTCCAATGTATTTTTATTTTCCTAAACATACGAATTTGTAAGTTATTACAATAGCTGAAAATTAATTTTCAATCGCATTTTTCCCGCTCTATGCAATCAGGATTATTATAAATTTAAATTGTTTCTATATTCATTTCAGTCGTTAAAAGGATTAAATGGATATGTTGTTGTGCCTTTCATCCTGGGATACATACGAAAGACAGATGAACAGAAACATATAATACTATCACAGAAGAATATAGACTTTATTACAAACGATGATCCCAGCATAGAACAGAAGATATGCGCTGCTTTCCATTCGAGACGGGAATCCTTTTCAGACGAAAGTCCGACTTCTTTCCCCGAATCCCGAAGATACACCAATGCCTTATTCATGATTCGAACCCAAGTCCACTCAATTACTAGTCGAATGTCATATCCACCATACTGGTTGGGCGGCATTAATTGGATATAATTTTATGAAATGAAATCAGCGCATTCTTTTTTGAATCTCAGCTGAAGTGATATAAGTAAATGCTGTATATGCATGTTTTATTTCTTTTGCTGGAAATCACTTTTCTTATTACAGGGGAGTTGGAAACCTCTCTCTATATATACTGACAATGTTAAATTGGCTGTTTTCGATGTACCTTTTCTCAAAATCTGTTATATGTACATGCTTGAAATTTTTCATTCAATTAAAGTATACCTTTCTCATACTGAAATGAGCTTTTAGCTAATTTTGAATTTTTTAATAATTTATGAAATATTTTATGAAACATTGCGAAATTCGACCCATTTTTCACAAGACAATTTGTAAAAAATAAATTTTTGAGTCTCTACATGTTTTGGCTTACATCAGACGTTCAACTTTTAAGCAAAAACGAAGTACTTTGTTTACATTTTTCACCATTCAAATGGGCGTGGCCCAGTTTCAATGATTGTTTAAAAATATGTTTTAAGGGCTTCTAATTATCCTAGAGGTTAAAGTAATGTATTTTTAGAAACGTTAAAATCTCTATACAATTTAAAAATATAAAAATCTCAAATTTTCAAAAAAAAATTAGATTTTTGCTTTTCAACACCTCTTAATAGTAGCCTCTACAGACATGTGGAGATATCCAGACTTTTTCTATTTGATAATTGCGGCTTCGACTCTATTTTCATCAAATATTAAGTGGTAGCGGTAACCTAGTGATCATGGTCACAAACTCGTGACCGTCGAATCATGAGCTTTAGCCCTAGAGCCATTGAAGATCCGTCATGTAGAGAAACTAATGCTAGCTGATTTGTCGAGGCTCATAATCCTCCCGTTGACGTAGTGTAGTAATTTGAAGAGGGTGTCAGCTCAGGTGTTGTCCTTGTAACTTGACTATGGTTTAAAATTATAAGGTTCTTTGCCAATAGATCTCGTGAAGCTTTATGGTGCGACGCTCACTCACTCGTGTCTTAACAATGGCGGTGAACTATGGGATTTGTCACCAAAATCCTTTTGTGAAGCTCTATTTCGATGATTATTAAGACGAAGACTAATAATTTTACACCGGAGTGTAACAGACGTTACTTTCTGTTTATGCGAGATAGAAAAATATACTGCTGGCCACCGTAAATGCAACACGAAGAAAGACGAGATAGCACAACGAAATTTATTTTGTAGATAACATGTTGTCCAAGTATCAAATGTTTAAATTTACAGACTTCTGTGAAGTGTGGTTCCTGCCAGAATCAGTAGCCAGAGTAGCCGCCATTGTTGGAGCTCACCACTGTCACACTCCTCGGCATTGATTCAAAGAGACTTTGGATGTGTTCTTGGGGTACAGCAGACCAAGCAGCTTCCACACGTTGCCAAAGTTGATCTGGTGTGGTAGCTGGGGGTATAATCTGGGTCAATCGTTGAGCAACCATGGACCACATGTTTTCTATCGGCGAAAGATTCGGAGAGCGAGCCGGCCAGGGAAGCAATTCAATCTGGGGATTGATGAAGAACCTTTGGACAATGCGCGCCACGTGTGGTCGCGCATTATCCTGTTGAAATATGGCTGTGGTCAAACCCTGACGGTAAGGAAAGACAACTAGCTCCAACGCCTCGGAGATGTAGCGCTGGCTGTTTAAAGTACCGGAAATGCGTAATAGAGGAGTGCGAGAGTAATGAGTAATATCCAATACCGCCCCATACCACAACACCCGGTGCAGGACCAGTGTGGTGGTGCATAACGCAGCTGTTCAGCTTCCTCTCTCCACGGTGTCTCCATACTCGAATCCGAACATCGTGGTGTTGCAGACAGATGCGTGACTCGTCAGTAAAGACAACTTCATTCCATTATGCCGCCCACATCCTTCTTTCATCGCACCATTGGCGGCGGAGACGTCTGTGGTTCTGCGTCAAGGGTAGACCAAGCAATGGACGTCTTGCGGACAGACCACTCTGCTGTAAACGGCGTCGAATGGTACGCGTAGACACTGAATGATGCGTTAACGACTCAATGTGATGTGTTACGGTACGTGATGTGACTGAGCGATCCGTCACTGCCTTGCGCACAATTTGCCTGTCCTCACGTGAAGTGGTGCACTGAGGTGGATGCGATCAACCACGTCGGTCCGTCGTACCCTCCTGCATCCAACGGTCACACATTCGCATTACAGTTGTTTGGTTTCGTCCAACACGACTACCGATTTCCCTGAAAGATAATCCACAATCTCGGTAGGCTACTATCCTTCCTCTGTCGAACTCGGATACTTGATCAAAACCAGATTGCTGTTTTCTACGAGACATAACTGATCATTTTTTGAAAAAACCACAAGAAAAACACAGTTGCCGAACTCAAAATCGTCGAACTCTCCAAGCCTTAAATAGCGTTTTGAGGTGTCGCCGCAGGCGCGCGTGATTGTGTCTGCGCTGATATTCTAATCATTTGCATATCTCACCTCCGCTAATGCATGTTGTAAATTTCATGTTATTTGCATGCTTCCTTCAGGGTGTTGCATTTACGGTGGCCAGCAGTTATTTCCTAATAATAAGTTCGAATTTCGATAAGTAACTAATTTTCTGTGATGGTGCACTCAGGTATGGGGAAGATAATTACCAAGCATTTTAGCAACAAGTGTTCTATGATTTCGAGAGCTCTACTTTTTACTCGAAAGGTCTAGTATTTGTCGTGAGTAGAATATTTTTTTTTTTTTGTCTTTTCCAAAATTGGATGGATTTATTTCAAATGTTTGTCTGATAAGTGTTCATCCTACAGACTTGAATTTCTGAATTTTGTTTTAAGTGTTTATAAATGTGGAAATAAGAATATGTTCTTAAAAATCTCATTTTATACTCCATTTAAATTAAAGAAAACATTGCAAAGAACAACATTTTCTATACCTTGATTTAGATTGTTTCAGAAGTACAGAAAAAAAATTCAGTCTGATATATTTTTTTACAATGTACATTAATATGAAAGATATAAACAAACAAGTACGAAAAATAATTTGCTCCTATAAAATGCATAAATAGCTAAAAAAAAATTCATTGAGCATAACTCATGCATTCACAACAAATCCATCGTACTTCTTTCTCAATTTGCATAAAAACGACTTAATGATAGCAGGAAATTAATTTATGCAACGTTTATATACGAGAAGAATTAAAAGTAGGAAAAACGCAAGTTATTTCTGGGCAACACACGATGGTGTTGCAACGAGAGAGAATGTTGAGTGATTAATACAAATGAAAGATGAAACAACTTTCGAATATATTCTAAATTCAATAAAAAAAAAAAAAAAAAAGTGATTACAAATTTATGATTAAAAATTATTCATAAAATGTAAGGACGAAATGTGTGAATTGGTAAATTAACTACAAATAAAATCGAAACTTGTCATTTAAGGTTATAGGAAATGATGAATTGTGTTTAATTGGTAAGTGAAAGAGAGAGAGAAAAATCACGTTACACACCGGCAAAGTATAAAATCCGGCATTCTATAGAATGCCTAAGATTAGCCGGCAATGTATGAAATGATTCCTATTTCACGCATTGCCCAGGTATTCCATACAATGCCTAATGAGAAACCGGCAAAATTTGAAATACATCCTCGATTCATTTTGAATATTGTGTGGCAAGGCACGAGACAACGCGTGCCTCAGGCTCGGAGTTTGTCAGTTGCTCATTGTTTTTTTGTTCGGGAGTGTAGAAATATTCAATTTTACTTAAAATTGTTCAACAGAAAATTGTTTTTTTCCTGCCCAGCACGAAAATGGGGAAGCAAGAAAGAAAGGAGAAAGAAATGGTGATCTATAGCAGGGGTCGGCAACCTATAGCATGAGGTACAATTTTCAGTGGCATCCAGACTACTCAACAAATTTGTCAATTTTTGAATGGATGGAACTTCAAAAATTTGTAATCGACCTTATTTGACAAATATCTCCAGAATTATGGACAATTAAGGAATTACGAAAAATTCTGAAAGTTAACTCTAAAGACAAATTTACATCTATTTTGTGAGTTATTGAATCTCATTTCAGGAGAGATTTAAATGTTTGAAGAGAGAAAATTGTATGTGTAATATGGTTTTCCGCTTTTAGTTCTACCTATCCAAGTAAAATATCTTTACTCATGTGAAAAATATTTCGAGTCTGCTAAAAATTGTTTAACAACTGAATGCTGAAAATCATGTCAAAGTGCAAGTCACAAGTTACATCACATTTTTTGCTATATGAAAGTGAAGCAACAGTATAAGTTAACATTAAAATTTTATTTATCTTTTCATTTAACTGCAATGAAGAGAAATACATCTTAAGTTTTCTATTTCTTATTTTGATAAATATATTTAAAAAAAACATAATATATGTACAATTTTGAGTTTTTTAAAAAAAGTTCTGTTGAAGAAAGTTATATTTTGTGCTGTTTATTTTTATGTTAAGAAATATTTTTAATTTATGCAAAATTAATGTGTGATAAACCTATAAATCTATATAATGGAACTCTATTCTCTAACTCTGCATACATTATCGCAGGAATAGAATTGTTTCAAAAATGCCCGACTGTGTGGCACGCTGTATCATAATTGGTAGATTGGTTTTTGACACGCCACAGATAAAAGGTTGTCGAGCCCTGGTCTTTAGGCATGAAACCGCTCTTTGACGCCGAGCTACCGAAAATTTGAGTTTAAACGCTGCAAAAAAAAAGTATTTTTTTTAAAAAAATTGAAATTACTTACTAAAAGTTAATAACTGATGTACAAAAAAACTAAATTACTACTAAAAAGGAGCTCAGAGCCTATTGGTTGCTGAATAGCTATGATGTGATGTTTGGTGAAAATAAAAGTAACTCATGTAATCTGTTAAAGCAGGCGTCAGTACTATACAGAAGGGTTCTCAACCACCAGTTCGTGGATCAAATAGCATCGAGCCGCTCAAGGAGTATTAAATTATTTCTATTTTATTTACTGGGGTGTATTTCTCTAGTGTTTGTTTGATTTTCTATGGAAATCATTTTATATTTCATGTAAAATCACTTTATATTCATTTTTTGGAGTATCTGAATTTTATTCTAAAGGCATGTTTAAATACAATTAAATTATTAAATCAAGCGTTGACCGGTCCATGGGGATAAAAAGGTTGGGAAACACTTCTATACAGTACTACGTCGCGGATTCTGAGTTATTTTACGTACTTCATGAAACTTATTTGGCTATTGGACACGGAGGACGGGATAGAATTCTGAAAGAGCTTTCAACCAAATACAAAAATGTCACACGTTATGATACTGAATTGTACATCCACCTTTGTGAATCTTGCCAGAATAAACAGAAAAATTATTTTAAAAAAGGCACTGTTGTGAAAATTGTGATTTTTTTTTCTGAATATCAATATATTGGCACTTGTAGCGAGTGGGAAAGGATGGTTTCTATCGACTTGGAACTTCTGAAAGAATTTTAAAACAAGTATATACGAAATCAGAATGTATTTTGTGCCCTAAAACTTGCTTAGAATTAAAGATATTCTTGACCATGAAATTTTTTAATTTTTTTAATTTTTCCTCTTCTGTCAGTGTTTATCCCAATGGAAGCGGCGAAGGATTCGTCAAATGTACATATGTGTAAAACTAAGTACCGAAATAAGAATGGTCTTTGCGGGAAAAATGTAATTCAAAATGACATTCAAGCCTTCCATGTTGTAATAAGTAGGTTAATTTTTTATTTAAAAAAATATAAAAAAATAATAAAAGAAAGAAAAAAATTTTTTGTTTGGAACAACTTTCTTTTTCCTTTACGTATTTTTGAATAATTTTTTTAATGGCACTCTCATTATTTTGTCAGAATAACATTTGTATTGTTTAGAAATGTACGTCATTGATATAATAGCCTTATCACACACAATGACCTTATTTCATACTTTGCCTAAACCGCTTTGGTCATTCTATAGAATGCCTAGGCAAAGTATGAAATAATTCTTATATTTCATACTTTGCCTAAAAACATCAGGCATTTTATACAATGTATAGCATTTCATACTTTGTCGGTAACATAAAATTCAGTGGTCTTTCGGCTTTTCTCTCTATTACAAATCAAAAGATAATTAGAATTTTATAGAAGTTGGCATCGAAGTATTAATCGGTGTATTACTCAGTATAAGGGGTCGCAGGGGAGTTAAATTTCTCTAGGGGTCTGAAAATATAAACAATTTTCAAACAGGTATAATTTCTGTAAATTTAATTTAAATAATTCGAATCTTTTACACATTACTTATAAAGGAATGGGGCTTCAGAAAAGTATAAAATGTTTAAAATATAATCATAATTTTAAAAATTATAAGCATATGAAAACAAGAAATTTTTCTATGAGAAATATTTATTAAGTTTTACGTCGCGCATGCTATTTTCTAAAAGAGTAGGTTTAATTACTAGCTATATAAGTTGATTTATAAAGGCAAATGTATTCTTAATACTTTGTAGCTACTTTTATATAAATAGAATACTAACTTACATATTTTAATAAGTAAAAAAATACATTTTTAAAAAATATTTAAAAAATTGCAATATTTTACAAATATTTTGAAATACAAAAGATATATAATAATAAAATTAGGTAGGGTATAAAGAGTATGATGCATTGTATAATTCTATAAAGTTTTATACATCAGAGGCTAATATTTTAGAAAATAGCGTGCGCAAAGCAAAAAATACTTAATATTTATTATAGAATTTTCATATGCTTATGACTTTAAAATTATTATTATATTTTAAACATTTTATACTTTTCTGAAGCCCCATTCTATTTTAAATAACACGTAAAAGATTCGAATCATTTAATGTAAATTTAAAATAATTATACTCATTTGAAAATCGTTTATATTTTCAGACCTCCAGTGAAATTTAACACCCCTGAGACCCCTTTTAAAAATGTTTTTGTGTCACTGATTGAATACAATTTTTTTCAATTCCACTAGATTTAAAAATTTGTCTAGAGCAGGGGTACTCAACATTTTTTTCCCGCCGGGCCACATGCACATGATAGGTATCACGCGGGTCGCAACATGAGGGTAATATAAAAAACATACTACAAGACCAAAAGCAAGATTGGACAAAGCAAAATTGATTAAAATATTTCAACTCATTTTTGGCTTTTATTTTAATACTATATTAAATTTTCTATCAAACACACCCAAAAAAATATTTACTTTTATGCATTTTTTATCGAGTTTCGGAATAGCTTCGTTTTCCTTTCATCTATGAACAAGCCATTTGCTTACATTCTACTATAAAAAAAGCAAATTGATAGATTTAATTGCTTTTTGATAGAATTTCCCGCTAAATTTTTAGAACATTGTTCTAAAATAATTGAATTTCTTATTGCGACGGGCTATGACTGGGACATTCAGAAAGGGCCCGGTGGGCCACTTGTCTAGAGTTTATACTTAATCTTTCCTTTCTCATGTTAATTTAGAATTAATAGTCAAAAAAACAAAAAAAACATGCAGTATAAAATTATTAAATTTTTATTTAAGTATTCCCTGCTTAATGTAAATTATCTCATTAATCAAGACTTAAGGAAATACCATAAAGATTTCAATATATTTAAAGTATATCTATAGTCTTGCGCTGTGGGTAGAGTGAGTGAGTGGATATTAACGTCGCAATGTTCAGCTACTTAGCGACGGACCTCGAAATTTTGAGCCGTGGTCAAGTGAAGAAGACGACACCTGAGCACAGGCACTCCCCTCTCCTAACTACCACACTCTACTTTACACACTACATTTGAGCTCTCGACAGATTTAACGTGCATCGTTCCCTTACTCGGCAGGTCTTCAGCGGTACTGGGCTCGAACTTATGACATGCTGGCCAAGGGTCCTTTACCTTGACTACTAAGCTACAGCGGCCACGCTGGGGGGGTAGAGAGCTTCTTAAACTACCAAAGATAATGGTTCAGAATATATTTTTTAATATTTGGAATTTAAAAACATTTACTCTTTCAAATTTGTTTTTTGTTTTTTTTTGAAAATTTCAAGTGAAAATTTTTTATTATTTAATTAATTAATCAACTGGGATACGATGGTGTATACTTATGCATTTTTTCTACAGGTGGACTTTAGTAACCTAATTTGTCATGCTTTTGATAAGTCTAAAGTAGCATAGAGAGTCAAGGTCATTGACTCGGGGCCGGCGTGTCATGAGTTCGAGCGTAGTGCCGTTGAAGACCCACCGTGCAGAGGGGCTGATGCACGTAAAATGTGTCGGGGATCAAACGTCCTTCCGTTGATGTGGTATGGAAGTTAGGGGTGGAAGTACCAGCTCAGGTGTCATCCTCGTATCGTGACCATGGTTCAAAATAACGAAGTCCGTTGTCAAAAAGCCCTCGTGTAGATGAATAGGGCTTCGTTAACATTCACTCATGCCTTGATATTTACCTAATCATACCTAAGACCATCATTTTAAACATAAATTGATTTATATGTCAACACACATTGAGGCCTTATGATGCTTCTAAATGTGATGTTAATAAATAATCCATCAATATCCTCCCATGATGGGGTTAGAATTTCAAGCATCGTTATGAACGTGACTCGAAAACACGAGTTCATCTCCAAAAGCACAGAATGAGTCCTAGTCGCAAAGACTACTTTACTGTTGCTTTAGCTTTGTATTAAAATTGGTGTAAAAAAGAGGGTGTGGCTGTATCATGGACACGGCCGTATGTTGTACGTGAATACGTCGCGAAACGGGTAATATTTTTTTTATATATAAAATATTATTTATGTATGTGAACACTAAGAAGTCCTCCGGGTTTCTGTTTATGATGGCAACTATTTCCTTTCAACGGGTTCAGGAATGAAATCAAATAAACAAATTATTACTGTGTATATAATAAAACTTTATTAATTATAGGTCTATGATATGAAAAATACGACAAAAAAGGCATACAGAATACGTCGAGATTTCTGGTAGACGTTAAATCAATACAGGTATTATACCAAACGTTGTTGGAGAAATTTCGATGTAAGACAAACTGAATTCGCTGAGCTTGAAGCAGGTAATTAACGGTCTTGTGAGGCATTAACATTAAAGTCTCCGACTATCATAATTGGTGTAGTAAGATCAGGATCGTAATCGAGTTTGATTTTAGCGATGTTTTTGGAATATTTTAATAGCGATCGTAACGTAGAGTTTAATTTCTGCTAACGCTGTGCCCGAATGGACACACTCGAGTATGAATTTGAAGATGCCATTGACCTTTACGTTTACTAGACAGACATCACCAGCCTTTGCGTCACTCATTCCCAAGTTAATTTCCGAAATATCAATGTTGACTCTATTACATCAGCAAAGCTATTGATGTTGCGATATATGGCGACACCACCGGCTTTGCGACTTGATGATGATACCGCCACCAATATTGTAGCTGCAATTTGTCTGGGCTTAGCAGTATTGTAAGATTATCTCAGATCAAAACCAGGCGCATTTACTGGCATGGAATTTTCCATCTAAGTCTCGCTGATTGCTAAGTTTTACCTTGCAAACAGAACCTTCGACTCCGGTGCACTTCTGGCACACCGTAGATGCTCGATGGATCATTATCGATGGCGTTGGCTGCCACACAACTGGTTATTGTGTTAGCATGAAATGAATCCCAGTGTACAGTAATCTTGTAATGTTTACACAATGATTGACCAAGTAAGAATTGTAGCCAAGCTTTTACCACTGACTTTATGACCACGCCGCTCAGATACGTATATTAAGGTATCATGTTCTTTATGTTAACATTGAACGTCTGATCATCGTCCAATTGACGCGGCAGCTGCTGCACCATTATGTCCACATTCACGGGTACATTAATGACGTCGCAACCAATATATTCGCATGAATGACAGTCGCGGTGATACTAGACGTGCATTAATCGGATGTAATACGGGCAACCCTTATAGCTTAGGTGGATATACAAATCCATTCGAACGTGACAATGTGGAATCTTTGTCCGAGTCCAGTGAATTTTTACACGTAGAACATAGTTTAAAGTCAGCCACTAACTCTTCAGGGGAAATATTATTAAGCAGTCGCAAGTTTTTTTTTGTTAGCTTCAATGAGCGCAGAAACCACATATCACACACCATCACGATTTATCTCCGAATGAAGTGTTGACAAACGTCGTAGTGAAATGTGCACTAGCTGCTCCCAATGTGTCTTCATAAACGACCATCGTACACAATCGATGCCTACACAGTCCGGTGTCAGTATAGAAGCGATTTCATCTAATCATCAGCATAATTTGAACTGCCCCAGCTGCAGATGTACTGGCACCGTCGTTGATACGCTCGGTCGCATTCATTCTTTTACGTTCCTGGCGCTGCATGACTCACTCATATGGTGTTTTATTATTATCATTTGATTGCTCTTGCGACGCCCTTTCCAACGGTATACGATTTCTGTTTTTGGACTTGGCTTTTTGACGCGTATAGGCCAACATTATGTATTTTTGGTAATTATTTATTTTAACACCTTATTATATTCACTGTCACTATTTTACACTAATGTTTTACATACAATCGATAGATTTTGATCGATAGATTTTGATGGGAGTTGTCGATTGAAACTTAAACGAACGTCGTAGCTTCTCCGAAGCTGAAGTTATGCTAAATGAAAATCTCGATACCCAGCAAAATTACCTCAAAATGGCGGCGCTCCCCCCTCCAACGCATATGAATGAGTCAGTCTTTTCTTAGCGTAATAAATTCTTTAATCCTTTAGTTATCCACTGATGTAATTGAATTTTGGATAGAGATGATAGTTATGTAGCTGAAACACCAAAGTGTATCCCCCGATTTCGTTATTCGTTTTTTTGAATTGCCTCCCTATGGAAGCAATTTTAAAGACGTATTCACGCCAAAAAATTCTTCAGAGTAATGCATTTTTGAAAATGAGGAAATGGTTTCTGCTCTCAATTCCATTCAAATAAATTCGAAAAAATGAAAAAAAATTCAAGCATGAGTTATTTTTTCTAAGTTTTAAATTCTTGAACCTTAGCTTGTGAGACATTGAGTTTCGAATATTTAATACGGCAAAGTTTGATTGGGATGGTTTTTTAAGTAAACATGAAATACTTCATTTCTAGAAAAACAAAATAAAATTTTTGTTTTTACATATTTGGTGAAAAAGGAAGATATGCACCCGTGTGTTTTAAGCCATATTGTATTGTAGAAACGATGTACCAACTATCTTCATAAACAATCGTTTTCTTTGATGTAAATCCATTTAATTTAGATTAGATAATATGTGATAAATTTGTATGAAAAAAGTGTGTAGAGAATGAAAAAAATGTGTAGTTGTATGAAAAAAAATGTAAAGAATTTGTCCACTAACATTTTAGTGGATTAGATTTAATCTTAAAAAATCTACTTTTAGAAAAATCTATCTCGTACATTCTTTTTTAATGAGCTAAGGTTGTAATTTTACTTGAAGTAAACCCTCATAAATATAAATTAGTATTTTATAAGACTTTTATTATGGAAACGTACAATTATCTGAAACTAAGCGAAAAAATGGTATTAAAGTGAAATAACTGCACTCTTTCTAAAAAAATAAGCAAGAAAAAATAGAATTAGCAAAACTTAAGCAGATTACAGAACAAAATTTACATATGTTCCTTGTAGTCAAACGCAAAAGCAGCTCCAAAATAAAATATTTGCATACTCGCACATATAAGGGCTGTGTAATGCGGTAGTTCAGTTAAGCAATTGCTATTTCTTTCGTTGCATTGAATGTCACGCTTGTTTGGTGTGCTTATTTGTTTGTTCCAAATATCTGAAAATGAGTCGTTGACGGCATTTTAATGAAAACGTAGCTGGTATGCAATCATAAAGATCCATTCTGGGAAACGTCCGTCGGAGATTGTCCGAGCCTTAAATGTTAACAGTTCGATCAACAGCTTCGTGTGGAATTGCTATCAAAATGGGTATACAGTGTCACGAATACCTGGTATTAGACATGTTATGGTTACAGCAGCCCGCGAGAGGGCCATTATTGAACGAATTCAATCCGTCAATTTTCTTCGAACGCTGCGACGTCATCGGGAGCAGCGATATTCCAACATATTGTTCGTAAACGACTGCATGAAAGTCATGTGTATTCCAGACGATCAACAGTTCGGTTCCCTTTGACCGATTAGGTTTCCATTGGTTTACAGTGGGCTCTGGATCACATCCATTGGACACTACAGCAATGAGCCAATGTATTGCTCACTGATGTGTTCGAGTCCCGATTCTGTATAAACAACTATTCCCGATGGATACACAGATCAAGAGAATCCCAAATACTCCGTGTCAAGCTCACAATATCACTGAAAGAAACAGCTATAGTCGTGCTGGTGTCATGTGGTTTGGCCAAGTAAATCAGCCGGGGATTGAATTGACCTCCACGTCATTCGTCTCGGTTCAGTGACAGCAGTTATTTATAGGGATGCAATCCTCGGCCCATACGTTTGGCTATATCTGGCAGCTATGGATCTTGATGCCATGTTTATAAACGATAACGTAAGAGTACATAGAGCTCGTGTTGTTAACCAATATGCGGATTGTTTAACACAGCTTCGTAGGTTATGGCCAGCACGTTCATCCGACTTGATCCCGATGGAACATATCTGGGAAATTCTCGGGAGACGACTTTCCGTTCTATTCAATACTCTCCGAAACCTTAAGGACTTGACAACATGTCCCACACAATCCACAAATTGTGATTGACGATCTGCCTTCAAATGTAAAGCGTCGCTGTCGAGCCTACTAGAGGTACAATTCTAATATAGATGATCATACGCCCTACTGATAAACTGTTTGCAACTTAACAATTTTTTTTACAAGTTCGGTTCATTATTGTTTATACTGCTTATTTTGAAAACTTATTGTTGCTTTTCTCTGTTATTTTTCCCATATTGCCTCTTCTGTCCAACAGCCACCAAAATTTCATTACATTACTTCTTTTTATTACCATTTTTCTGTTTGTCTCTTATTTTTGATACAGTGTGTATATGCTTTAGTGTTGGTTTCGGAGGAATAGTCGCGTCCTTATAGGTTACTAATGTAACCTTCTGCATGAATTCATTTTGGAAGAAATTCTTTAATTTTCATTACTAAAATATACTTGAACGATTTTACAGCTAAATAATATAAAAACATTTATTTAAAAGTACATACATTCAATGTAACTTTTAAATAGATGTAAATTTTTTTTTCCTTTAATGATATTAAAAATTTAATAAGAGGTTTTTATACTTATTTTAATTCTTATTTAAACATCCGTGTGGTTATGTTAATATTTTTTTGGGATTAGAACGTTTATTAATTTTCTCACTTTCTATCAAAAACTTATAAGAAAAATATTAGAAATAAAGAGTTGAAAAATTGTTAAACTCCCGATTGTAATTCATGCTGTAACATCCCAACAATACTACCCTTTCATTTTTAATCTTAACTGTAACTTTTACTTCACTCCTGAAATGAAATCAGTTTTATATATTTTCTCCATATATTTTAATATTTCATTCATAATGATTTATTCTCAAATGTTTGTAACAATTCTTATTCTTTTGCTGAATATTTTCTCTTCTGAAATATTGATTTAAGAAATGTGTTTAGTATTTTTCTCCTTATTTAATAAATTGTACTTAGTTTTTAAAAGTTATTTTTAGGCACATATATCTCAAATGTAATACTGTTCAGGGAAGTTGTGTCTTTTTTTGAGGGGAGATTTATATTTACGATGACAATTTTCAAAAGAAACTTACGCTTTTAATCTAAACTGTATAACTTCTCCTTTTTTATTAAAAAAGAAGTTTTTTATTTTGTAAAATGGAAGGTATTGAGATTGTATTTTGTTATGATCTCTCTTGTAATTATGTTAAGTCTTCTATTTTCAGAGTATAAAATATTTTTGTTGAGATTTTTTAGTGCATTAATTATTCCAAGAAGTTGATATTATTGTTGTGTAGCTTAAATTACAATCTTAAGAAAATAGTACTTAAATTAAGTACAGTCGAACCTCTATATAACGAACCTCTATATTACGAATTTTTCTATATAGCGAACTTTTTCCTGGAACCTGGAACATTTCACGGTTTTCTTCGTAAAATAACCTCTATAGCGAAGTGCATTCTCTTTATAACGAACTTTTTCTTTTGTGATTCAATTTTTGTTCTCCCTTTTTCTAAAGTATTTCTGAAAAAATTTCGAGTTATTCTCTCTTTAACACATTTTATGTTGGTCATAATGCTTGAACTTGTTTCATTAGATCCTAACTCGCCGAGCGCAATAGAGTTCTGGACGTTTCATTTACGAAGTGCCACCTTTAGCCCCCATTGCCCAGTTCACTAGAAACATCGCAATTCGATATTCTCTTTCACCCTCAGTGGAGTTGTCCCGTGTCCCTGTGTTCTAATTATAAAATAATGCATGATTAATATTACGTGTATGCTTTAAATTATAAAATGTCCTTAAAAGTTATTAATTTTAGTATAAAATTTTCTCAATATTGAATATACAGTGAATTATTCGACATTCTTTTTTCTTGTTTTCCTCGCAGTTTTTCTTCCTTTTTTTTGATGGGTGCGATATATAAATTAAACATATATAAGTTTAAAAAAAGGTGTGAATAATGCCTTTTTTAATTTATAGATAGTGTTTATGGATTTAAAATTTGTTTTATGTGGTTTATAAAGTATGGTTTATATAAAAGATGAACCTCTATATAACGAATTTTCCATATAACGAACTATTTCCGGGATTTAGTTACTTCGCTATATAGAGGTCCGAATGTAATAATTATATGATTATATATTAATGAACTATATGATTATAATTAAAGTTTATAATGTAAATAGGCATAATGATAGTTTTATTAAATATATTTCATATTATCTTGTACCGATGCATTTCGGATATTAGAAATCATTGATTAAGAGTTGTGTAGCTTTTAGGTCACTAGTTTTACACTCGATTTTAACAAATAATGTTTTTTAGAATGTGGTTTGGTATGATGTCGTAATTCGGGGAGGGAACTATGAGATCAGGTATCATCTTTACGTTCTGATTATAGTTAAAAATATTGATAATTCTATTTTCAACATATCATTGAGCTGCCTTACTAGGCGTGTTTTAATACAGAAAATCAAATCTAATCAATCAGAAAACTTAAGTTACAAGTGATTTAAGAAACTTTTTTTTTTGAGTATAAGATTTCTGGATGATAAATACCATGAATGTTCAAGAGCAGTTGATGATAAAAAACTTGAAATTGCTATTGAAATAGATCATCGCTAAAACTCGACTCAAGAGGTAGTACGAAAACTTATCAGTGATCAATCACCAATATCGTTGTAATTTACAGTAATGTATATATTTTTTGCGCTTTAAGAATAATCTATTTCTGAGACGATCAATATAACAAAGATGGATCTTTCGTAATTTACAGACGACTTTTTCTGCAAAGTGAAGACTTCTGTTATTTGATTGTATGAAACGGGCTTAAATTTTTTTTCTTCTAAATTCAACTTTCGATTTGGGTTCAAAAGAATAAAATTTTTTGCCTATAATTTACATTTCTGTATTATGAATTTAGTTATATTAACATTAATATCAATGTCTTGTAAATGATCACTGCGGTTAATTGATTTTATCGGATTCTGCTGAGCTATATGCGGAGTCGAATATGAACCATTAGAATGTTAGTGTTTCTGAATTCTTTGATGAGAAAATTTTGAATTCTGTTTAAGTATAAGTATATGAAATAACTCTCAATTAGAGCACTAAAAATAGTCTTGTTAGCTTTTGCCGTGGGAAGTTATCTAATTAAAATAACCGTAATAAGATAAATTTCCCCTAGAGAATTGTTTTTCTGAGATAGGAAGATGGTGCGCGCGGGCGCGTTTCATCTCAGTAAACCTTTTTATAATACATTTTTCATGCGACTAGATGGCTGATGCAATCTCCACGTTCAACTGTTTAGCTGCCAAGTTTGTGGTGAGAAAGGTCGCTTTGTATTAAGAGGTCTCAGGGGTGTTAACTTTGTCTCGAGAGGTTAAAATATAAACAATTTTCAAACAGGTAAAGGGTGTTTTTTTTAGAGGTATAGAACTTTAAATTGCAATACAACAACGATGTATTATTCGATTGACATGAATTTTTTTTATTCGAAAGATAATCTTGTGGCATTGCATTTTAAAAAATATGATTTCTGGCATAGGACTGCCACGGCTGGCTCGGATGTAGTCCAATCTGGACTTCAAATTTTCGATGACTTTTTCCAACATCTGTGGCCGTATATCGGCAATAACAGGACGAATGTTGTCTTCCAAATGGTCAAGCGTTTGTGGCTTATCCGCATAAACCAATGACTTTACATAGCCCCACAAAAAAATAGTCTAGCGGTGTTAAATCACAAGATCTTGGAGGCCAATTCACAGGTCCAAAACATTGTGAAATTAGGCGGTCACCAACGTGTCTTTCAATAAATCGATTGTGGCACGAGCTGTGTGACATGTTGCGCCGTCTTGTTGGAACCACAGCTCTGGACATCATCATGATTGTTCAATTCAGGAATGAAAAGTTAGTAATCATGGCTCTATACCGATCACCATTGACTGTAACGTTGTGGCCTTCATCGTTTTGAAGAAGGATTCCACCAGCCCATAAAGCGCGCAAACAGTCAGTTTTTCTGGATGTAACGGTGTTTCGACGTACACTTGTGGATTAGCTTCACTCCAAATGCGGCAGTTTTATTTGTTGACGTAGCCATTCAACCAGAAGTGCGCTTCATCGCTAAACAAAATTCGCTTATGAAAATCGACCATTATTTTCGAAATAAAATTGCACAATTTGAAAGCGTTGTTCAGGCGTGAGTCTACTCATGATGAATTGCCAAACCAAACTGAGAATAAATCACTTGACAGCTGTTAAATCGGTCGCCATCTTGGAAAGTAATGCCAACTTAAACTTCTATACCTGGAAAAAAACACTCTGTATAATTCTTTTAAATTTAGATTAAATAATTCGAATCTTAAACACATTATTTACAAAAGATTATGGTTTCAAAAAAGTACAAAATGTTTGAAATATAATGACAATTTAAAAAATTATAAGCAAATTATATCTTTTGTATTTTAAAATATTTGAAAAATATTGAAATTTCAAAAAAAAATTAAAAAATGTAATTTTTTTTATTTTTAAAAAATATAACTTATTATTCTATTTATATAAAAATACCACAGTGTAAGAAGGATGCATTTAACTTTATAAATCAACTTATTGCTTGTAATTAAAGCTACTAATTTAGAAAATAGCATGCGCAATGTAAAACTTAATATTTCTTATTTTTATGTGCTGATAATTTTTAAAATTATGATTATATTTTAAACATTTTACAGTTTTCTGAAGCCCCTTTCCTTTATAAATAATGTGTAAAAGATTCGAATTATTTAATTTTAATTTCAAGGAGTTAACCATGTTTGAATATTGTTTATATTTTCAACCCTCTAGAGAAAGTTCAACCTCTGAGAAATGGATTGCTGTTAACTTTCTAAAAGTGGATCGCTATTAATCTAAAATATTCCACATATTTCTTCCAGTTTAACTATAAAAGATAAAGGGTGCCTGCCTCTATTTTTTCTCCTTTTCTTTCTTTACAACCAAAATTTTGGAGAGAAAATATTCCACATCCATTTTAGGGTGATGGTAGCTCACTGGTTGAGGTCACGCATTTTCTATTAAGATATGTGAGGGTTAAATCATAGGTTCTAATTCTGTTTTCATTGAAGGCTGCCAGGTGTAATGGAAGTTTTTCACTTCAAATTCAACTTTTGACTTAGTGACGAAGTTAAAAAATTAAGTAGCCGTTTCTGGTGTCATTCTCACTCGTATATCCTTAGTCTTAAATATAGAAAGGTTTTATAGGTAAAACGTCATAATTAGTTGTGAAATCCATCTCTGACAACTTATTGGGATTATTCCTGCAAAGGATTATTCCTGCAAAAAAAGTCAAACTCTCAGCTCAGTTAGCACAATAGCTTATTATAAATTTTTTTTTCTAAAAAATATATAGTAATTTTTAAAATTTCTAAATAGTTATTGATAACGTACCACAACATACTATATTCGCCAATGAATTTTTACTCGCCGTGTCCAATCGACGCATCATTTACTTATCAAACAGCAACAAACATTTTAGTAGCCTTCTGCTAAAATATTTGCTGCTTTTAAAGTAGTGATAGATAAAAATAAAATATCTACCACGCCTTTTTTTTAGAATTCCATTCCTTTGATGTGTGTAATATTGAACGTTATGCTTTCAGAGAGCAAGAAAAAAACTGTATTTTTCTTAATGTTATACTTATTAATTTGTACAGTTATTTTGCGTCTCGTAAATTAAAATTCAAGAAAAATCGTTGATTTTTAATAATTTTTTTTGTTTCGTGTTAACGGTCACTAACCTAATTTAGACTTTTGCATTCAGTAAGTGTTTTTCAAAACTAAGTGAGATAAAATATCAAGCCATAGGAAAAATTTCTAAGAAGCAACAATTTTTTCCATGTATAAACGGAATTGCAGTATTTAGGCTGTGGCATAAAAGATAAATGATTTGCTTGATATATAATGGCATCATTATTGTATCAAACATAAAACGAACGACACACTAGACAACATAAAAACTATTGCACAAATTGTAAGAAGAGGAGAGATATTCCACCTAATATGTGAAGGTGAACTATCACTATTACGTATAGTGAAGACTTTTTTACTTTTATTGCTCAGAAATTGGCTGCAAAAAGTTTCACACCACTGTTGTTGTAAGGAATTAACACTGACAAACCACAAGACAAATTATTTTGTTTCTCGAGACTATTAAAATGAATTGAAAGTTTAGTTATTTATAATCTATTAAAATAAAATATTTTTTTTTTGCAAATGGGGCTGGGCAAAGGTATTTCAAACCTTTGCAGATCTAGTACAATCCCCAGGAGCTGGTATCACTTTTTAGTGCACACCATGTAGGCGATACCAATTACCGCAAGTAATTTTGACCCCCAGTTTCCTCCCCAGAGGGAGACACCTGAGCTCTGACGATGCGAACTTGCACTAGGATTTAGTTTTGCCTAGAGCACCCTAGCCGAACAGACACTCTAAAGATCTTTTACATGCCGTATAATCAGACGACATGGCTACTGCCGATTTTCTGCATCACGAAAATCCACCGAAAAAACTTCTATATTTTACTTATGGAAGGAAAAAAACAGTAAGTGAATATTTTTGGAATCCTTTCTTGAAATAGATTCATATAAATTTGAACAGTTAAAAGTTTTACTTACTTGTGGGATCTATTATTACCTCTGAATATCTCATGAAATAACTGAATATCTCATGAAATACAGAATCGATTATACCTGACAAATAAGGATTTTTATGGACTGAGGAGGTTTTTAAAATCTAAAATTCTTTCAAGAAGCACACAATTTTTAATTTACAAAACTCTTATTAGACCAATTCTGACATAGGCATCTGAGACTTGAATAAAATCGAATAGCATCCTTTGAGAGAAAAATACTTTGAAGTAGAGTTGGAGGAGTAAAAGAAAACAATAGCTAGAGAAAGAAGATACAACTTTTGAATTATATAGAGTTTATAAACAATTTGACATCATTAAATGCATAAAAATAAATAGAAGGAATTGTATAGCCTGTATCAGGGATGGCGAACCACTGGTACGCGTGCCATTGATGGCATGCGGCACAATATTTTGGGCACGCCACCGATCAAAACGGTTTGTATTTTAATTCAAAATAACGAAGTTCAGTATGAAATATTACGAACAAACGCAATTAATTGGTTGCAGTTTTCAGCGAGATTTTTTCAGTTCAAAGAATTATAGAAAACATTCAAATTCAAGCTTTTTTAATGTACCCTGATGTGATTTCATTTAATAAACTGAACTTGTCCCAATTCAATGAGGTTGATTCGCGACAATGAGACGCCAAGTCGGAATCACGTGACGAGGATACCAACATTTCCCCACGTTTTGAATCAGTGTGTAAATTTCGTATGCTTGATATGTTTACTTCTTGTCTGTGAAGCTTATTTCTGAAATTTTATTTATTTTTATTATATTTTTGCATTATCCTTGTTTAATAATTAGGTATGAAGTATTTTTCGTAATTTTTTAGCATAATTTTTGTTTCAGTTTAGAATATTTGTCATGTGGTGTTAGTGTGCGAAGCCTGCGGCTACTTGCGGTTTGTTTATGTATTTATTAATAATTCTAGATTATTTTTAGCATCCTTATAATAAGTCCTTTGTTTTCATGTAGTTTATTATGTTTATTTACGCACGAGAAGGATTTACAGTATAGAATTGAGACCATTAAATTTGGAAAAAACTTCTCATATATGTCCAATTACTTATTGGTACATAGTGTATCACTCCACATAAATTCATTAAATAGTGTAATTTATAAGAAACATGTGTATATATATGAAATGGTCCCATTTTGAAATGTTAATGTTTATACCTTTCATTGTCTGATTCCCTTAGTAATTACCAGCTACAAATATTCAATATTTTTAGAAATATTATCTCCATAATTTCTCATAGAAGAGGATGGAACATTCAGAAATATGAAATGCAAGTAAATATAATTTTGGAAATGAATTTATAATAAGATATGTCAAATAACATGGATATTTTTGTTTATTTAAAAATTTTCATACCTATTTCTAATGTTTAACAAGAGATTTATTCTTTTTGAGAGTAGAGTGTATAAAATAACAGTTGGTTAATATAAAGTTTTTGATTAATGATTAAGAATTCTTCTGTGATGGAAATGAAATTGCTTTTAACATCATTCAAAGGTTTGGGATATCTGGAATAATCTAATTATAAACAAACATTTGATATGTTTTATTGTTTGACTTCCTTTGTGATTATTACCCTTCAAAAGGTTTGAATTTTTTTAGAAAGGCCTGTCTCCAACATTCAGAAAGAAATGAATTTGACTTTTTTTAAAAATAAATTAAGAAACATGCTTAAAGAAATAGGCTTTTTAATAAAATTATTTTATAGTAGAACAAATTAAATTGTTTTCATGAAAATTTCTCGTATAATGAAGCAGAAAATTCTTATCGGACAGTTTTATTCAATAATCATACTTATTTTAATATACATTATTTATTGACACTTAATTTTAACATTACATGAATACACTATAAATAAATAAAGCAGTTTATGATCTGCTGTATAAATCAGACTATGAATGTAACACTATACTATAAGGACAAATATAGAACAAATCGAGGATCTAACTGCCAATATTTAACGTGCATAATATCTTGTTAAATTATTATATCTCAATTTTTATCTTATTGATGATATCTAATAAAATTATCTGGAAATCTTATAAATGGCTTTTTCAATTTATTTACAAGAAAAAAGTATTAAATATCATCAACCCAAACAAATAAAATGATACTGTAAAAAAATTAAAGAAAATCCTTTCCTAAATCACAGATTTAAATAGCTAAAAAAAAGTCAGATTATGCAGAATTTCTGAAATTTTCTCTCACTTTATTTTAACTCATTAGGTTTATGACATAAAAACTTAAATTTTTAAACACCACCACAAGCAATTAATAGTAAACAAACAAGTAATTGGGTTGTCTGTTCTTTAAAATTAATTAAATCTTCAAGAAAAACAACCAGCTATGTGACATAGGAACTAGAAAGCAAAAACAGGAGACTACATTATATTTGTAGGTTGTCAACAAAACTTTTCATAGTATTTTTGAGAAATTGTTCATGGTATGGATCTAGATTAAATGAAATATCCTAAGAATTTTAAAATTTCAGATCTTAAATCAACTTTCTGAATTTACATAAAACAAATTAGAGTACTTAAATCAAGTAACTTATAGAAAGAAGTTTTGAATAAAAAAAAAACAAAAACACATATAAAATGGCAATGTAACTATTTTTTGTAAAATATCTCGATACACTTTTTTTCATGTCCTAAAAGTACAATAAACCTTTGTATAACATTTGTTTATCATAGCAAAATATCTAAATATCTCTATAGCTAAAATATCTCGATACACTTTTTTTCATGTCCTAAAAGTACAATAAACCTTTGTATAACATTTGTTTATCATAGCTGTAAAATTACATATTAAATACTAAAGCTTATTATATTTATTTTTAAACCACCCTAATTTTTTTACATTAATTTTTATTTTTATTAATCTTTATTATCGTTACATTGCATTTACTACATCAAAATAAAATTGACAAAGGATTTTTTTTAATTTCCCACTAATTACAAAATTCCTACAATCTGTTCCTCTAAAATATACGAAGCATTATCTTCTGTTTTAATGGGAATATTTGATTTTTTACACTGAACATACCAACACTTAATGCATACCTATTTCTACCAGTTATTGTATGTATAGTGTTAAATATACCTCAGTTCATCCAAACTTAAACTTACTTGGATTAATGTATTGATGATTTTTTATATGCAAGTTGCTTGTTGGGTCATTTCTAGTGTGAATGCATGATGCAACATGGACTAGAATAGAGGCATTCATATTCCATATGGTGTTCTGCATGTTCTAATTCTGCAGTTGTCGTAAGCGAGCCTCTGGCTCAGGGATGACGAACCAATGGCACGCGACACAAAATTTTGGGCATGCCGCCGATCAAAGCGGTTTGCAATTTAGTTCAAAATAACAAAGTTCACTATGAAGTATTACGAACAAACTTACGAAATGTATTTTTTCATAGAAAACAGTTTTGAGTTGTTAGTATTTAGTTTTATAATTTTCCCAATAATTACAAACCAAAGTTATTTGACGGCACATCTATACCCCATTAAACATTTCTCTAGAAAAAATGGCACGTTTATCGGTAAAGGTTCGCCCCCTAGCCTATACAATTCGAATGCCAAATGATAATGTTGTCAATAAGATACTGCAGTTCAAAGTCACTGGGAGATTCGAAAACAGGGAAGACCAATGCTGCTGAGATGGACAGATTCAGTGAAGTCAGACTTTATAAATGAGAAAGCTTAGAGAATGAAGGTGAATGAGAGGTCCACTGTGGAGGAGACTTCAAAGGAAGGCACTGTTCCACGAGGGGCTGTCTTGCCGGATATGATGATGAATATTTTTATGTTTTTTATAATTAATATTTGAAAGTGTATTCGTGCTTATTTTTCAGGCACCCGGTGTACAAATTGTATTAACTTCAAGGATATAAGCCTCTGTTATTCCTTTTGAAGATGTAATTTTTTTATTTAGTTTTCGGAAACAAGTTGTTTGAATTCGAATGTATTAATATAATTACATTTGCCGTTTCAAGTTTTGTATCTTATAAAATTTTATGAAATCGTTCAAAAGAGGGAATAAGGAGTGTCCTTGATACACAATGAAGAGGGAAACTAAAGGTTAAATTTACAAAAGATCCTTTAATAAATAAAAAAACAAACTAAAACACATTCCGTGAAAGAGTAAAACCTAGCAACAAAAGATGGCATTTTTTTTACGGAACTTGATTGCGTGACAATAGTAACAAGGAACATGCAAATGTACTTCAGAAGATTTGCAGTGTTTCCACTGCTTCAGTCTGCGTAAACAGTGAACGTGAGAAAAATAAGGGGAAAACACTTGTTATCTCCTTTCTTTTACGTATATATATTGCCCGTGTTGCGCCACTCTACAACGAGGCGAGATAAAAATGTTTGGAAGTGGTGAGAAAAAAAGGATACAAAAATTCTCTCTTTTGCAATTGGTCGCAAAGATGCCTATGGACGTTCGGTGAAGCCTTGCTAATGTGGTTACCATGGTTACACGTAAGTAATGTTGCAATACGAGAATCATGGGAAGAACTTACAAAACTCTTTTGTGTCGCCAACTCAAGAAAATCAATCCTTATTCCTGGATGTTTTTTATAACGATGCGAGAAAAATGCAGTAGCTTGAATAAAAAAGAAAATATACTCTTTAAGAAAATACTTGTTTGTGTAATATTTATAAAACTTTTCTTTACGCTATATGAAATTCAATTTGTATACGAAATCGTACTTTTATGCATTACAAAGCTTGATAAAAGTCCCTTGCCTAAAGTACTGGCAAAATATAAGTAGCGTTAATATTTTTTTATACAAAGAGGCGTTTGGATAAATTTCAATTACAATACTAATTTATTTCTTCTCTAGAGTGATATAATGATGTTTTTGATGTTAAATATGCTGAAAAGTTCTATGTAATGGTCTTTTATCTCCTTAATATGTTCCTGTATGAAGCAAATGAAAACTTATACAAAAGAAAGGAATACTGTTCATGTTTTTTAAAAAAGGTTAAGGGGTATTTTATCAAAGCATCTTTCAAAATTTTATTTATGTAAGTTAACAATTGATTATTCAATTTTATGGCGCAAGAGCCAAATTAGGCTAAACTAAGCCAAACAATTTTAAAAAAATACTAAAATTTTCAAAAACTGACCCTGATTTAAAGGTAATATGATAAGGTCAGATTATATTTGTTTAAAATGTCTAATTCAATAAATAAATTATCAGATTATATAATAAAATCCATAAAATAATTATACTTGATGTAAAATATCAATTGAACGTAAAAATACAAATATCAAAATATCAGCAAATCAGTCAAAAGATTTGTTTTAAAAAAGGTATTTCTTTTGGACGAGTAATGTAAAAAGGAGAGATCCAACTGGCAAAAGTCACAGAAGACTCTCTTTACAACAAATATTTATGCATTAGACGTGTGTGTCCGATACGAAGTCGAGTTAAGCGAACATCTGGTCTTCAGATCTGCACCACAGCCCAATGAGTAATGTAAGGATGAATACGACGTGGCTTGTTAATGGCTTATTGATCCCAAGTCTCTTTCCATACACGGTGGATATAGCGAAGTACAGAAGCTTTCAAATCCTGGTGGCAGACAGGCTACAACATGTGATCATACATGGTTCTTGCAGCGCTATCAGCCAGTTCATTACCAGGTATACCCACGTGTCCAGGTACGCCCAACAAAAAAGATATCAAAACTTTCTTTCTAATTTATGTAGGTGTGGAAGTATTTCCATCACAGCGGGGTGTATATGGTCTGTAAAGTAGTTAAAGGATTCTAAGGCTCGCATGCTGTCAGTGTACACACAAAAATGATGGTGGTCAGAAATTAAGGTGTGCTGAAGTGTCACAAGAATGGCAGTTCGTATGTTAAAAAATGAAATAACTTGGATGCAAGAGCGTAATTCTTGCCATTAAAGTGAACACATCATAAAAAAAATCGAGTCTTAGATTGTTCGACTACCTTTCGACTATTTTCTCAACTTGAAGAGTATATTAGTGTAATTAATTCTTGTTGAATGATTGATTGTTTGATTTTATGGCACAAGAGCCAAATTAGGCTAAGCTGCGCTAAACAATGATTCAAAAAGTAATTCTTGTGAACATATTCAAATACAGTTATTTACCAATGTAGAGTTTTGAGAATTGACTCGTTTCACTCACAAATTATGCCGATTTACTTACCCTGAAAGCAAATTAAAATCTATTTTTGTATAACCTCAATTAATTAAGGTATCTAGGACTGATATATTATCTTCTAATATAATATTAGTAGCTGTGAATTACTTTAATTGAAATGGCCTATGAGTCACGGTTGCGAATTCATAGCCAACATTGTCGAGTCGTGGGCTTGAGTCCTTGTGTCAATGAAGACCCGCTATTAAAAGAACTGCTGCACATTAAATTTGTCGATGCTCAAAGCCCTCACGTTGGCGTAGTGGGCACGTTTCGGGTGTGACGATCTCGGAATTTTTTCTCATCACTTGGCTGAAATTCAAAATTTCGAGGTGTCCGTGGTAGCTTGAGGGTCATGATCAGGAGCTAGTGGCCGGCGTGAAATGAGTTCGAGTCCCAGCGCCACTGAAGATCCACATGTAAAGGGGATGATGCACATTAAATCTGTGGTGGCTCAAAATATTCCCGTTGGTGAAGTGGGATAGTTTGGAGGGAGGTACCAGCAGGGACGTTTTAAGGCATGAGACAACAGGGCTCGGTCGCAGTGGGGGCCTCGTCTCGTTCTAGACTTAGTCTTAGTAAGATCATAATTCGAATAATTTCAACAGTGAAATGTTATTTCTGGTTGTATTCTCCGAAAAACTGGAAATTTTGGACAATAGGTCAACTGGCTATATGTGATGACTGTCTTCCATGTACAGGCCTGGGCCTACCACCATACACCATCATTACTCATACAGTCAAAAGTATACAGTCGGTCAAACAGGTTGTGAAATTGTAAGTCATACACATTTATTTGTTTCGGGTTATTGTTTGTACGAATATTTGACAACGAATTTTATAGACTGTCTACTTTTAAGGGTCATAGATGGGGCCTGTATTTGTGTAGGGGTCCAGGGCCTACTTTTGAGTAGGAGCCCAGGGCCTCAAGAAGTCTTCCCTGGTTAGCTGCTCATGTATCATCCTTATTACCTGACCGGGGCTCAAAATTGCGTTTCCAATAGCCTTGTTGCTTTATAATGCGACATTAATAAACAATCACTCCCTCATAATTATGAGAGCTTCAAAGTGCGAAGTTAATAAAGTATCAAATAAAATCGCTTGCATTTAACAAAAATATTATTAGAATATTTTTGTCCCAGAATTTCTCGGTTCACGCACGCAAAATTGTTAGTTAAGAGTAAAATTGTTTCGATTCCATCTCATTTATAAAAATATTTATGTCCATCGTTAAGGATCGAATATAAAACTATTTAAGTGAAAAGAAAATACCTCAAAATACTCGAGTTCGAATCCAGTTCGTCGTATTCATTTTATTCGGAGCTATAATACGAATTCCTCCGAAGAAAGCCTTGTCACCTGTTATTCTTACGTAAACGAAAGTAGTTTTAAAGCACTGTCGCGTCAATCGCTATCATCGCACATGAGTTCATTCATCAAGAACGCGAAGGTTGAATTCTAACATCTTAAGAATTTTCAGTATGTCGAGAAAAAACACCTAAAATTCCTCGAATAGTTGTTACTTTATGAATGTTCCCAGTCGTTTAGTTAGATCGAGACTACTCGTCTTCGGTAGCGCTCTCGCGTAATGGGAAAAAGGCGAGTATTGTTTGTGAACCTGCTCGTAATTTTTTCTTTTTTTCTTTTTCACTATTTTCTGCTCTATCGGAACAGCTGGTGCAACTCTCTGAGGAGAGCCTGAGCGGCAAAATATCGGTGTCACTGAGAGGAAGTCGGTCTATCTCGAGGTAAAAGAGTTTACTACCCAAGATTTCGTTAATTTTATGCCAAGGTCATAAGAATATTCAAAATCGTCTGCAGTGTTTGGTCACCGTAACCGGAAGGTATGATAAATCGAACCATTACTTTTTTGTTTTGAAACTTAGGATGATCTGTGCACACTTCCTTGATAATAATTTACCGATATTTTTATTAAATGTTCGGTTTACATGTTGTTGTATCTTTTTTATTTTTCTGAAAATATCCGATATTTCTGTGGATATTTTTTTTATTGTGATTTTGTTATTTCTGACTTAAAGCCACACTTTTTGACTTCTCCGCTAATTATAAATATTTCAAAGTACTAACGAAATCGAATAAAGTTGTCTTTTATACCTGTAATGCTCTGAACAATCATAGATATCTAAAATATGACGCCATTCATTGAGTAAATAAAAATTGATGGAAAAGAAAGATTTAGTTGTAAGAAGTTTCTATAGATTTTCTGGTACGGAAGTATAATTATATAGTAAAAGCTTTTTTTGTGCGGTCCTTTTTTATGCAATTTTACTTTTGCGCTATCTTTTTTTATATGGTACATGAATTTCAACAGCTTTGGCAACTCTGTAATGATTTCTATTAATGTACTTATATACACTTCAAGACTCTCTGTTTGTTATAAACAGTCCCCCGACAATGCATGTTCAATTACTTTTCTCAACGCGCTTAGCAGTACGCGTTTGATTGAATACGAAACTGTCAATGATAGTGACATTATAAATCATTTGATATATTATGAAGACCGACAAGAAGAACCGGATTCTTTGAGAGTGGGTAAGATAAAGCTTTAAAACAAACATGGAACAGCATTTTCTCAAAATGGATACCATTCCGAAAGGGGTTAGAAATTCCATAAAGAGCTTCGGTCATGCTTATCTGGTTATCGTGACGTTTATAAGCAACTGACCAACCGGTCCTCGTCGCAAAAATTTTTGCAAAAAACTGACTTTATGGTGACAAAAAATAAATTAATTGAAATTGTATATCTTCAAGTGACAAAAAAGTGATTTTTAACTAATTCATCACATGAAGACGCGCACTTTTGATTACTGCGAGTAGCAAAAAATTATGTCGGTGCATTTTGAAAACTTCTTTTATACAATGAGATATTTAATGTTTTAAAAATATTTCCATGTGTAATTTAATTATTTATTTTGTTTAAAAGCACTTTCTCATCATTTTCATTAATAATTGACGTATTTTCCAAGTGCGATTTTTTATGCAGTCCCTCTCCATCGCATGAAAAAAATTTCTGTAGTATATCGACAAATTTGTTTGTTATATGTAAATATTTATGAAATATATTTTCGAATATTTTTTTGCGCAATCTCTAATCTACCGCGCAAAAACAAGTTTTCTTGTATATATATTCACATTTCCCCCTTCCATTTCTACAAAATAAAACATGGACACATTTTTTTTGAGGGAATGCATGTATATTTCTCTCTCAAAGTGTTATAATTTAATAAGTCAAATAATATAGCATATCGAATTCATAGATATTGAATAATAACTATCTCTAAGATACTGCCATTAATATATCATGCATTAGATTTATTTATTACTGCTTTTATCATCAAATATCAATGCACATCAGTGTCTACACTAGAGAATTATTCAACAATATCCCATTCTGTGTATACCTAATACAGTTAACTACAACAAATAAAATTCCTTCACAAGAATTAATAAATTGGGAAATAATGCGAAAGCTTCTTAAAATATTTAAAATGAATGTTTTAAATTGTTCAATTGGTATTAATAGCTGTTATACTTAGAAAAACATTTTTTAAAAATTTTTATTTTTATATTAGCTTTTGTTAATTTTCAATACCTTAGGGACTTTACCTGCCTTAAATAAAGTTCCCCTAGATTTATATAGCCCTAGTCATCTTTTTTTTAATGGAATTTCATGTCCTGAGTAAACAAGGGTGTAATGTGCCGCTGCAGTAATAATATAGCGAACTTTTCTTATTTATTTTGGATATTCGTTTTTGTCAACAAATACCCAACAGTTCATTTCTTTAACTAGCATAATCTTGTTCGTGGTAGCATAGTAAAATCTGACTCTAGTGACCCTTGTCAAAGAAATCAACTATTCTCACTCCTTGTTACGATATTTTTTAAAAAATCCATTACCTTCAAATACTCTTTAGTTTTGTTTAAGGCTGTCTTCGGTAAAAGTACGAGAGCTCGAATTAAACGCGAAGCACATTTTCAGACAGAAAAATGACCCAATTTCCATCGAAATTTGCTGTATTACAACTCGTACCTCTGTTAACAATATAGTGTTTTTAAAAAGTTTAAAATATTCCGAGAATACTTTCTTTTTTGTTTCAATACGTGGAAGCAAAGCCTATTTAACATTACGGTATAGGATAAAAAGTGCGAAACACATTTTGTACCAGAAGAAATGAGAATCAACTCGGTTAAAAATGAGAAGTATGATAAAAAATACTGCTCTCTAAAGGATAGTGAAGCCAGAAAATCCTATTAATTTTTCATTTCTTTTATATCTGAAAAATGTTCCAAATTCGGGTCCTATTCTTTAACATTAACCGAAAACAGCCTTAAATAAAAGAACAAGGCAACGTATATTTTCCGATTGATATTAAATTCATTTTCTCAATACTTTACTGTTAATTTCATTCATTTCAAATACAGAATACACTTTAAATTTATATTTTTGTTTGCTAATTTAAAGTAATGTAGAATATGTTATTCTGCATTCTATTTTTAATGTGCATTTTTAACTCTGCTTAAATACATTTATTTCTAAATACTAATGCATCCCTAAGTTTTCATAAAATGTTAATAGAATGTTGGTAGAATAATGTTATAATAGCTATATGTTACACGAAATTGAATTTTTCGAAGTATATGTTGCATGATGTTCGGATTTTAAAGAATGAGGACATCATGGGAGGTGTTTCATCTTCGTCACCGGACCGTGGCTCAAAATTACGAAATTATACATTGGTAACCGAGATTCGTCATCTGTGTAGCGTAACCCAAAACTGAAATTTTTCACATGCTTGTAAGAAATACTACATAGTTGACTTGGGCATTAAAATTCCAAAACACATGGAATTGATCTCGATGGTGACAAATTAATACTTTTCAATTTTTTTTCCAAGATGTATTTCGTAGGGATCGATTTTACCCTTTTTAAAATGCTGTTATCTCTGAAAATTCCCGCTTGTAAAATGTTCCAAAATATATTTACAGCCTATTTATCGAAAAATGTTTATGTGCGTGTATTTCTTGTTTCTTTTTCGAAAATCGTGCGAGCATGAACTTGTTTTCGTTATCTCCCGGGCAACGGCTTGTCTGCCATGCCATCCTAGGAGAATTCGTAAACAACTTGATCTGGTGAAAGGAGAAAAGCGTCAAATTTCTAAGCATCCCGACATAAGTTTTTCTTTCGTTTCCTTCTGTCAAATTATATGCTGTTTTTCTCAAGGGTCGCGAAGAAAACGAAGGTATTTCCATATTCCATGTTGCTGCAATTGATTCTCGTGTGTTTTGATTGAAAAGTTTGTTTTTGAAATTACGTTATAATTATTCTCTTCCTCGCTCCATGCTTGTTTGTTTACATTCTCTCAGAAGAGGGTTTCGATTGATTAGGGGGATGTTGTACTTAGAATAATGCAACAAATGAAAAGCTTTATTAAGTGTATATTCAAAGGAAATTTTATTATTTCGTAGAGTATACTTTTGAAAGAGACCAATATCATTATTTTAAAAGCGATGTGTGTAAATATTTCGAATATATATTTTGCCGGATATCGCTAAGAAACTGTATTATGTTTCTGTGTATTGTTTTAATGTTACAATATATTACTATAAGCTTATAACAATATTGTGCTCTTTACTATTTTCATTGCCAGCTTAAAACAGTTATTACGAATTCATCATATTGCCCAGTACTTTATTTTATCATTAAATATATACATCAATATTGGGTTGCATCATCGCTGGTTGAATTCATTAATTTCCAACATTATTATAACAATTTTTTTTAAAATTTAATCCTGACACAAAGAACAAGCCTAAACTTCCTCTTTTTTTATTCGTAAAAAAATGAGTCTAAAATTCTAATTCAAAAAATTCTTTTTACTTAATTAAAGGGTGTTTTTTAGAGGTATAGAACTTTAAATTGCAATAAAACAACGATGTATTATTCGATTGACATGAATTTTTTTTATTCGAAAGATAATCTTGTGGCATTACATTTTAAATATGATTTCTGGCATATGACTGCCACGGCTGGCTCGGATGTAGTCCAATCTGGACGTCCAATTTTCGATGACTTTTTCCAACATTTGTGGCCGTATATCGGCAATAACACGGCGAATGTTGTCTTCTAAATGGTCAAGCGTTTGTGGCTTATCCGCATAGACCAATGACTTACATAGCTCCTTAAAAAGTAGTCTAGTGGTGTTAAATCACAAGATCTTGGAGGCCAATTCACAGGTCCAAAACGTGAAATTAGGCGGTCACCAAACGTGTCTTTCAATAAATCGATTGTGGCACGAGCTGTGTGACATGTTGCGCCGTCTTGTTGGAACCACAGCTCCTGGGCATCATGATTGTTCAATTCATGAATGAAAAAGTTAGTAATCATGGCTCTATACCGATCACCATTGACTGTAACGTTGTGGCCTTCATCGTTTTTGAAGAAGGATTCCACCAGCCCATAAAGCGCACCAAACAGTTAGTTTTTCTGGATGTAACGGTGTTTCGACATGCACTTGTGGATTAGCTTCACTCCAAATGCGGCAGTTTTGTTTGTTGACGTAGCCATTCAACCAGAAGTGCGCTTCATTGCTAAACAAAATTCGCTTATGAAAATCGGGAATACGTATTCCGCACAGAACCATTATTTTCGAAATAAAATTGCACAATTTGAAAGCGTTGTTCAGGCGTGAGTCTATTCATGATGAATTGCCAAACCAAACTGAGAATAAATCCCTTGACAGCTGTTAAATCGGTCACCATCTTGGAAAGTCATGCCAACTTAAACTTCTATACCTGGAAAAAAACACTCTTTACAATGTTACCGTGATGAGAGGAGTTATAAAAAAGGGATGGGTGTTTAAAAAGTGTACTTGTCTTTAAACTGCAATTTTAAGCTAAGAGGTCTGTCACCAATATTTTGTGGACGCTGCACCGAGTGGTTATGGTCTCGAACTCGTGGCCATCGAGTCTTGAGTTCGAGTCCTGGTGTCACCGAAGCCCAACCGTGTAGAGTGGCTCAAATTCCTGTTGGCGTGGTGTAGAAGTTTCTGAGTCACGAGGTTCATCGCCAACAGTTGTATTGCTGTTTTACGGAGCAAGAGTTGTATTAACGTTGCATTATAAAGCTACACGAGGGCCATTGGCAAAGAACCTCGTAATTTTGAGCCATGAAGATGACAGCTGAGTTGGCACCCCCTCTAATTTTCATACCACATAAACAAGATGGAGTTTCAACCTTGACAGATTTAACATGCATCGCCCCCCTCTACACGTTGGGTGTTCAGCTGCATGAGGCTCGAACTCATAACACGCCGGCCACGAGTCCGGGAACTGGACCACAAGGTTACCGTGGCCATAGCGCGTTGCTTTAGGATATGAGATTAATAAATATCAAATCAAAATCATACTTATAAAGAATATCAAGGCTCCCTATGAGATTTAGTAGATTGATAATGCATCAAATAATAACTGTCTCTCTAGTTTGTATATACAGTCGAACCTGTATATTGCGAATTTTTCTACATAGCGAACTTTTTCTTGGAACCAAGAACATTTCGCGATTTTCTTCTTAAAATAACCTCTCAATAGCAAAGTGCATTTTCTATGTAACGAACTTTCTCTTTTGTGATTCAATTTTTGTTCTCCCTTTTTTTAAAGTATTTCTGAAAAAATTTATTTTCTCTACAACTCATTTTATGGTGGTCATAAGTTTTGAACTGGTTTTATTAGATCCTAACTTGCCGAGAACAATAGAGTTCTGGACGTTTTATCCAATAAGTGCAACCATTAACCGCCATCGTCCAGTTCAATAGAAACATCTTTGATATCCCCTTTAACCCTCAGTGGAGTGGTCCCGTGTCCCCGTGTACTTGTTATAAAATAATGTACGTTTAATATTTTCCTGTTTGCTTTAAATTAGAAAATGTCCTTAAAATTCATTAATTTTAATGTAAAATTATTTTCTTAACATTAAAAATACAGTGTATTCTGCGACATTCTTTTTCTTGTTTTCCTGGCACTTTTTCTTTCTTTCTTATTTTTTGATGGGTAAGATATTTAAAAAAAGCGTATATTAGTTTTTAAAAAATAGTGTGAATAATTACTTTTTTTATTATATAGGTTTTATGATTTAAAAATTTGTTTTATGAAGTTTAAAATGTGTATTAACAGATGAAACTCTATGTAACGAATTTTCCATATAACGAACTTTTTTTCCGGGATTTAGCGGCTTCGTTATACAGAGGTCCGACTGGATATATAAAGGGTATTTTTTTAAAAGTATAGAACTTTAAATTGCAATAAAACAACGATGTATTATTCGATTGACATGAATTTTTTTATTCGAAAGATAATCTTGTGGCATTACATTTTAAATATGATTTCTGGCATATGACTGCCACGGCTGGCTCGGATGTAGTCCAATCTGGACGTCCAATTTTCGATGACTTTTTCCAACATTTGTGGCCGTATTTCGGCAATAACACGGCGAATGTTGTCTTCCAAATGGTCAAGCGTTTGTGGCTTATCCGCATAGACCAATGACTTTACATAGCCCCACAAAAAATAGTCTAGCGGTGTTAAATCACAAGATCTTGAAGGCCAATTCACAGGTCCAAAACGTGAAATTAGGCGCTCACCAAACGTGTCTTTCAGTAAATCGATTGTGGCACGAGCTGTGTGACATGTTGCGCCACCTTGTTGGAACCACAGCTCCTGGACATCATGATTGTTCAATTCAGGAATGAAAAAGTTAGTAATCATGGCTCTATACCGATCACCATTGACTGTAACGTTGTGGCCTTCATCCCTTTTGAAGAAGTACGAATCAATGATTCCACCAGCCCATAAAGCGCACCAAACAGTCAGTTTTTCTGGATGTAATGGTGTTTCGATATACACTTGTGGATTAGCTTCACTCCAAATGCGGCAGTTTTGTTTGTTGACGTAGCCATTCAACCAGAAGTGCGCTTCATCGCTAAACAAAATTCGCTTATGAAAATCGGGAACAACGGCAATCTCGTTTTGGGCCCATTCGACGAATCTACGCCTTGCTTGATGATCGTTTTGATGAATTGCCAAACCAAACTGAGAATAAATCACTTGACAGCTGTTAAATCGGTCGCCATCTTGGAAAGTAATGCCAACTTAAACTTCTATACCTGGAAAAAAAACACTCTTTTTTATATAAATGGAGTTAGGTTTAACAGCAACAAAAAAAAAAATCACTCGGTCCTGAGCGGATTAAATATTAATAATTTCTTTTTGCTGTTCTCTAAATCATATAAAGCTTGCGTTGACTTAAACCATCGACTTCCGTCATTTCAAATAATGGGGAGGGGACTAAAATCATCACTTGGCAGGATACAGAAATTCGATGAATGAAATATCAATTACAGTCTGTCATTTAATGTATTTTGAAATATTTTACGAATTATGCTCTTATTTATCGCAATCTAATTAGTGCAGAAGTACGCGAAATCAGTCAGAATGATATGGATTTTTTTTAAGTTTAAAAGAGGATATTTTAGAAATTGTATTGATTTTTTTATATAGGGTGTTTTTTTTTGAGAGGTATAGAACTTTAAATTTCAATAAAACAACGATGTATTATTCGATTGACATGAATTTTTTTTTATTCTAAAGATAATCTTGTGGCATTACATTTTAAATATGACCAATCATTCAATCACCAAATATTCGTCGAATGGGCCCAAAACGAGATTGCCGTTGTTCCCGATTTTCATAAGCGAATTTTGTTTAGCGATGAAGCGTACTTCTGTTTGAATGGCTACGTCAACAAACAAAACTGCCGCATTTGGAGTGAAGCTAATCCACAAGTGTATGTCGAAACACCGTTACATCCAGAAAAACTGACTGCTTTATGGGCTGGTGGAATCCTTCTTCAAAAGGGATGAAGGCCACAACGTTACAGTCAATGGTGATCGGTATAGAGCCATGATTACTAACTTTTTCATTCCTGAATTGAGCAATCATGATGTCCAGGAGTTGTGGTTCCAACAAGACGGCGCAACATGTCACACAGCTCGTGCCACAATCGATTTATTGAAAGACACGTTTGGTGACCGCCTAATTTCACGTTTTGGACCTGTGAATTGGCCTCCAAGATCTTGTGATTTAACACAGCTAGACTATTTTTTTGTGGGGCTATGTAAAGTCATTGGTCTATGCGGATAAGCCACAAACGCTTGACCATTTGGAAGACAACATTCGCCGTGTCATTGCCGATATACGGCCACAAATGTTAGAAAAAGTCATCGAAAATTTGAAGTCCAGATTAGACTACATCCGAGCCAGCCGTGGCAGTCATATGCCAGAAATCATATTTTTTAAAATGCAATGCCACAAGATTATCTTTCGAATAAAAAATTCATGTCAATCGAATAATACATCGTTGTTTTATTGCAATTTAAAGTTCTATACCTCTCAAAAAACACCCTATGTATATAAGTTTAAAGCAGATTTTGTCATGAACATTATTTGGAACTTGAAAAAAATTTGCTGAAATGCTTTAAAAATTCCCCAAAAAACAACTTGCAAAATATGCCCTCCCCCAAATAATGAAGGAAGTTAATAGTGCATAAACTTCGACACATATAAAATCTGTAGAAATGGAACTAAATGAGTAGAATGCTCAATGCTCAGATCAAGAATTTTTTTGTATTATATTCTAACAGTTGTTAGAATATACTTCATTACTTGGTTCGGAGAAAACTAATTTTATAATTATATGCAATGATATCAATGAACAGAATTTGTCGAAATGTTTCTTGGAAATTGATCTTCTATTCCGTGTATTGGTGTTGCAAATATTTTTTAATAGGGAAACTGAAATTCTTCATTGCTTTGTATTCTATCCTGTTTGTTCAAAAATATTAGAAAATGCAGAAAATACGTACAATAGTAATTTAATATTGGGTTTTATTGTTTCAAACATTTTCAGGTAAATAAATTTATTGCATTTAATTATAGCGCATTCTTCATTATATTAAAGTTCTGCTGTACTGGTTTTTCCATAATTTTTTGAAATAAGTAGCATTTCATTTACCCTTTTTAAGCATTGACATATGTTTATGAATCTTAACTTGACTGTACTTAAAAACAAAAGTTATCTTAAAACCATTCTCAATTAATATCAAGTTTTGCTATATTTAGTAGTAATACATCGTTTACAAATTTTAATATAGGAGTTGTATAAAGTTATAGTACATAATCTATTAATACAAAATGGATGCCTCTTAACATTTTTTAATTGAACAATAAATTAACCCAAATAAACTGACCATGTATATATGATACCATAAAACTTTTTCATGGAATGTGTTTGCAAGGTCTATCTTGTAAACTACTTCGTATTATATAATATCGAGCAATGAGTTCGATTTCTAGCAACATTGAAGATCTGTCGTGCAATTAATTCCTATAAGGTTCAATGTTTCTCGTTAGTGGTGTATGGAAATCTGGAGAATGAGCTGCCAGCTCAAAAGTCGTCCTTGCCTCTTGACCGAGGTTCAACATTACGAGGTGCATCATCAATAGCTCTCCTGACGTTCCCAAGGGCGGAATTAAAATACTCTTTAATCCAAAGTGTTGCACCCTGAAGAAATTGACCTATATGATTGAAATCTGGAGGAATGATGCATCTGTTTTAAAGATGCAAATGATAAATTTTTCAGGTTTTTTTTAATATGTGAGGGAACAGGAAAGCTTTCGAACTCAAAACATGAGGTCATTAAACAATGGCGTAACGTACACCTTCATATTTCAAGGGGGGCAGGGATTCTAGGGGGCTCAAATATTGATGGATGCAAAGTACGTAATTGGGTTTGGGGCCCAAAACCTGACTTCTCAGGAGGTACTAATATTCTCCGTTACGCCACTATCATTAAAAATATCTAATAGCGCAACAAATTCCTTTCTATTTGCACTACTGTGTTGGTTACATCGTTTTTAATCGGGTTGTAATTTTGAAAAAACTCAAATCATTAAAGTAGTTTGTTTTGGAGAGTTTGACAGAGGCCAGATAATTGAAACTTCGAGAAGAAGAATGATCTGATTGACGGATTGCACCGCATATTAATTCTAGTGATGTTACTGTCGCACGCTGTTAGCAGACGTAGATACAACAAGGCTCATATCAGAAATAAGCAGGCTGAGAGGATCCTTATATAATTGTCACATTATAAGATATGCGTGTACTAATTCAATAGTCATTGTTGCAGATTTCCAGTGGGAAACTGTCTATCATTTCATTAGTAAGCGCCCCATTTGTCGTCGGTTTCACCACAAGGAGCTAAACTAGCGTAAATCGTTACGACGACTGCCTTTAACAACACTTAAACATTGTTGTCACAGTTTGAAATTGTGTTGTGCCAGATAGACCTGTGCCATCGAGTAATTTTCGTCGATAAGTCCCACTTCTGTCTTGATGTAAACGACAATCAAATCTGCGTGTGAAGCCAACACAATCAGGTCCAAGAAAGGTCAGGTTGAACTTTAGAAGACATGGTATCATGATGTGAGGCACAATCTTGCGTTCAAGAGATTCTGCAGCTAGTTGCGGCCTATTCCTGAATTCCTATTTTCAACTACTTTCCATTCAAGAAAGTGTACCGCATTCCTCTACTACTTCTAGAATTTATCTACAACATATCGATATATTACTACGGCCGGCATTTTCACCAGACTTGTCTCCGATCGAGAATGTATTGGATGCTTTGAGACGAGAAGTCACCACACCTCTTGTACCCTGTAATCTGCAGAAACTATGTGAAACGGTTCAAGTAAAATGAGATGGAAAATCACACTTCATGAAGAACTTGTGCGACTACTTACCAAGACCCTTGGTATATTGTATTTGAATTAATGGTGTCATATATGCCATAATGAATGATACCCCTACTTTGCACTTTATTCGATAAATTTTACATATTTCAAACTTAAAATTTAATCATTCATCCTACCATGAACATTTTACCAGCATTCTACATATCATGGCATCTGACAGTATTTTCCTGGTGCAGATTTCTTAAAAAATTTATTTATTTTTATTTTGTAATGTACAATATTATAAGAGTCATTATAGTTCAGAATGTAACTTTAAAAATTGTGAAAAAGATGCCATAGACAGAATTCCGGTATATTTCGATATTGTAGTACATGTGGTGGAAGCCCAGTGGCAGAGTGGTAGTGTATCGCGCTTCCCCACTATATATCCGAGGTTCAAACCCCGGGCTGGGCAAGGTTGACTCAGCCTTTCAATCCTTTAGTGTAGGGGTGTCCAACACGCGGCCCGCCGACTCTTTTAAATTTTTTTTAAATATCAGGTTTTTAAAGTTTTTCATTTTGAAATTTATTTAAGGGGAAATATATATATATATATATATATATATATATATATATATATATATATATATATATATATATATATATATGAATCTGCAATGTATTTGCCTGTTAACTGTTCTTGTATTAAAATAATTCTTTTTGCTAATACAAACGTCCTTTAAATTTAAATAAATTTATATTTTATCAAACAATTACATTTAATTGCACTATAATAAGTTACTTTTTTAATAAATTCCGGATTGCATTATGCATATCCTTTACTATGGATGGTACATGATTCTTTGTATGGGCGACTTTCGTTTCATCTCCTCCTTTTCTGTTTGGAGTGCCCAAAAAGCAAGAGGTAATCAGATGTTTTTTAAAGTTAAAATTTTTTTTTCTGGACGGTTAAGATAAAAGGCAATGTATACTTAATCGTTTGAGAATGACAGCACAATCAAATTTCAACAGTGAGTAACGAAAGATCAATTGAAAAGGAACCCCGTAATTTTCAAGAAAATGGCAACAGTAATATTTTAAACATTTTTTGATCATTTTATTATTATATTATATTATCTATGTCTGTATACATGAAAAATAATGAAAACAATAATAATAATTCATTTTGTTTCAAATTTTCATTCCTATAAATGTTTTTTTTGTTTCCAATTCTGATATATGTACATATTTTTATGTGCGTCCCGCAAGATTATTATGTTTTTGCGAAGTGGCCCGCAAGGTCATTTGGGTTGGACACCCCTGCTTTAGTGGGTCGATAAATGAGCACCAAGCTTGCTTGGAACACTGGGATTTCCTTGTCAGACTGACCGGAACCTCTGTTCATGCACCTCATGGCCCAAGGTCACGAATACAGTATACCTTGGCCCTCATGGGTTGTTGCGCCAGTAGTTAAGAACAGACTGAGTTAAGTACATGTGACTGACTGACATTTTTCTTTACTTACACAAAATTTTAAAATGTGGAAAGGAAAAATAACTGTATGCATTAGTATATATATATTTTTTTTGCGCATTAGTATAGCTAATTGAAATCACATGTATTATTTCTGGGTTTATAATAAGGCTGGGGTTTCTTTGGATTTCATCAAAGAAAGTGGAACAGAATAATATCAATGAGTGATAGTAATGCACTCTTAGTGATAAAACAATGAAGTGCAAAAATGAAATACCTCCTAATATCTTGTGGGACTAGTTTTGGCCCGGTGAAGTGCAGCAATTCGACGTATGAACAATTCAACAAGTCGTCGGAAGTCACTTGGAGAAATGTTTTACTATGCTACCTGCACAGCCACTCATAATTGTGAAAGTATTGTCGGTACGGAACTTTTTGCATGAACTGGCTTTGTGTTGGATGAGATTTACATCCAACTATTTAGATAGCCCAATCATTCGCTGTTGTGAATGTTTCTCATTCCAATAGCGAATGTTTTTGGAACGATAACATGACGCATTCGAATCTTGAAATATTCCCTCACTGCTTGGGTAAGCGAAGTCCATAAATGGCTGCAAATGGTCTCCAGAGAGGTTGAGCATTATCATTTCCTATTAATAATTGGTCAAATTTAACCAAAGGACCTAGTCCATGTCACGTAAAAACAGCCTACATCATTATGGAGGAACTATCAACTTGCACAGCGCTTTATTCTGAATTTGGATCCGTAACCTGGTGAGATTTCAATCACACTCGAGCCCATTTATCAGCGCTTACCAATTTGTATTATGATTCACTTGATTAAGCATAGTTTTCCCTGTCTTTTAGGGTCCAGTGTACATGGTGATGAACCTGGAAAATGCACTACAGTCGATAAAGTATTGTTACGTAGATCCGGTGTTCGAGAATTTTATGCAAATCAGTCACAAAGAACAAGAGAGTTCTTTAAGAGCGATGAGAATTTATTGTCGAAAATCTAATCCTTGAAATACAGGATTCAGCAGCAATATTCTCACAATAAATCTCAGAAGGTCTTCACACCTTCAACAGCACTCAGACACAATTATCGGTGTCTAAAATACACGCATATAAAAGATTATTCACAAACAATCGCACGTTTAACAGCTGAAGTAATCACGCGAATTGCTTCCATAGTCAAGGTAAGACTACTAATCGCTACGAAGAAATTCCAACTAATCTCTGGTCAAAACAAGACTGACTCAACTCGGCGATCGTTTCCCTATTTATATCCGTCGCAAATCTTTCGAGAAAGATCCGCTTGAGTCATAGATCGTGAAATTAGTGAATTTCTCCTCTAATTTCCAGAAGAATCCAAAGGGTCCCAAACTAGACAAAAATGGTCGCCAAGTCGTCAAAGTTCCCAAGAATGATGCCAACTTGGTTCTATTGCCAAGATTTCGCCAATTTCTCATTGAATTGCCATTATAACGTAAGGGACGGGGTTGCTTGCAAATATTACAATTTTAACATAAATTAAATATAACATAGAGTAATATAAATACATTACACATCCAAATACAGATTATTTACACTACTTTACACAAAATTCGTAACAGTGTTATTGGTATGCTTCACGTTGATTGTTGCTGTTATTTTTTGTCTTGTAATACTGGCTACTATATGCAGCGTCACTGGTCTCGGTCATTAAATAGATACATTCGGTCACTGCGTTGTCCATAGTGGGAGGCAATATCTGAAATTATGTTTTTGGAATATTCTATTTTGATATTGTGGATCAAGGAATATTAAATTCCCTAACAGAATCCTATACGGCGTGTTCTGTTTCTCACTTCTCTTAGAATTCTGTATTCAAAGTCTTAATTCCCGTTGCAGGTCATTATCACGTTAGATAATTTTTCGCATGAATCATTTTGAGTTCAAATAAAAGACCTGACAATGACTGCATAGTTATACATTTCTTATGTGATGATTTCTTCTGCCACACATAGATATTTGCATATTACTATATTTTGTTTATTATTATCTTTGCATTACTACAGTTGACATTTCGGTGTATATAATATATTCAATATATACAAATAAATTTAATACTCAGTGATATAAATATATAATTTCAGGTGCAGTTTTCATCAAACTGTGATTTAAAATTATGATTTTGTGTATCGTTCAGAAATATGGAAGTTGCTGTTAATGAAACTCTGATTCCGTTTTCTTATAAGGAATGATGCGAAATTTTGGCGAGAGTTCAGAGTATCTTACTCGAAAAATAATACATCAAAAATTCAAGTGCCATCCTGTTATCTGACTATGGTTTTAGAATTAGGAGATTAGCCATCAAAACATTGATTGAATCATTTTAAGTAACATTGCAATGGGAACTACATTACCTGCATGAATTTAATGGCAGTATAATTCGTTATTCTGAGTTACGGTCAAATGACGAGGATGACGTTTAAGCTAGCACAAACACTCTATATCTATACCAGCACTTGAACTTCGGTGTTTAACAGATTTAATGAGTTATGGGTTACCCCTATATAACGGGCCTGTGTCGTTGCGGTGGCTTAGTCATCCTGGTTACGAACTCAAGGTCCGTGTTGTCGAGTCCTAGTACTACTGAAGACCCGCTTTGTAAATAATTTTATGCACATAGAATCTGTCGGGGTTCAAAGTACTCCTGTTGGAGTGGTGTGGAAATTAGGAGAGTGAGGTGCTAGCACTTATATCGTCCTTGTCACTTGATCGCGGTTCAGAATTTCAAGGTCAATCGCCAATAGCTCACGTGTATTTTTTAAAGTGTGACATTAATGAACACTCACTCATTTATGACGGTCCTGTAGAAATCCAAATCGGTTACACACTCGTTAGGAACTCGTTAATTTATCAACAGGGTGGCCAGTTGCTGATGATCTTATTTGCTGTAGGATTTTACTAGAACAAAAAGTTAAATAATGGATACTGACTTTTTTAATCGTGGCAGTCAAATTACGGTCAGAGGCTGAATATGATACACTGCTGGACAATTGCTAAGGACGGATAACACTATCATCCATAGCAACCACAAAATGAAAGGAAGCAAAATGAGGAAAATCAGAATAAGTGCGGGATATTAGTAAGAAGAAGTATGAGTATGCAAATTTTTTTTCCACGTCTGTTCATCACGTGATAGCGTTCATAAGAGCTTTAAAGGTTTTGACGCGTGTGGACAGTTGTTGTTTCAAGTCAAAGTTTTACAGGAAAGATTTAATAGACAAACTTAAAATTTTTGGCATGTCTTCCCGACATCACATAGATGATTTTATGCGTGGCGAATTATTGGAAAGATCGAAGAAGGGCGAAAAATAACAGATGTTGCCAGGGAGTTCGACATCGCTCACAGCGTTGTTTCACGGCTGTGGAAGTCATTTAAAACTACTGGAATGTGTAGTAGATGGCACGGGGGAGGTCGTGTTAGAAGTACGACGCCTGCAGAAGACAGATATATCGTCCTATTAGCAAAAAGGAACAGGCACACCACAGCTCAGCAGGTGGCAAATCAGTTTCTTGCTGCCTCAGGAAAGCAGATCTCCCGAAAAACTGTTGCTAGACGTTTGAGGGGAGGAGGACTATACGCACGCAGACCTGTTGTGTGAGTCCCATTGACCAGACAGCACCGTACTGCCCGTTTGCAATGGTGTCGTGAGCATCACAACTGGACTGAACAGGACTGGGCATGCGTACTATTCTCAGATGAGAGTAGGTTCAGTCTGTCATCGGATTGTAGACGCCAACTGATCTGGCGCGAGAGTGGTACTGCTTATCGTCCAGAAAATATCCAGGAAAAGGACCGATATCCGACATGCAGTATCATGGTGTGGGCCGGCATCATGATCAATGGCCGCACGCGCCTACATGTGGTTGCGAATGGGACTATGACGGGCCAACGATACATCGATGAAGTTCTGTTTCCTCATGCTCGTCTTTTCCGTGGTGCTGTCGGTGATAAATTTGTTTTTATGGACGACAACGCAACATGTCATCGAACACTCGCTATTCAGGATTGTCTAGACAGCTAGGGTATTCAACGTCTCGTATGGCCAGCGCGTTCTCCAGATCTAAACCCCATTGAAAATGTGTGGGATGCTTTGGGGAGGCAAGTTGCTGGTCGAAACTATCCTCCGACAAACAAGAACACCCTCATCCGTGCACTCAGAGAAATGGGATAAATTGCCTCAACAGCTGCTGGATAATGTTGTGCAAAGTATGGTACGACGTGTGGAATGTTGCATCACACTCCACGGTTGACATATCCCGTACTGATACCTTTCTTTAAGGTGCCTGCTGACTTTTAGATGCATTGTTCCATTTCTCCGTACGCAGATCAAATGAACATTTTTTTTCTTTCAGATGTTTTACAGCTTTGATACTTTCCAGAACAATAAATATTCTTTATTCTAATGTCTGAACAGTGTGGTAACTATATTTTATCCTACTAGGCCTCATGTCTCGCTTAATGTTATGCTACATAGCAATTTGTGATCCGTCCTTAGCAATTGTCCAGCAGTGTATTATTTACTTTTGAAAATTTGTTTCTTCAGTCACAGGCTCAAAAAGAAAATTGATGGTACTTGACATTACTTTAATAATTAGGAAAACTCATTTTGAATTGTTTCTGCTTGAAATTTTAATTTGCCGTTGTAAAATATTTCAATCCAATTGATGTAATTCTTTTCAAATTGAGATATTACGTTTCAAGAAGAATATTTTATGTTTTAATCAAAATTCTAGGCAGTGAATTCATAAGACATTTTTAATTTTTTCAGATCTGATATGAAATTTGTTGGTTTAATCATTGATATTAATTTTGTATCCTTATAGGTTTGTAAAAAGAATTGAACTGCCGAAATAGTGTCGTACCCGAAAAAAATATGGAAACAAGGTGGTAAACTGCAATTCAAGATGCTTCCTCTGACTCCACCTCCGACATTAATTATATGGACAGGTAAGATATATTGGAGAATGATACTGAGAGAGAGAGAGAGAGAATTCTCAAATAAGAGAACTTATTACGTAATTATTTGATGAACAGATTACACACATTGGTATTCCAAGCATTAAATTTGCTTTATCATTCATAAAATACACTCATGTCCATAAATTAAGAATAATGCAAGTTCAGGCAAAGAAAGAGCCAGAAGCAAAACAAATGTGACTTATTTTTAAAGCCTTTTTATTAAACAAAAGATAAAGAGCAAAAAAAGATGCTATGTGTTTGACATCATTAATAAAAGCTGTGATTTTTGCTCCCTAGAGCAACTTACAAAAAAAAAACCTAATTACAAAAATCAAAAATACATGCTTGGTATGAAAGGTTAATACATACCAAGGTCTAGGCATGCTGAATATCAAAGTATCGATCTGATCTTGGGGAATCTTACACCAATCATCAAGCAATTTTCTCCGAAGTTTCAGTAGACATGTAGGATGTGGTTGACGGGGGATGCAACTCGTCGGCCAAGTATGTCCCACACATGCTCTACTGTATTCAAGTCCGGTGAGAACGATAGATGGCAACACCACCTATCTCCACCTCAACAATTTCTGCATGGAACTGAAGGGGAGGAAAATATTCTCCAGTCCCTGCCCTCATGACTCAGCCCACAGGACTTCGGACCCACTGATTTAACGAGCACGCACTCCGTGTGTACTCGGAGGGTATTCGGTGGCATCGGGCATCGAATCCAGGCCTTCCGGTCTGGAGTCTGATGCTCTAATCACTAGGCTGGGTTGCAGCTATAGATTCGAAATTATCACAAGTTAATTGAATAAAATTGCCACTATTTGATTTAACATATATTTATTGATTTTTATGGTACAATTTATACATTTTCTGAGATGCAACTCCTCCGGTATCCCCCATTTCCACAATGTGACCCTCGAGGCAAAGTAATTGCTCACCTCTGTTCTATGCCATAATAACGAACGATTTACGAAGTTTACATACCTTGTGATCCAAAGACCCGCGAGGATTTCAACCTTTCATTCCTTAAAGTATCCGACTACGTTCGGAACCGTGATTTTCAAAAGCGCATAAATGGATAATTTTCATGATATTTAGTGTCACTTAGATTAGAATACATACATAAAATTGTTTTAAGGACATTTTGACAAAAAAAGAAAAAGAAAGCGTGCATCAGTGTGAACACGCGTTAGAAGTTAACTTATTTGGTTTACATGTATTGAATGGTATAATAAAGTTTTATTCTGAAGTAATCTTATATATAATTAACAAAATTATTATTATCATTATTATTTCAAACTTTATTTAAAAAAAATAATTAGGATGGAAAAGGTATAAGTATAGACAAAATTTTTCATTTTCAATACATAATACTAAAAAATTTTTTATTGTATGTATTTTGAGAAAAGTATCATCATTATTAGTCTATTTCCATTATGCTTATGTGTGCTTCACTACATACTTTTGTTATCAAAGGCTTGTGGTAACTAAAGTAAGAAATGTAGGTTTTGCACTCAATATCGCTTAAGTATCTCGAAAAGACTGCATCAATCGTAGTATTTGATTTTGTCGTTGATATTATTCTGTTGTTTTGTAGAGATAAGGTGAAATTGTCTTTTAAAAATTCAATCAATTGTAGAGATTTGTCTAAAGCAAAATTGACATTAAAATCTCCACTTAAAATCATAGGTATTTTATCATATTTTTTATTAAGTAAAGCAGAACCTCTTGATGTGTATGGTAATAATGATCGAAAGATGAAGGAACTCGATAATGTCATCCAACTTTTTGTTCGGAGTAATATATACTGCTACAATTATAATTTTTTTGTCCATTATCTATTACGCATTCAGCCAAGAACAAATCCCCCACTGAAGATTGTATGGTACCATAAATATCGGATTGACTGACAGAATATTCCATGGATGGAGTTATAATGTTAACAGCATCGCTAAAATTTTGATACATCGCAAAGATGTTTTTCTCAGAATCAAAAATTGGCCTCGAAACAAAAATGCAAAATGTTCCATGCGTTGCAATTTTTGTCGAATTATAACAAAACAAACTTTCCAGAAGTGTTCATCTAATGTATAGTTATAAATTCTTGGATGCATTGTAATAATAGTGATAGGGTGAAAGAAGAAATTAAAGTTTTTTTTACATAGGAAATCATTAAAATTCTTGAAATTTTTGTATAAAAATTTGCAATTACCCATAATTTGTAAATTATCATATAAAACATTACATTGCATGCATACATTTGTAAATAATTGCTTAAAGAAGTTAAATCAGGTAAAAATATGAAATCTAAAAAAAAATCAAAACGCATGGAATGTTTTTAAATTTTTAAATTTTTTAAAAACTCCTTTTTTCACCGATTTTTTTATATGATTTTAGTTCTAAGTTACTTTGAGCCAGTAAAAATTTGGGGCATGTTTGTAAAAAATTTTACTGCTCCCTGTAGTCTTAAAATACAAAATAATGAAGCACTACATAACACTTTCACAACAATCAAATTAATTACACCAAAGCATATATATGATTTAAAAACTCACTTCTTAAACTGGATTTAGAAACTCCATTCGATTGAAAATTTAGTAAACACAATCTTTTATTGCTAAACTGTTGGATGAAATGTTGTGTTGCCACTAAATTTTGTTTGTATTATTTCCTTAAAATAATTTTAAAACTGTATATCCAACAAACTCTCCTTAAACTAATTTTTGACAGATTTGAACCATTTAAATGCCTACTTCGGGTAGATTAAAGACTCGCTTCCGATTTTTTTTTTAAATTCATAAAATTGATTATAATTTGACTTCTAGGTAACGTAAAAACAAAACAAAGTATGTATCGCAAAGCTAAAAGTAGAAAGGCTTGTTAAAGCTGCTGTTGAATGAGGAGAGGAGGGTGGGTGCTAGCTCAGGTCTAATAGACGAAAAACACAAACGAAATTTTAAAAGCCGTAATTTTTAATCTATTTTTTCAGTCTTTGAACAGATTACGGATAATACTATTCTACATATGGGAAAAAAAGTTTCGTTAGATTATTTTTATAATAATGAAAAGTTATTAAATATTTAATTAAAATTTTGAGTATTTTTTGAAAAATCGCAAAAAAAAAAAAAAAAGATTTCGTCATTTTTTTATGACTGATTCTAAAAGAGAAAAGCATGAACTTGTTTAGAATAAAATATCAATTCATTAACTTGAAAGGACCCTTAAAGGGAATGATTTAGAAGCCATTTTTATAAAAGCGTATCAATTTTGACTCATTTTAAAAAAATCGTAAAAAATAGAAAGTATCATTATTTTGTGAAAAAAATATACCATATCGTGGCGAAAAGAATGATCTTTCCGATTCTGTAATTATTTTTTGTCTGAGATAGATAGTATGAATTAGATGGTGTTTTTAAAACGGGTGCAAAATTCGGAACTTCATTCATTTCTACCTTACGTTCATCGCTAACCGTACCTGGTAACGCGTAACGGAAATTTCTCCCTACCGTACCATAAAGAAGTTAACTTCAAAAATATTTTTTTAAATACAATATTTTGTCAAAAAATTAACTTAGAATAAGGATTTTTCCAAATGTTCTCCTTTTGTGGAAAATGCTTCGATTAGAATAATATTTTGCCTGTATATAGCTAATACCTCTGTTCAGAGGCTCAACTAGAATTTTTGAAGTATATAACTTAGAAGTGGGTTTATCCATGTTTTACAACAACAGAGAGGAGCAATTTTAAGAAAAAAATACGAATAATTATTTCAATTGGTGGTAAGTCTGAAAATGTGAATTTTTCAAACATTCTAGTTGAGTCTCTGTAGAGAGGTCTGAGCTATACACAGGCAAAATATTATTATAATCGAAGCATTTTTCACAAAAGGAGATTATTTGGTGAAAAGATTATTCTAAGTTAATTTTTTGCCAAAATATTATATTTAAATAAATTGTTTTTTGTCAAAATGTCCTTAAAACAATTTTATGCATGTATTCTAATCTGAGTGACACTAAATATAATGAAAATTATCTATTTATGCACTTTTTTAAAATCCGGGTTCCGAACGTAGTCGGATACCTTATGGCTTTTTCTAATATGGCATTTAAGCATAGTTTCAAAATGGAAGTTTCGGAGATGTAAAAGACAAGAACTGGACAATCTTGAACAAGAACCCATCCTGGGGCTCCTAGAAAAGCTGCTGTAGCTCATTTTAGACTCTTGACAGGGCATGACTGTCTGAGATCTCATCTCTACAGAATTGGTATCGCCGACTCACTGGATGTGACTCTGGTCAGTCTGTGACTGTTGAACATTTGATCGTGTGCCCTGCACTAATTAGGCGTAATTCAACTTTCGAAAAATATTGGAGAGCACGTGCACTAAGGGCATGGGTGCTATTGTAGTGTGTGGCATTTGTAAAATAAAACTTAGTTTACATAAGTGTGAAAACCCCCTTGATTCCACCCTGGACACTAAAATTAACTTGAGGCAAAGAATTACCAGACGCCATTTGTATGATAACAAATTATATTTATTCAATAGAATCAATAAGAAACCTTCTAATTACAAATATTGAACAATATGTCTACGTCAAAAAGTGATTTAATATTATTTTAAATCACAAAATATGATATTAATCAACTACTAAGCTCAATATCGAACGGATTTACCGGAATAAGATGACCGAGAAATATACGCAACTTGAATTATTAACATTCATTAAAATTCCACTAACTTTATTATATATTAACTCTTGTGGAGTCAGAGAAACTAAGTTATAATATATCATCTGGCTGTAATGTCGTTCTCTCCAGGTAGATCAATTCTTCTAATGCTACTTCGCTGAATAATAACAGCAAGACTCCAATCACGCAATCCACTTGAATCCTCTTAACTTCGTCACTACTGCTCTTGGCTCAATCGCCTTCCATCTGCTAACTTACAACGCTCTCCTTAAATACCTTAATTCATTTGCTCATCCCATTTTCTTCTTTTAGAGCTGGTAATATACGCGAATTTACAATCCCCAAAGACGCCTAAGAGTATTAGTGTAAAAGTGCCGTATAGATTCGTCACATAAGTAAAAAGTGTACTTCTAAGTAATTTAGAAATTTTAAGATAAAATGGAAAAATATCTTGCAATTATAAACCATTTAAAAATAAATTGGTTTAAAATAATTGTTTTCTGTTTGAAATATGTTATGAGTCCCCCTTTAACTTTAGGGGCGAAACAACCTTAACGAGCAGATCCCTCACTTTCTGAACAGTGTAGAACTAGTTTCCCCGTAACTGTAAGGTTATTACAGTGAAACAAACGCAAAGTAATTTTCTTAACAATGGCAGCGTGTATTGATTTTAAAAATAAATATTTATTAATTATATGCATTTAACTCAATCTTTTGAATTTCCTTCATTCTGGTATCACTAAAATCAGAGTTAGAATAATTTTTTTGAAACAAATATCTCCTGTTATTTTTTAAAGTATTATCTCTGGGTTAAGGTATTTGAAATATATCGAGATGGGGGTATTTTTTTGTTGTTGTTTTTTTTGGCAAAAATAAGAAGTACTGTCTTATTACCCATGCTATACATCATCACAGTGCTCTTATCACAATACAACAAAGGGATTAAATTAGTTTAATAGTTCAATTTAATAGAATTTAAATGACATTTGTGAGTATATAAAATTAATACATATTTATTCTAAATTGAATTTGTCTAAATTTACATAGCTTTCTCACCCCCCACCCATTATCAAATATCCCTTTGGATTACTTATTTTCAATTATTGACAGAAATTTGTAAGTATTCGTAATCTGCTTTACTTTTCAGATACTCTTTTACAAAACACTGATAACGCCATCTAAAAAAAAAATTTAATTTGTGCTAATTTTGCCTCTAAAAATATTATTGCTTCATTTTAATCGCCTTTGTCAAAAACAATACATATATAAATTTATTTTAGACTTTAAAAAATAATTCATTCATTTTATAAATAAAATTAAAGAAGTAACAATTTTTTCCGAGATCCTTCTCAGAATATCTTTCCTTCTTCACAATAAACTAAACGCGGCAAATCCTGTGTGAAATCGAGAAACTTCTCCACCAAATGATCTTCGAACAAAAAAAGCGAGAGTAAATATTCCACACGTGGCCGCCCATTCTTTTCTTTGTCAGCCGTTACTATATTTAGCTTTTGGGTGTTCGAAGTTATAATATGTATTATCGTTTGGTGGTTTCAGTGGAAACAGAGCTAGGGCTATGGTTGCTATTTTTAGGGTCACTCGCCTTGGCGTTAGAAACCGCCCGTGGGCTATTCTTGGCGTTCATTGATTAGAGCAATAAATAACTTCTCGTGACTTCCGATTAAAAAGCAAGAGGGGCAGGATTTCATTTTTTTATTGTAGTATTGTTGATTAGTTTTTCTTATCTTCCGTCGCCCTTTTGACGCACCATGAAAGTTTTTATGTAAAAAGATTGGTAAAAGTATTTGTGAAAGAGTATCTATTATGGTAGTTTACACACTTACCTGGTCTTGAACATAGATTTAACACTCGTGGAACAAAAACCCTATTAATATCCAGTTTTTCACAGTAATTGTATTTCTTTGATTTACTCTTTAGTAAATTTAATTGCTCTAAAGCAAAGTTGAAACACATAACCCTATTACTTATCCTTATTATGATAATGTATTGCTATTATATTTTATGTAATGTGTGAATAGTACTAATTTTTCTTAAAAAACAGTTGTTTTTACTCATTATACTAACTTAATTTCATTGCATTGTTTTCTTTTTTCACTATTTACAAAGGCTTTGCTTTTGATTATTCTACATTTACATTTAAAAACTGGGAATTTAATTCATTATTTAAGAAAATCAATATGCTTAAGTCTTATTGAATGCCATATGCAATAACATTTGCCTATGTCATTCATTTTGATTTCTATCTAAAAGGGTTAACATTTTAGATATTAGTTTTTAATATTATAATTCGTTAATTTGTGTAAAAAAATAGTTCAGTTTTCATACAAATATGCCATTCAGGAGAAATCAATCGATAAGTATGAAAAAATGCATGGAAACTCATCAGTTTTCGAATACTGATGATTTAACAGAATTTAACTCTTGTTAAAACAAATAAAAATTTTAAACTGATTATATCAAAATTTAATACCTTAAGGAAAAAAGAAAAAAAAAGACATATTTATTTTAATTACATTCTGAAATATTGGGAAATAGGTAACTGTGACACACATAGAAAATAGATAGATCAAAAAAGTTCAGAGGAACCAGGCACAACAAAAACTATTCCCCCTCTCTCTATCTGTCTTGTGTGTGTGAGTGAACTTAACCTTCTCTTTTGAAGCTTGATTTTGGTAAACACGAGTATATATGACCGGGAATGCTATAGAAATATTTTCCTATTTTCGACCCTCTTCGTCAACCAATGAATAATTTACCCCGTCCTTTTTCCCGTATTACTTTTAAATCACACATACAAAAATGAGTGGCGTACACATTTTTCGTTTATGAGGGGGGTGAGGTTATTGACGTGTAGGGGAAAGCGCCGAAGCGTAATATAGTCTAAATTAAAAAATTCTCCTGGGGAAAAGGGTTGAACCCCTAAGCCCTACCCTTGTGCAACATGCAATTATTTACATAATGTTCTTGGTGACAAGCAAACTAGCGGTTGTTGGGTTTAATTATTCCCCTTGTGATTGTAAAATTAGCTATTCAATTCTCAAATATCATCGTGGCCGTATTAGCCGAGTGGTTATGGTCACAAACTCGTGGTTGGTGTGGGTCAGGAGTTCGGGCTCTAGTGCCACTAAAGATTTACCGTGTAGAGGGGATCTGACTCACGTTAAATCTGTCGAGTTCAAAATCCTCCCGTTGATGTGGTGTGATAGTTTGAAGAGGTGATGCCAGCTCAGGTGTCGTCTTCGTCACTTGAACAAGGTTCAAAATTGTAAAATTGTGAAGCTCATCGCTAATAGTCCTTGTGTTGCTTTATTGTGCAATGTGAATAAAAACTCACTCAAATATCATTAAGTATGAACACAGCTGTCACACATGCTGCAATAAATGGAAACAGAATTCAATCAGAAAACATGTCATGCTCATCATTAGCATGTGTCATTTAATGCATTCTTGAAGAAATATTTGAAGCGCAGGCTTAACCATTAAAGTCGGTGAAAAACTACTTCCTTATTCAAGTCTAAGCATTCTATTAAATATATGTGGCCGAATTCTTTTATTATATATTTCTGAGCCAAAGTACATTATGCAACTGTACGATACACATTGATCATTAATCAAGGTTACGTCACTGACTTAACAAAATTCCATTCATTTCGTTTTGGAACCGTCATGGCAGATAGCCATCACCGAAAGTAATAATTTCATTAGAGATCAACGCAGAGCTTCAAAATGCCAATAAATCGATATTAATGAAACAAAATCTTCACGGGTTGGTGTGATCCAACAAGTCTGTTACAATTTCCTAGTGGACAACGATGGAAAACTAATCTGCGCGTGTGTACCATCTTTTTCATTAATACTGCTTACATTTTTTGTAAACAATGACTCCCTACTTGTGATCCTTCGATTTCTCCTTTTTACTTATATTTTTTGAATAATTTAAATGGTGCCTATTCTTTTTTCTGCACTGTTACCATTTGAATATCCAATATTAATTGAATATACAACGAATTTTAAGTTTGTTGTTTGTAATAGTAATTACTTACAAAATGTTTCATCGCTGATAAAAAAAAATTTAAGAACACGCATAACTCAAAACTTTTTTTTAAAGATTATAACTAATTTGAAGATTTTTGTAATGCAATTTTCTTTTTATAAAGAGCATCTAAAATTGCTGATCATAAAAATTACATTTTTTAAAAAAATTACTTCTATTTAATTTTTTTATCACTTTATGTAATGTATATTATGCTGACCTGTGTGTGTGTGTGTTATTGAAATTAATATTTATATTTCATTCTGGATGATGAAATCTTAAATATTATTGATGAAATTATAGAAATTAATGTTGAGTAAATATTAATGTCGCACTGTTGAGCTACTCGGGGACTTTTGGCGACGGACCTCGTAACTTTGAACCATGTTCAAGTGACGAGGATGACATTTGAGCTGGTACCACCTCTCCTAACTACCACACCACACCATGGGAGGACCTTTGAGCTCTCAACTGATTTAACGTGCTTTCCCCCATCTACCACGGTCTAAATTAATGTTGAAATTGATCAATGAGATTGAATATATTAGAAAAATTACTGATTATTATACTGAATATTACAAAATCAAGGTATTGATTCTTTTTGAGACTCCGGACGCAATATTTTCCTCTTTTCAATTCCTTTTAAATCAAATTAATCATACTATTTCCATTATATTATTGAAGACATGTTATAATTCTTTAAAAATGAACGCAACATGTGATTAAAACAGTTTTTAAACTAGAAAAATGTATCATTGCAAATATAGTAAACTAATTTTATATATATATGTACTGAGTGATCATTTCATATAAAAGTATTTTAAAAAAAATTGTTCCTTGAGGAAAAAAAACGTCAAACTTTATTTAGACAATCTCATTGTGAAAATTTATGAAACTTAACTCTTTGGTTGTGCTAATTAGAAAATATTCTTTCGGTTATTTAAAAAAAGAATTATTTTACCCTTGCAGAATAAACATTTTAGTAATCAATATAAATTATTTTACAGAGTATACAATTTTTTTTACTGTTGTTTCAAATGAATATCTCCTAATTTTTGTTTCCCAAGAGATTTGGGAATCAAAAAAAAATTTTTTTTAGTAAAATGAAAAATTTGAATTTTTATTCTGTAATTTGCTATTTTCAAATCTGTAGAATTTGCCAATATGTATTCCCAGAAAGTGGCGCAACTTAGGGGTGGTGGTGGGGGGGGGTCACACCTTTCTTTGTCAAACAAATTTTTAATTTTTACGATAGAGATTACTCCTTGGCAATTTCGTCTACGTCAGTGATTCCCAAAGTGGTCTATATCACCCCCCGAAGGGTCTATGACGACTTGTAAGGGATCCATGTCAGTGAAAAAATAATTTTGGGGTCCATGAAATGTAAAAGGGGGTTTGTGATATTAGCTCTCATTAAACCAGATCTTGACTTTAATTTTAAAACAAAATTTAATGGAATGGAAACCAGATTTTACCAATTTCACAGATTTATTTACAAAATTTACTGAGGTTAATTTGATGTTACAAGGTAACAGCAGGAATTTTATTAAAACAAGGACCATGATTTCAGCGTTTATTGTCAGAATTAAGCTAAAGGCGTATAATATTGGACTATGCGAATTTTCCCATTTCCTCAATGGGTCGCAGACAATCTGCCACGAAAATCACGTTTTAACCTACCTTCTACATTTAAATGCCCTTTATTCAGATTTTGAAACTAGGTTTGAGCATGCTTTGGCTATGGGTATTACCACAGTAGGCAATGAATTCATTTGGTCACATTGAAAAAAATATGTCATATTACAAGAGAGGAACTGATCAGGAGAAGGCAGTAACGGAGATCTTAAAGTAAAGTTTAGAAATGGATGTCGGCGATTTCGACTTTGAAAAGACATACCTGTTGTTTATCCCGAATCATAGAGTATTGTGAGAAAGTTTTCAATTGCTTTACCCAGAGAGAGAGTTTCAGTGCGGTTACCAATCTCCAAAATAAAAAAAAAGAAAGAAAGAAAAAGAGACTAGACACTATACGAACCGAGAAGATTTAGGGTTAAACCTGACAAGATTGATGTCAAATGGTGAAAATTTGTTATTGAAGCTCCAGATTCATCCCTCCTATTATAAACATTTTTTGTTGATCAATTATTTTATGAATTAATTAAATTTTAATTTCATTAACATGTGTTTTTTTTTAAGTTTTAGACACTATACTTCGCTACAGTTAAAAATTTAAATCTTTTAATGTAAGTAGATCTTGTGCCAGCTGTCAAAAAAATTTAAGTTGATAAATTTGAAAAAATTCAATATTAGGTAAGCAAGGGTCTACCGAAAACCGAAAAACATGGCAAGGGGGTCTATGAGACAATGTTTGAGAACCTCTGGTTTACGTGTTTCTTAGAATGTACCCCCTTTCCCCCAATAAGAGAGGTCTGTGTACGCTACTGTTTACATGATCCCGCATGTAGATTTTTAACGGATGGATTGTTTATTTACGTTTCACTTTGAAGCAACACGGAGACCAGGGCTGTTTTTAACCTCCCGGCGCCCTAGGCACTTCAGTAGTTACACCCCCTATTTCCACAGCACCTCCTTCAGTTCTTACTTTTTCTGTTTTGTTTCGAGAGGGATTTTTCTTTAACTGGCTTATACTTTTCCCTTTCTTTATTTTTACTGTTTGGGTAGTCTTTCCATTATCCACCGCCTGTGGATCCACCGTGTCCTGGACTAAGAGTCGTAAGGAAAGGATAGTGGTAAGGTTGGGCACTCTTGCTTGAGGCGTCACGCACCATCCACCCTTTTGTAAATTAATACAGTAAATTGATGAAATGTTTACAATTACGGTATAGAGTATACATTATCGTATGAACTGTTTTCAACTTGTTAATTATTATCTTTTTCACCGCTTATCGTTTTGCTGTCTTTTACTATTCGACATACTTATTCTTTGTTGAGTCACTGTCATTGTACTTGTACAGCGAAGGTTTTCTTCAAAAAGCGAATGATTTTCTCCAGAAAATCATTAATAACATCAATGTAATCAATTTCTATTGCAATATCATTTTGGGTGCATGGCAACATATAACTGTTAAGCTTTTCATTTCCCATAGCTGATCTCATTTCAGTCTTAACTCTCGTGAGAGCAGAAATACTTCTCTTACGTTTCGTTAGGTGGTGATCGTTCTCTTTAATTAAAAATTTTTTCCTCCAATTTCTTGCACCCCCAAATCTTTTGCGTCCTAGGCACGTGCCTATTGTGCCTAAGCGGAAAAGATGCCCTGTTGGAGACGGACCTCGAAATTTTAATCTTGGTCGAGTGACGAAGACTATATGCACCTCAGCGTTTTACAAATGGAAGGAAGAAAGCTATTCGACAATGTAGAAAAAACAGACTTTTAGTTTATGCTTAATTGATCTTAATTTGAAGAAACAACCACATATTTCGTTTCGCATTATTTTAGAGCAAATTAATTACGTCTGTCTGCAAGTGTTTTTCCTTTCTCAGTGCACATAAAGTGCATGTTGAAGTACACCGTTATCCTCCGTTTATAGTATTTCAACAATATACATTTTTTAAAGTAATGATGCTTTTGAAATCGTTGTTTAATATTTTTCATTGTGATGCATGAGGCATATGTATTTTTTTCCCTTTTCCTAATGAGCTCTACTTGTTTTCTCCGAAATCCTGTGATTCCAAGTATATTATGAAAGAATAAGACGAAATAAAAATAAAAGTTCTCAGCGTCTTGAGGGCTTATGCTTACGTTTTCGTAAGCCAACCAACCCGGAGAAAAAGACCTCTTGACGTCATTGGCTTATCACCGTTGTCTAGGTAACGGCTCTCATAACATCCTGCCGTTGAGTACGTTCGGAGCCTGGCGCTCTTCTATATATCCCTAAAACGTGACTCTGAATTTAATCGTAAAGAGAACTTCTCTCCGCTATCATTGTTGTTGTGACAGTGCTTTGATTTGCATTTTTATTTTTCTGTTTCTACTTCCCGTCCCCTTTCCTGCAAGTATGGCGGCTGACCATATCACATCGCTGCGCCGTTCATGTTATTTGGGGGGTCCGAGCTGACGGGGAAGCAATGCACACGAGGGTATTATGCCAGAGGAAAAAGAAAGCAAGTTTCCTTTATATATGTACTTGCATTTTTTTCTTGTCCTTGTAATTTGCAGTAATTGCATGCAAAGATAGGATGAAAACGAAACTTGCGAGAGAAATCGTAGAAATACATATCCTTAAGATATTAGATCTCTTAGCTAAATTATTATTATTATTTTTTAAATAAGTGCAATCGTACATTACATTGGAATGTATCATTTGTAATTTTGTTTGTTTTCTTGCATAAAATAAGATGCATTTAGGAAAGGATTTTAAATATAGGTTTAGAGATTTGTTAATTTAAATTTGTTTTTGAGCAAATTTTGAAATGTAATCTTACCAAATGAAACATGAATCTTGTAAATGCAGAGAACATTTTCTATATAGATAATTCTGGAAGTTACATCTGAAAAAAAAAATTAAATTACCCTACAAAATATATGTGTAAAATATTTTGCTAAGGAATTAAAAAATTTTTTTCCTTTCTTTCTTTTTTTGCATTTTGTATTAAAATTCCCCCACACACATCATTTGAAATTATCATATCTTATTTTACCAAAATTTAAAATATTTCCATTTTAGATTTTAAATTTCATTTCAATACAGTAAAAAATTTTTATGCAGATTGGTTGGATTGTTTTTTTAAAAATTTCTTTTCAGTCCATAATTAACATTTAGAATTTTTAAATAAAAATAGAGAGAAATGAAATTTGTGAGTTTGTCTTTACACTGTTGGAGTTTAGAGAAAGTAATGTAATTTTCTTGTTATTTGATCAAATTTTTTTTTATGTTTAATTAAGATATTTAGATTTTTATATCATTTATGTAAATGTTAACTTTTACATTTACATGCAATATGCATTTCTTTAAATTCCTTCTTCACTGTCTGTTTAGTATGCAAAGAATTTTAAATTTTATTCTAAATTTAAAGTTCTTAGAAATATTTAAAAATCTGAATTTTAAATATAAATTACCTTAATTTTTTTTAAAACTATAAAATTAACAATTTTTCAATTATTTTCAATTGTTTTAAATTGCTATGAATTGATTTTAAACTATTTTTTAAGTACTTTCAGATTATTTACATTAAAATACTTCATAAAGAGTAATTTTTGTAACATCCATAATTTTTTTAGAAAATTATTCGTGGTGCTTAATGGTTTATTTTCATTTTTTAAACTTCACTAATTGATTTCATACTCAGAAAAAAAAACAACCATAATGCAACATACTTAAAAGAATTAGAGCAAACTATATTTTTTGTTATTAAGTTTTTCCACTGCATTTTGTAAATAATAAAATTTTAATTATTTTATTCCAAAATTTTTATGCATATATGAATATTACGAATTTTTCTTATTTTGGGCTAGGTCATCATAAATTTTTGTCTGTTATTCAAAATAAAATTCCTTCATTTCAGAAATCCAGAAATTGCATTTTGGATTTATACAAATATTATTGTAATTTGATAATTTTTTGAAACTTTTAGTAAATTATTTTGTTTTGTAATTTCTTTGAAATTATTAACTGTGATTATAATTAAGTGTTCATTCAATTTCAAATAATATATATTTTATAAATAATTGAGAGAAAATTTTGAAAAAGGACAGTTCTGTTCAACTATTCATTCAAACTGTTATTTGTTAATTTGAATGTACAATGACTTATATTTATTTTCTATATAACTTTTCAGAAAACAATTTCTGTAATTCATGGCCTCAGGATGAAAAGCGATTAAATAATAATGGCATGTTGCTAGAAGAAGATCGTCCTGTTGTTCCTGGTATTACTGTAAAAGCTGCTACTGTTGATGCACTTGTTGACTTGCTAATTGAGTCATTCTGTAAGCCCTTTTTTGTTGCAAATAGTCTTTATTTCTGAAAGGGTTCTTTTTGTAGGGTAATAATGAGTTTATTATTTTACTATGTTTCAGTATTTTGTTTTAATATATTGCTTTTTGTACCATTATACGAAACAACTTGCATAAATGTAGCTACATTTAATTTTTTCATTTATAATTTTTTTGTGTGTGTTATGTAAATTTTTTTATAACAACTTATGTATAAAGTTTTCAGTAGTTTGCATCTACTTCTATTTTTAAGACAATGTGCATATGAGTTTGTTACATTGTCTTCTATAAATATTGTTAAGTTTTCTTGTCTTTAAAAACAAGTCGGTAACATCATAAAGTGTTTGATATTGTTTCACAGAAAATTGTTACATCAAGGATATTTATGAAGCCAATGTAATGTAAATATCAAAGGTGTGATTCCATATCTAAATTTTGGAATGAATTTTTTTTTAATATAAAGTCTTAAATACATTTGGACATAGGATATAGTTAGTTGCATACAATTCGGTACTTCATTTCATAAATATAGTAACATTTATTGAACAATAACAAAACGTCTGAATTTGACAGAATATAATATACAAGAGAGAGAAATATGTAATTCCTTTATTATAATTCCTATAATTTTTTATTCTAAAATTTGGCGTACTGTTATATTATTTGAGAGTTTATCTACCGATGGTACTTATAAGTACCACTCACTTTAAAATTACACGAAATAACCATTTTTACGAATATTTTGATGATACTGAGCAGAAATATTCTTTTAAGTCCCCGCTTCTCTCCAAGATACATGGCTGCATGAGTTCTATGATGTGCATTTTAGGGGGGAAGTGAATAGTTTTATAGCAGAAATTACGTTTTCAACTGACAGCATTTTCAGCGGATTGTGAAGATTGTCATTTTTGTTCCGAAAAAATAGTTAATGTCAAAAGATAAGTGTCTTATTTTTTTCATTTGTTAATAAAGACCTTAGAAAACGATTTGACTATTTATTTTAAGTGAACAATGCATATAATTCATTTTACAGTTGAATACCTTTAATTAATTAATTATCTCTAACTTATTAAATTTCGCCAAATTTGAGTATTTTTTTTATGCATATCCCTAAATTTTCAATGTAGTGATTAAAAGAATATTGCATGAAAAAACTGCAGTAAATCATAATGTGGTAGATAAAGGGTTAAAAAATTAGCCAACTTTTACCCTGTAGATTAAGTCAACAATTTTGGGTACTTATGTATTATCACAACAATTGCCAACGTTTAAGATAACTCACCAAGTTGGCAATCCCAATTTTGCATGTGGCGTATGTGCTTAATTGGCAATCGTGCACTTCGTTTTATATAATGGGGCCAATAGGTTGCGATAAAATGAAGTACCCAATTCTGTAATGCAATAAATTTTTGATGTTATTTTCAAAATGGTTTTTGGTGTATATGTAAAATTAACAAATGAAAATTGATCTGCACCAAGAATCTTCTTCTAATATATATATTGAAAAACGTATGGAATGTACTTATTATGGGATCTAAAGTCATCAGGTGCTTTGTATGGTTCATTTTAATTTATCTTCTATCTATAATTTAAAATATATTTCTTTATACATGCAGTATAATTTTTTTTCTCATAATGTAGGTTTGATTTTTTATTTATATAAATATTTTTTTGCTATTAATTCACTAAAGGCATGTTTGGCAAACATTAGAATCTGCGAGAAACATCTTCTTTTCTTGAGATATGTATCTTAAGATAATTTAGATCCTCCTTTGGAAATACATTTTTGTGCTCTTGGAAATGTTTATTTGCAGTTTAGCAACTATATCTTCAAATTATTTTTATATCTTATGAATGAATGTTTCCTTTTAATGCTGAAAATATTATACATTTTTAGAACTAATTGCATGCACAAATTATATAACATTTTATATATTTTTTTAAAAACAGTACCCACTGGAGGTTTGAAAGAAGAAAATAGTAATTTTGCCAGAGTAATGCTTCTCATGCATCAATGGTTCACTTCATCAGAAAACTTAGCCCATTGCTTCATATCCAGATATCCTTTTTATGTGATTAATTTTCATATCTTATGATTTTATTAATTACACATTTTCATTCCTTTCAAAAATAATTAAGTATTTATTTGAAAATAAAATAGATTTTAAGTTGCTCTTAAAGTTTATAACAAACTTGTTTAAGCATAATTAAATACTTAAAATGAATTCATTGCAATAATGATAAAAAATAGAAGCATTTTTTTACGTATTTCTTTGAATTTCATTGAATTGCTTTAATTAGTCCAATAGTGCAGAATAAAATAATTTTAAAAACATTAATAAAGTTATGTGACAAATGTTTTTATCTTTAGGAATATTTTATGGGAAAAGTGTTAGATAGTTTTGGTATTTTATTTTTGCTTAAGATTTTAATGCAATGGTTTAATGACAATTTTTTTTTAAAGTTTTGCATGGATTTGAATTTTGTATAGTATTTTGGAAGTGTATGTATTTTTAAAGTAGAGATACATGTATGTTGAGAATATCCTGAATTTGTAGTTTTGTTGAAATTACAAATCAGTCATTTAAATTATTTAGAGTTTTTTAAAGAAAATGTCGATGAGTGTAGCTACGGCCATATCAGCTTTATCAATGTTATGGGCAGGAACGTCTTAAGACATGAAGTAGCTGGGTTAGAGCCTCAACTTCAATGGGGGCCTCATCTCATTCTCTACTTAGCCTCAATAAGATTATGATCTGAATAACTTTTATAGCATATTCTCATGCATATTCTCTGAAAACTGCACTATTAAATGATGGCCATCATCCATGTCTTGGCCTAGGCGTACTACCATACACAGTCAGTACTCATTTTGTCTAAAGACTGCAGTTGGTTGACCTGGTTTATTCCTAGGTTTGTGAAATGTTGAGTTGCTCACATTTATTTGTTACATGTTATTGTATTCATAACTGATAAAAATAAATTTCTGTAAAGTAAGGACTGCATTTTTATTCACAATTGATCAATACATTTTTATTGAGTTATTAGCTTAAAAATTACAGTTTAGTATTTTTTAACTAAAATAAATTTTAATTGTATTTAAGCAGAAAAAATAAATTATTATGTTAAGCAATTTTTTTGGACAAGTTATGCTATGAAAAGATATGTCAAGTGTTTCTATATTTTAGCATTAAATAAGTTTCCATAAACATTTCCTTAACTTTGTCTTACATTTTGGGATCCTGAAGCAGTTCTTCATAATTGTCATTCAACATGTCCACATACATATAAAACAGTCACTGAGTGCACAATATATCAGTATCGAGCACGTATTTGCCAAACATTCAGGTAAATCAAAATATTTTCAATTTATTTTGTATTAGTTATCACATTTTTATTTTGTTTGAACTTATATATTGTTCAGAACTGTAAAAATTATATGTTTTTATATGCATAAAATTTTTAAAATGTTTTATTCTTAAAAAGTAAATGTTCCATTTATTGATAGTTTTTAATGCATAGAAAATATAAGTGTTTATTACTGTAATTTTTAAGAATTTAAAATTCAGATGTTATTGTTGATTTAAAGAAATATGTAAATACAGTGAAAAAAATGATGCATGTTTAAATTGGGTATAAATAATTTAAATTTCAATCTGAGAGAAATTTTGACTTACCTGGTTTTTTAATGCATTTTTTTTTTTTTTTTTTGCTTTGTTCAGATAAATATTTTTGGATAATTTGAATTTGCTTATTGCATATAATTTCATTATTAAAATATGAAAATTAAATATTTTTTGTTAATTTTTTCGAAGAAGACAAACTAAATATTAGCTAAATAACATTGTTTTTGTTTCTTACAATGAATTGCAGAAAATGTTTTTTTGTTAAACAAGTTATTTTTAAAAATAAGTCATAAAATCAATTTTTAGTAATTATTTTAAAAATCTTGCTTAGAGGTTATTATATAGGAGTTATACAGTAAGACCCTGCTTAATGCTGTTTCAGTTTAATGCTCTTTTATTTGAATTTTGGGGAATCCTGCAATTCAAATAAAAGAACATTAAACCAAAATAGAGCCTTAAGTGGGGTCTTAATGTATGTATATATTTTTTGTTTATTGAATGGCTATACTTTGTTTTTTAATTATCTTTTATCTTTTTTTTTGCTAAGGTATTGGATTCGCATGTTTCCTATTCATTTTGATCTTAATCCTGCATTGACGACCACTTTAAAAGATTTTCAAAGTCATCTTTATAACCAAAGTTTTTGTATATTAGCAGAACACCTCGACTTATCTAAATTGTAAGTTTTTAAAGCAAATTTTATCATCTTTTCTTTATATTTAATTTTTAATGTCCAGCACGGAGTTAAATGTATGTAAAGTACTGAAATGATAAAATTATTCTTAAAAATTAAATCATTTTTATATATTCTTTGATTTTATTCCTTCCATTATTACTTTGATTTATAATAATAGTTATAATATATATATATGAAGAAAGAGAATGAAAATTCAATCTATTTAATTAAGTTTTACTAAAATGTATATTATATTGATATATATTTTAATTTTCAATCAAAATACATAATTGTAGTGTTTTTTTAAATTGCTAATTGAATTTTTGAATCATAGTTTCACATGACTAATTATCATTCCTAATTTATAAGTAGTTTAATTTATAATGTATTAGACCCTGTTTATGGATGAGTTTTAAAAAGAAAAAGGGTAAAAGTTATAGATATTTAATGTATAACTTCAAAGTGAAAATTTATTGATTTTTTGGAAACAAATTTCAAAATATAATTCATTGATGAGCAATGTTTGAATCAGTTCAGACTTCTATATCATTCCATGAAAATGGTTTGAACCTAGTTTGGTTTAATGTACAGCAGCTTTCAAAAGTCTGTCCTGAGAAATCAGGATTTGTGAGTGATTGGAACCTTTATAGATGTTTGGTCACAGTTTGGCTAACTAATTACATATATATATATTTTAAGGGGATGAAAATGCCATATATATTTTTTAAGCACATATAATTTTTCTAATATTTCATTTCTTCTGCCCTTAATAGGCCAATTTCATCAAGGTGTACATAACATATTACAAATTCCTCAAAATAAATTGATATTAAAAGAAAAATGTACAAAAATTTTTTCTTTGTGCTTTTATTGCATTTTTGTGTTACCAAAGATGTATATTTAACAATATAAACAATAGAAATAAATTATTAAAATTCATCTAAAATTTTCATGATCTTTATAGTTGTTTTCAGACCTGGTAATTGTGATAATTTATTTTAAAAAAAGTAATATGGACATTTTTTAATTGCATGTAAATATGTAAAATTTTTATAATTTTTTTTTTTTGCTCTTTAGTAGAATAGGAAAATATGGTTTTACTTTGAGAAATTCAAAAGAAAATAAATCTATTACAAGTGATTGATTTTTGATGTTATTGGGGTATTCATAATGGCGAATTTTAATAATATTTAATCATTTTGTTACTGATATTAATATTTTGTTGTTTTAGACCCTCATATGATTGGGCCAGGAGTATGTCTGTTAGAAATCCACCTGCCAAACACACAAGGAAAATATCTTTAGTATTTGATCATCTTGAACCTAATGAACTTGCAGAACATATAACATTTCTTGAACATAAAGTAATGCGAAGAATTACAGTAAGTTACTTTTAGTTTGTTGACTCTTCTAAAATCTTTATTATATATATTGTATTTTTAAATTGCTTATGAGTGTAAGTAATTTTGTTATTCACTGTGGTCTGCAATCCTTTTTTAAAAGTTTAACTATTAGAAACATTGCTTCAAATTTTATTGGTAGTAGGTTGAAAACTTCGAATTATGTTTAATTTTATAATATTGGTTACAAGTTTATCTGTAATTTGTTTCCTTTGAGTAATTTATGTTCATCAGGTAGATATTTTTCAAAATTTATTTGGTATGTTATTTCTACTCTTGCCAGTTTTAAACAAAAATTGTACTAGTCTTTTATATAATACAAATAATATTAGAAAACTGTATAGCATAAATTGTACTATAAACGATTACATTAAAAAAGTTAGAAACTCGAATTAAAACTGTTAGATAACAGCTTCTTGTAACATCTAATTATTTTAAAAATCTGTCAATTTTAGTATTCAAGAAAAAATTATAAAACACTGTTTTTGAAGTGATACTTTTTGCGCTCGGGAGTGAATGAGAAATTTGCCCAGTTTTGCGTAACAGTCGAAAAAGCAAACGGAAGTAGTCTTCTCCCCCCCCTCCCCAGAGTCGTCAGGATAGCGAGTAGGTGGAAAAGGGGGGGGAGCGGGGACACCACGTGACTTATCTCATATCCGTGAAAAAGTTGGATGATTGTCCACCTCCGATTACTCAACTTGCTCACCTTCCTATTGGGGGTCCTTTTCCCTTAGACCTGGGAACATCTATGCATTATGGTGTAGACAAAATAGCTCTCGTAGTAAAAGCGGCCTTTTTGAAATATTTCCTTAGATTTTTGGCTACATGGCAATGTGTTTGGCGGCTAATTTATTTTTTAAATTTTCATTTGTGTTGAATTATTATTAGCTCTAGTCAGAAGGCCAAAATCAAATGCATGAAGAGGAAAAGAGTTTTGTGAAAGAAAAAAAAAGAGAAAAACTAGCAGCAAGTCCAGTCGAAAAAGTGACAAAAAAAAAACAGAAAAATAGTGTACATTCATCAAGTGCTACTGCCAAATCACCATCAGAGTACATGAGAGAATATCGAGCTTGGAAAAAAGCACTGTAAAATACTCTTAATGCCCAGTTTAAAGGATGGGAATACTATTGAGACTCTTCTAATGACAGCACAGATTAATATGGACTTTGTGAACCACCCTGTGCCATTAACTACAGAACCCTTAACAAATCTAGTGCTTGTTGGAACTGATGTATGTAAATCAATAATAAATTCTATCTTCATTACAAAGACTATGTTTCCCATAAAAATGCTCTCAAAGATTTTCAAAAGCGATTCATTGATAATCCTTTCGGTCACGGGCGTTCAATTTATGATAAATTATGGTTTAGAAATGAGCACAAAAATATTTTATATCAAATTTTACCGGGAATTAATTTAGAAGACACATTAAAGCATGCTTCAAATGCCGACAAAGTTTAAATAAGAAAAGTATACCAAATTTATCAAAATATAATGGTTTTATACTCAGAAATTCCAGTACATCTTTCTACTTTGGATTTGGTATCAGAAAGACTCATTTTGCTATGAATACCTTTCATGCAAATTAGATGATTGAGACAAGTACACGGTCAGTTTGGATTTATAGGGCAAATAATCAATGTTCCAATGTCGCCAAAGAAGTTTCACTTCTATTGCGTGGTCTTCAATGCACCATTTTTTTTAAAATATGATTTGTAAACTGATCTTTAGTGCATTTTAATATATATATATATAATATTGCAGCATCTTCTTTATTGCATTTTAAAACAATGTAACAATTTTTTAAAAATACTTGAGCTTTAATTATATTTAATTGTTGTATTATAATAGCAAAAGTTTGTTGGAAATTTTTGGATAAATCTTTGTTTTAAGAGGTAAAATTGCTGGTGGAAGCAATTAAATTTTTAATCAATTGCAGTATTGAAAACATTTGCAGGAACAGATTTTCATGATTTATTTCATTTAATAAAATTTAACATTTTTTAAAATAATTTGTATTTAAATTAAAGATACTTATATAGAAATACTTTCGTTGATACAACAATTTTTAATATTACCACAAAAACTTTTAAAATTACTATTCATAATTAACAAAGAAGGATTATTATGTAGTTATGTAGGTATAGATCTTTTAATTATAGAGAATTCTGTGCAATTTCATATAATTCATATGTGGTATACCTGATTTGATATCAGTTGTGTCAAAGGCTTATCTGAAATATTTTCATTTCACTTTTAAAGAAAAATGAAGAAATAGCTCAAAATATTATTTAAAGATATCAATGAAAGTATTGCAGTTGATTTTATCTGTAACTATTAATAAGATATGTTTGAGTTATATATATATATATTTTAGTATTTAACTTCTAATAACAATTCTATTTTTGAACTGAAGTGATTCAGTTCCTATATTTTTCTACAAACTATAAGCTGTGTAAATATGTATAAAATTTAGACACATAGAAAGATTTTATAGATGCTTTAAAATCAGTTTTCAGATTTCAAATCATATGCTGAATGTGGAACTCCTCAAGACATCCCCAAACTTGAACGATCCATTTCTTTATTCAATGGTCTTTCTCAATGGATACAATGGATGGTACTAAGCAAGTCATTGCCACAACAAAGAGCTGATGTTATTGTAAAATTTGTACATGTTGCTCAGGTAATTTACTTCTAATGAGAAAAGCATGTGTTATAGTTCTTTTAAATGTTATTCTAAAATTTGTACATATATATGGCATCTGATCTGAATACATTTCAGAACTTTGCTTGAATACTGCAATAATTTCCTCCTTTAGATTAATTTGTTCTTCAGCTTCACTTGCTTAAATTTTCCAGTATGATTTGAAAAATACAAATACATTAGATTTTAAATTAAAATATCAATAAATGTTAAATAATTTTTATATTTTTAATTTTATATTATCTTAAAAGATAATAATGATGGCTGCTGTATAAAGTGGAAGAGGAGGGATATTTTTTACTTGGAAGGCCAGTCATTTCTTACGATGACATTGCATACTATCATATTTATAAAAAGAACATTGAAAAATGCATACAATTACCATATTTTCCTGTATATAATCTGCAGATTATGTGTTAAAAAAGTTTCAAATTTCGTTGTGCGTATTATACGCTGCCGCGGATTATCTGAGAAAAAACATTCTCCATCAGAAAAGCTAACAATAAAGTTTTGAAAGATGTGCCGTTTATGTTTTATAAAATAAATAATAGATGGCATTTTCATGGCTTGGATGACGTATTTCAGCCATAACTATTTTTTTGTCCAATTACATTCAAAAACGAATTCGATTCCTTGGAATGAACAAACAGTCACTAGTCACTGGCGCCATTTCCAATTTTCTCTTGACTAGAGCTATTACGTCCTTTGAAAGTTTTCATCATGTTGAACGCAAACTTCAAGTTAAAAGTTATAGAAAAGCTGCAAGGTTTTTCAACGGTGACGAATCGAATATTCGTTTGTGGAGAAAAAACGAGACCAACTTCGAAAATTGTGATCAACGTTAAAGAGCCATTCGTCGTGGAAAATCTGACTGTCCAGAATTAGAGGAAGAAATAAATAAATGGATTTTAAAAGAAAGAGACAATGGGAAAGCAGTCTCGATCTTAATTTTTTTGCTGTTAACTTGCTAAATTAAAAAAGAGATTTTTTCCGCATGGAATGTTTTGTTTAACAACTCAAAACATAGATGGCAGTAGCAAAGAATTTTTTTGTTTTACTGTGATTATCGTAAAATATATTATCATACATATTTAAAAAGACGCTTCATAATAAATTTTTTTTCTGTACAATTTCTCTTCAATTATACTGTGTATTTTTTTTATCTTATATGACACTCATTATCGGCAGTTTATGTTTTGCCACAAAAACTGCCGCAGATTATACGCCACTGCGGATTATGCAATGTTTTTGTTTTTTTACTCGAAAAAACAAAAACATTGGATAATATGCTGCTGTGGATTATATACAGGAAGATACGGTAGAAACAAAAGTCTCATGTTTTGACTACAGCTTTCAACAATGAACTGAAGTACAAATTTGAACTTATCTGATTTTTGAGAAACTTTGGATAGCCAAGTGCTTGACCATCCACTGGGGAGCCAGAAAGGATGCATGTCCTTATAGTGTATCCCATAAATCCTCCTTCACCCCTCTTATTTTCAATTGCCTGCAATATTCACTCGCATGCTGCATAAAATTTATTGGTTAGTGAGCTAGGACCATATCTGGCATCTGTTTTCAGACCTCTACTTGCAATTTGAATTACAAAATAAAATTTTCATTTGAATTCTGTCACAAAATTTTATCAGAATTTTTGTTTCTATTTTAAATTTGAGTTCTAGAATATTTGCATTCCCCTAGTCATTGTTTTTCAAATTAAATATAATTTCTTTTTACATAAAGACTAAACTAGACTAATTACTTTCAATTTGACATCCATCATTGATGTTAATTAACATGTCATTAGTATTTTATTTTTCATTCTTCTGCTTAATCCTTTTAGAACATTATTTTTATTTGATAATTGCTTAGTGTTTTTATGGTAAAATTAAAATTTTTTTGCATGAATTTTTTAATAGTTATTAGTTAAGATATAATTATGTAACAGCTGCAGGTCATAAAAAGCTGCATTTGTTATTCAAATGAATTTTTACAGTTTTTATTTATTTGCAAGATGATGAATAACGTAACTGCATACATTAAAAAAGTTTATTACTCTCAAATATACAGTCTTAAATTAATATTCTTGTTTTGTAATCATTAATGTTTCATATAGATGGTACTAATTTTCTTTCAGTTTTCTATACAATTATGAATATTATCATGTGTTTAATTTTTTGCTTTTTTGAATACAATTTAAATGAACGAAATATTTAGGTAAAACATGTATTAAGGATTAAAATCATTTTTATAATCATAAATACTTTCTCTTCCTTCAGAAACTTTTACAGCAAAATAACTTCAACTCTCTAATGTCTGTGGTTGGAGGCCTAAGTCACAGTGCTCTTGCTCGACTGACCAATACAATGGCTTGCGTACCTGCAGAGACCAAGAAAACATTGGCTGATCTTGGTGAGCTACTTGCATCTGCATCTAACTTCAGCAATTACAGGAAAGCTCTCATGGAGGCAAGAGGTTTCAAGATACCAATTTTGTATGTTTATACTATATTAAATGATTTTATTTGATTAAAAATTAGTTTTGTTCTATTTTTGAGTATAACTGTTTCAAATTTCTATATGACACATTTAAATACTCTTCTTACCATTAACGTACACAATGGTGGAGCTTGGGAGTCCAAATCCTTCCCTCTCATGCATCAAGAGATTTTTGAAAAAGTTCCAAGGTTTACACCTTTACTTTTATGGTTTTATTGGGAGGGGAAGGAGTACAATAAAAAAATGTAGACAAAAATCGTTTGTGTATACTACTGCTTCTTATAGAAACTTTTAAAGAGTAGTAAAAAAAGGTTAGGTAAAATAATAAATAAATAATTCGTTGCTAGTAAATATTTTAGAAAAATATGAGTAAAAGAGAAAATTTTGTCATTTTTAAAAAGAAAACAACAAATGTTCTTTTTATGTTAGTTAAAATTTATTTTAAAATATCTATAATTTCCCTTGTTAACCAATATTGTTTATCTTTCTGATAAGCAGTAATTCAAATAATTCAATATCGGTAAATATGGACAGGAAGCGAGACAAAATTTCTCAATCTATCTGATAATTTTTTGGTTACATTCCAAACAACACTGGGTTTAGAATTGCCATGATGAAAGATAACATATTTTCTAGTTGCCAAAGACCAATTCTTTCAATGAATTTTTATGCTCAAAAGTTAAAATTGGGAAATCTCACAGAATTTATAGTTTCAGTAATTTTTAATCAAATATTTTTATTTGAGGTCTTGCCAACAACACAACATATCTTTCTTTTGTTACTACACAGCATAACTCCAATTTTTGATGTAACAGTGGCATTTCTCCATGGTGTAAAATTTTTTTTTCTTTGCATTCTAAAATTACTTTTAATCAAGTAATTGGAAGGTTTAGTGGTAGGGGAGATTCGCAGCATTAAGAAATTCAGCCCATTGAAATGCTTGCTTTTTTCATATGACATCCAAATACTGAGCTTTGATCTGAGAAAGAAGCTTTTTAACGAAATTCAAAGTAATTGTCTATTGAAATCCTGCTTTGAAGCTTGCATCTAAGGAGGTTAATGCTGGATTTGTTTGTGGTAACAAAGTGTTCATGGTTGCAAATTTGTGACTGGAATTTTATCTGTTGAGTCATGGGTTGAAATTCTGGTGCCACAAAAAGATTTTCTATGTACAGGGATTAATGTATATATTTAATTTGAAGCTGGAAGTCCTCATATTAGTGTAGTATGGAAATTTAGAGAATGGTATGCCACCTCAGGTATCAGGTAATCTATTTATCAAAGTTGAATTTGTTAATCATTCATCATAGTGCTTGATGATATCTTATCTCCACAATCTTGGTTTATCTTACAAAGAAAATTAATCTGAATTATTAATCTGAAAATTAAATTTCATAAATCAATAACAGATTTAAGTAGCTACAGTAGTCTCTTAATACTTCAACCCCCCCCTAGATCACGTTACTGTGAATTTGAAACTTGCAGAGCATGTAATGGGACAAATGTACTTTATCTTCATTGTATGTGATACACAGATTTGACAAAAATTGAATGATGAATGCAAAATGTGCTATGAATAGTCTAAGAAGCTTCTATCAGTTTTTATTCAGGTTCAAGAATCTAACCCACTAATTGTGGAGGGCAATAACAATAGTTCTTTTACTTCCATTATGTTTTTCTATTTAACATGTTTTTTGTGGACCAGAATAGAAAAATAATATATAATTTATTATAAAAAAATACAAAATCATTGCAGATTTTTTCCCTGTAATCTATATTGCAGTATCTATTTGTGATTGCCATTATTATGTTTCAAGGGTCTTGATCAGTGGCGTAATGGAGAACATTTGGGATACTTTGCAAAGTAAGGTTTTGGGCCTCCGAGTTGGATTTTACAAAGAGTAGGTAGTTGATATCAGTCAGGCTTCGGGGCCCCACGATGTGGAGGTGTACGTTATTCCTTTGGTCTTGATTGTCATTTTGAGCTGTAAATTTGAGTATCAGTTCTTCTAAAAACCTATGTGTAAAATAATTGGTCTCAAATAAACTATATCCAATTGAGTTTAAAGTTTTTATATAGTGGAAGATTAGAGGGGTGTATACCAACATGTGTATTATCCTTTACATTCAATCAATGCTAAAAATTATAAAGTCCATTACAAATTGCTCCTGAATAGATCATTTTTATTTTTCAGAAATAACATGTATATAGATTCATTCTTTGGATTACGTTATACTTTTTGTACTGATTGTAAGGTTTCTATTAAATTTATACTTTTCTTTATCATAGAGGTGTTCACATGAAAGATCTCATATCACTTCATGTTGCTTTACCTGACACAGTTGAGAATGGACTTGTCAATTTTCGGAAAATTGCGCAACTTTCATTAATATTTCAAGAGCTTTGGGAACTTCAGAATTCAGTACCTAAAGTGGCTGTTAATGCTGATTTAGTGAACACATTACGAGTAGGTTTGATATGAATTCATGTTAATCCTTGATATTATTAATTCAAACTATATATGTTTTTTAAATCAAATTATTGTATATATTTCAGCTGTCTTTGGATACTCCTTATACTGAAGATGAACTTTATGAATTATCTCTTACAAAGGAACCAAGGAATTCTTCATCAGTATGTTAATTTTATTGTATTATATTTTGCAAAAAGCCTTTTCAATTTTTTTATTATTTTTTTAAAAGGGCATTTATTCATGTATTTAAATTAAGTTAATGGAAAAAGTAAATAGCTGTGTTCTCTCTCTCTCTCTCTTTTCGTTCTCTTATATATATATATAGAGAGAGAGAGAGAGAGAGAGAGAGAGAGATTATATTTTGACCTAAAAAATTCTAGTTAGTATTTTCACAATTGAATTAAATAAGATTAAGGAATAAAAAAACTTGCATTATTGGTCTTATAACTTTGGAATAGAATAAAAATAAAGCTGTATAGTAAAAAAAATATTTTTAAAAATGTTAAATTGCTTAACTAATATTTTAAAATTTTGTTGTCATCTGAACTGTTTTTAGTTTAGTATGAAAAATTGTACTTCGTACTAATTAATGTGATAAAATGTCAATTAATTTTATTCCTTTTAAATTAGCATTTTTATTTTACATAAAAATGCATTCTTTTTGATATAGCCTCAATCATCTCCAACCAAATTAGCAGCATTTTCTGAATGGGCTGCTGGTATTGGAGGACCTGCTGATTCTGAAACTTTAGAAAAATTTTATCAATCAATTGTTGAAGTAAGTAATATATTTCTCATAAAATTTGTAATATATTTTCAGAACTCAAAAACAAAATTAAATAGCTTCATAATCAATTTTCATTATCTGATTCACTTATGACAGAATATTCATTATCGTAATTCTACATCTTATTTCTTGAAGCTAAAAAATTTATAATTTCTTATCGTAAAATTCAACAGAAGTAATATAGAACTTTTCAAGTTAAATTTTAGGTTTGTGCTCATAAATCACCATTTTTTGTGGATTGTATATGTTCAATATCAAGCTTTTAGTAAAATTATTGTGGTTGCAAAATGCCATGCTACTATTTGAACAAAGCTATTAAGTATTAAACTTTATTTATTTATTTATTTTTTTGGAATAAGAATAATTTATACATATAATTGCATTTCTCTCTCCACCAGTATTTAAAATTTGTGACTTTTGATGGGTTTTCTTCTACTCACAATGTAACTAGAGCTGGGTCAAAACTTTAAAAGCTTTTTTCTCACATTTTAAGGGTTCAGTTGAGCTGAAATTTCCTATACGCAATTGTTTTGGATCAGAATACGATAATTTAATTATAATTAATAAAAGTTGATTCAAACTAATTATGCGAAACAGTTGAATATTGAAACCATCAAACTAAATTATCCTCTTGTAAAGTTTTAAAGTTAAATATGTTTTGTGAAACTTTGCTATTTTAGGCTAATGTTTATTAAAAATTATTATTAAGCAAAGAAAGAAAACTCATGTTTAAAAAACTCATTTTTTACCAGTTTTATTAAAACTTTACTTCCAGGTGATAATGAAAAACTATGATTTAGATAAGGATGGTTATCTTTCTGCTGAAGAATTTGAAGCTGCATATATGAATTTCCCTTACATTGATTCATTTTCTGTTATTGATGCAAATGGGTATGTTAGCATTATTCCATTTTATGAAAAATTGCAGTTCAGAATAATTTATCAAGTATGGAATCTGTATTATTACAAATAATACGATACATTTGGAATCAAATGATTTGCTTTTTATGTTAATTTGTATTACCTATTAAAGTCATTCATCAAGGTGATAAAAAATATGGTAGATGTAAGAAAATATTATGAAAACCGTATATCTTTTTTAAATAATAATTTTACAACACCTGTGTCTCTTAAACTTAACTGAAATTCTAATTGTTTGAATGAAATATAAAAACTTAAGCGCAGGAAATGAAAGGAAACAGGCAATGAATACCTTTAACTTGATATTTGAAATTAAATTTTTTAAATTTAATATATTTTTTACTTTATAATAATTCAATGTATTTTTTGTTAATTTTAATGTATTTAAGTTGATGCATCAAGGTTTACAGTGATATATATATATATGAATATTTGTTTGTTAAAACCACAAAATAGAAAAGTTATTTTTAAATCTGAATTTTCATCTTCAATTTTTTAACAAAAAGAATTTATTTTAGCAAAATTTAAAAATGTACTCCATTAGTAACATTAGATTCTGGGATTTAGAATGTGTTTTATGAATTTTATATTTCAGGGATGGGATGATCAGCAAAGCTGAGTTTATTGCATATTTTATGACAGCAAATTCTAAAGCTATTCGTGTGGCATTTCAACATGATTTTAATGAGACAACTTATTTCAAACCAACATTCTGTGCCCACTGTGCAGGTCTTGTAAGTAATAAGTGCTTATTAACTTGCTAAAGTAAACTATGTTTCTTTATATTTATTAAAATTATTATGTATTAACTTGTTTAAGGTGTTCAAAGCTTAAGTTTCTTCTATATCAAAGAAATATGTAAATGCAATACAATATGTAAATACAACTGTATTTCAGGTAGCTCTTACTATACATATAATCATTAATCATATACTAAATTACTATTAATCTTTTTTAAAAATAGTATAATTTCTATTGTACTGTATTCATTGCATTAAGCATATTACTGAAAATTTTAAAATTAAAAGAATTAAGATTTAGTAATTAGCATTTGTAAAATAATAAATATTAACATGAATTTTTTTTTGAAACTTTTATACAAAATTGTGTTCTTTTATGAGTTTGTTTCCATATTTTAAAGATATACATAAAAATTGATAGTTTTGCATCATCAAAGCAGATGAAAATAATTATGTTTTAAGAAGTTTTATTACATGATTAATGAACATAGAAATTAATTAAAAATATTTTATATTTATACAAATATAAATTAATTTCTTACTGTTATAAATAGTGTTTAAGTTCTATTTCTATTGCATTTGATCATATTTGCTTTAAAGTTATATTTATATTGAAAGCAAGAAAAATAAATTTTTACTTTTATCTTCTCTCAGGAAATTGTAAAGTATCAGGGCTGATCAAATAGATTTTAATATATTGGCAGAACTATACAAATGTATTTTCATAATATATTTGTAATTTTTTTTCAGTTGTGGGGACTTATTAAACAAGGTTATAAATGTAGAGGTAAGATCTGATATATTGCATATTGACTGTTTTCTGTAATTTTAATACTTAAGATTTTATTATACAATATTAATTTTAAAAAATTGGATGAAATATTTATACTTAAAAATGCAAAAGTTTGATTTTTTTCATTGGTTGGCAATTTATATGTTTCTTATTTTAAATTCAAATATTTATTTCTGTATCATAATCCCATTGCATCTCCTGAATTTTATATTTTTTAAGGATTTTTAAATATTGTTTTTTAAATGTGTTAGCTAACATCTTTGTAGACATTTTATTCTATTAGGGATTATGAATAAAGAGTTTATTTTTATTGCAAAATTTATTTTCTTTATGTAGATTGTGGAATTAATGCTCACAAACATTGTAAAGAATTGGTCGTTATGGAATGCCGAAGAACATCTGGAAGTACTTCTAGATCAAATTCCTTTGCAGCTGCAGGTAAAATGATTAACAAAATCTTCTCAATTTTATTGTATTGAATGTTTAAGAGCAGCATGATTATGATTAATGATAAAAAACTTATCATAATTGGATTAATCCTAATGTTCAATTTATCTTTTTGTAAATGTTTTGAGAAAAAAAATCAAACAAGTTTTTTTTTTAAATATTAAATATTGTATTTACTTTAACTTTATTTAAAATAAAGATGATATTTATACCTAACAAATATTTATTTTGAATTCAATGACATGAATGTCTTTTTAAAGTATATTCTTAAATATTTTCCCTGCTTACAGAAAACCTGAAATTGCTTATGAATTATTGGCCTTTGAAGTAATTTATTTTTAAAATAATTGTGAAATTTTTAAGCACCATTGTTAAAGCTAATTACTATCATGAAAAATATCCCTTGACAAGTTTTATAAAAGTATATTTCATTTCCATAATTCTCAAAAGCTATAGTAATTTTATGTTCTTTACTGGAAAATGTATAGCTACATAAAATGTATAAATTTTGTATTTGTTTAAAATTTTTATTATATTATTTTTGCATTTATTTTTTCATCACATATTAAAAAATTGCAGTTAAAGTTTAGCATAGGGGGGCCACTTGGCACAGTCCTTTTTTTGGCGACTAAAAGTGGTCGCCAAGGTACTTTTTCCGGAATTATTTATTCCAGAATGAATTTGATATCTCACCATGCCATTTAGATCCGAATCCGAAGAAAAATCGCCAAATCAAAAAGTGCCCTCCCTCCCTATACTACACTTGAGCCGAAATTGCTTATGAAAATATATGGATCCATGGATATATGGATTGCTTATGAAATGCATGTCATGTGAATCATGTCAGTGATACAAATTTTATCTCTGTTGGCATGGTACTATAAATGCTTAATTAAAAATAATTATTTTTTATATTTTTAACTGAAAGTAACTTTTCCAAAGCTAAATCCTTAAGGAGTGTTGCATTAAGGTTTTTAAATAAAATAATTCATCTTTCATGTTATCAAAATAAGAATGTGATACATGTATATATATACAACATAAATATTTAAAATTTGTTAATTAATACTGAATTGCAGAAATTTTTGAATTTTTTTATTGTATCTGGGCCATTTTAATCTTTGCTTCTATATTAGATGGTCCAAAACTTAAGACTCGAATGCAAAAACCATGGCGGCGGCAGTTTAAAAGCAGTCAATCTGATGGTGATTCTAGTTATAGCTCCAGAACTAGTACTGAAAGTGATGCTTGTAGTTGTGACAATGGTTTTGTGCTTGTGGATGAATCTCTACCGGGCAGTGCTAGAAATTCGGTGGAAATAAAAGATTATCCACGAAGTCCAATATCAAGTGAGTAAATTAAAACTGAAATAAACATTAATATATATAAAATTCCTTTTTTGGAGACTGTGCTTTTCTCTATTTTTTTTAATATTTGAATTATATTTATTTCATTAATAACAGTTATTGAATAATTTTCTTTTAATTAGAAATGAAAGAGCAGTGTTTACCATTGTTTAACTTTTCTGATGATTTTACTGATTTCAAAATACAGCATTTTATAAAATTATTTCATAATGTACAGATTAAAGTATGTTTTTAAAATAAAGTTAGATTGTGGTATAATTTAGATTAGGAATGGTCAACAATATATATTTTGTTGGTTGATCACAGTTGACAGATTTATTTCAACATATAAATGCGCTACTTTACTCTGGTTCATCAACTTCATTGTGTATCATCCTAATCCTAAACTCTTCACGTATAACACTGGAAGATACAGAAATATTTATGCAGTTATAAAATAATTCCTCCTTCTCTAACCTTTGTATAATTTTTTTCAATATTTGTTATTATTTTATAATATGTCTTGAATGAACTATCTGTTGGTAAGATTTCATTAGTATTTGTTTTTTTATATTAAACATAAATTAAATGTACAGCATATTATTGCACAAATATTTCTAACACACTTAATATTAAGGGAACATGCATTACAGAAAATATGACTTTACAAGCCTGATAACTTGAAGCAGGTTTTTTGAAATGCATCAGTTGGGAGAAGTTCTTCGATATCACCAATTTTTGAGACATGTATATCCAAATATGTTTTGGATATACATAGTTATATTAATCGGAACTTTCCTTTAGAAAGCTTTCTACTTACTGATAATGCAGATGTATCATCATTCTCTTTGTCTGAATATTTACTTAATTATGACATTTTGGTTGGAAATATGCAGATGCAGATTTTGTGTCAATGATAAAATCATGTAATATTTACTTTTTTGAGGCTACTTTTCAATTAATAAATATTAATAAGATGCATGCTGGATTAATATCCTACTGATAAGTTAATATGTGAGAAAATTCGATTGTAGTGGTTAAATTTTGACATATTTTGTAAAAAATGTCATTCATACTTGCATAAAAGTTGGTCTCTCTTGATCTAGACTCTAGAGTAAATAATTTTATTTGGCGAGGAATGGGGAATTAAGTATATTATCAGACAAAAATAATTTTAAAAAGAGTATTTAAAGGATTTTTTTAATGCGCATATCCATTTTATTTCCCCTGAAAAATTTTCTTATTTAAATATTTGTTAAATGTGAATTAAGAGATCTTCAATGAATTTTAAAAACACTTTGTGTATGTGAAAACATGGTTCCTACAACTGCATTGTAATTCTTTACGAATACTGAGCTGTGGAATAGAAACTATCAAAATAAATAATGGGATGTAAATTATTCAATTCCCACTATTAGCTTACTCTCTCAATTAATTTCTCTTGTTCAAATTTTCAATCACTAATAAAATATTTTCTATTCATCCAATCAAGTTAAAATAATTTTTTTAAAATTTGTAATGAATGACACTTGATGTTAATACAGTCTTATCAGATATTAATTAATTAATTTAATTAAATTAAATTAATTATCAGTTTTTGACACTAACTTATATTCGTCTCTATTGTTGTAACAATGTAACTGTTAAAACAATTGTTGTTACAACACTGCTGACAAATCATGCTCTTTTTTCAGTTCCTACTATTAGTTCACTCTCTCCCTATATATACATTTATTTATATATATCCTATTCCAATTTTTAATCGTTAATAAAATACTTCCTATTCATCCACTCAAAGTAGGAATCGACTTAAATTTTTTTTTATATTGCTTGTGTGTGTGTGTTTTTATATATTGTTATCTTAGAGGTCATTGAATCTAAAAATAAAATCCTCCAAAGAACATTATAAACATTTTCTTTTTCATGCGTATACTGAGCTCAAATACTGAGAATATAAGCATTTAGTTATGAACATCCACTATCAGAAAAAGGTGTACTATCAATTTATAAGGAAAGGTGGATGTGTGTTTTGTAAAATTTGTAGAACTTATCATATAAATACATTTTAAAGTATGACAACCTAGTCAAAATAAAGATTTTTTCTACTTAGTCAAATGATTTTAAAAAAGGAACAATTCCTATAAAGAGAAAAAGTTACGTATTAAGAAACATTGAGGCATTCTTTTTATGCAATTAATTTTCTGAGTATATTGACATAATCTTGTAAAATTATTGACTTGTATGTAGTTTTCTTTTGTTTGGTATGTGCAATTACTAAATATCTTTGAAACACAAATTATTATAATGGATGTTTTAGTTTTGAGATGTTTCTTAAATCCTCAACTTTAATCTATATTACATTTTAATAAACATTATTTTAATGTAGTTTTAGAGAATAAAGTAAATGAAGTTTTAAATAAAGCAATTAAGCTTATATATTATAAAAATAAAATATTGCATCATAAAGTGGCAATATTTTCTTTTCGAGGATTGCCTTACAATATAATGTAATTTTTATGATGCCAACTTGTAGAAATTTTACTCTCTGTAAATATACATGACTATACTGTATGCTTTTAATATTTAAAAGTTTATTCTTTGCATTATGAAAATGAAACCCATGAAACACATTGAAAATATTTCAACTGATTGGGGGAGAAAAACTAATCAAATTGTTTAATTATATTAAATTAAATTTATGCTTTTTAATAAGTTTACAATAAAATTTTTACTAAAAAAGTTTTAAATGACATTCTATTTATCATATTAAATGAGCTGTTTAAACTTATTATATATTAATGATTATGATCTTAATTTATTTTATTATTAATATAGAAATGTTGCATTGTACTTTCTTTTTCAATTATTTAAACGTGAACAATTGATTTTTCAGAAACACCACCTTCTCCTGTAAAAACTGTATCTTCCCCAAAAAGTTGCAGTTGTAAACAAGAGTTCAAATTACCATCTCCTCGATTGCCAGCGCCCCCTGGAGCAGACTCTTCATCTGAACAGTGCCCAGTATTGCAGAAAGTACCTCCTCCTAAACACCTGATTTTATGAAAAATATTTATACTCATTTTGTATGCCAGGAAAGGTGTTAATGAACTGTTGAGAAAGGAGATTACTCTGTTGAAGAATTTGATAATGATGAAATCTCAAAATGAAAAGAATCTCATTCCAGCTCTTCCACATATTAAAGTGTAAATTATTAACTTTTAATTTTTATATACATATATAAAAAGAAAGTAAATGCCCATATTTCTTGGTGCCATTAGTATGATAGTATGAAACTTTTCCATTTTTACTAGTCAGTGACTCTGTGCATTGTATGTACAAAAATTTAGAATACATATCCAAAGTAATGTATGGTTAATTGTACATTTTGTTGATGTGTATTTGTTATTAGTGTGCATGTTCATTTTCCATCCATAGAACTGTATTTTAAAATGTATGAAATGTGTGTCTTTAAATATCTTATCTTTAATAGATGTTTAAAACTTTGGCTATATAAATGTGTATAATTTCTTTTAATAGTGCTATGTATGTATAACTTATACAAAGAGACTAAATGTAAGGAATGCAAAATATGCATAATTTTCATGCAATAATTAAAGTCAATAGAATTCAAAATACAACGATGCTTACATAAAAGTATTTTAAGGTACAATAACAGGCTATGCAAACTATTTTCTCTATATATCTTTAATGTTCAACTCTACTCATGAGAGAATATTCCTTATTTTGAGAATTTAAAAGTTTTTATAACAGTTTGGAAAGTAGTAATCAAATAAGAATTTCTTTTCAGTCTGCATGAAAATCACTTTGAATATTTAAATGTTCAAGAAAAAAAATTGTTTCTCTTTGTCGAGTTTTGAAGTTAAATTTTTTTAAAAAATTTAATTCTATACTTTTTGTTTAATTTTTATAATGCTCTTTAATAAATATTTATGTATATATTAACTTAAACTAAGTTTCAAATAAGTTTTCATGTTTCATTTTTACTTTGTTTGGTATATTTCAAATGAATTCATTTGTAGCATGTGTGAATTTATCATCAATTTTATTCCTACTACATTACTGTCACTTTTTTCAATACTGAATTTTTCTACTTTTATAGCTTACAATAATGAAATGTTTAATCTCCCTCTTCTAAGAGCTAGTACTTAAAAAATTTTGATATTTAAATACTGTTTCACACACCTAGACTCTTCTATATATATTTATACTAAATTCATTTGAGATAAACTTTTAATTACAGATATCACATTTTCTTGCCATTCTGGAACCCATTTTTTGTATGTGAATCAGACTAAATACTTTCAGGACAACACTAGTAAATTTTAATTAATTCCTGATTGAAGTAATTATATTCATATTACTTACAGTTTATTATTTGAATCATTATAAAAACCATTTTAATTAAACCCATCTATTATATTTTCTAAAAGAAAAACTTATTCTTTCATTACTTGATTAACAAATAAATGTCGTAAATACTCAAAAATTCACCATTTAGGTAACTACAGTTGCTGTGCAATGATCTAGTTTTTTGCTCTTCAAGTTTAATCTGAAGTAAAAAGTTTCCATATTTTGTAAGATTATTAAGTAGTTAATTATATATATAAGCTGAGACTAAATTCTTAAATCTGAATAATTATTTGCATTAATTTTTTTAGTTCAATGATTCTTCAAATAATTAAGTTTATAATTTTTTACCATTTCAATTTAACTTATTTTTAATCATATTTCTTTTTCACAAAAACAGTTATTTTGCTACAATCTGAACTAAATTGTGTTTTAAATGCAACAATGGGTTCTGAAAAATGGTAGTTAACTGAAAAAAAGATTATAATAATATATAAAATTTTATTGTGTATTTAATTTTTGAAATACTTTTTCAGATTATTTTTTATGTTTTTAAACAGTTGAAATTTCTCTGGTTAAGTGTTTGTGTAATAAAAGTGAGGATTTAACATGGTCAAAAAATTATATGTAACCAAATAATATATAACTACAGTACAACGTCATTTATCTGAGCATTTATTACCCGGAGCGTCAAATATCCGGACTAGTTTTTTTTTTCCAACTACATGTACTGTATATGAATACACTTTCAACAGTGCAATGCTCAACAGTTGTTTCTTGTAAGGCCAAAAGTGCTGGGAAAACCCAAGGTCAGGGGTATTTGGGGAATTTCAGTTGTGTGATTTGGTTAACATCTGCACGGAATATTAGGTCAGTTTGTTTCCAAATGAGGAGGTGTATACATGCTCTTTTGTTGAGTAGTGAACTTTCTAAGGCTTCAAATTCAAAACAGAAGTGCAATATCTTGAACATAGACTCAAAAACTAGAAATATTAAACTGTCTTACGAAGGGAGAAAGTGGAGCGTCTCTAGCAGTTTTATAATGTTGGAAAGTCAACAATTTCTCTGACATAAAAAAAGCCGATAAACATTGTTAAATATTGCATCAAATTTTGAATCAGAAGATGGCTTGAAGAAAAGAAAAACCATGAGAAAAGCAAACAATGTTGTTCTTGATCCTGTACTCTACTTGTGGTTTTCACAAAGAAGGAGCAAAGGGGCCTCTGTTGTGGGAAAAAGCTCTGAAACTTAACGAGCAATTAAAATCAGAGACCTTGCAGCAAAAAAACAAAGGTGTACAATGGTACAGCTAAAATTAAGTGATTATTTTCTAAAATAAAGGTAAAATTGCGATATTTTGCACCTATTTTGCTTTTTCTTCAAGCATCTTTCCCACATATGATAATTTTCAATATTCGTATAGTGTCCAGTTTTATATACTGCATGGAGGCATTCGGTTTTCAGTTATCTGAACTTTGTCTGGTCCCAATTGATTCGGATAAATGACGTTCTATTGTAAATGAAATTGTTTTCAACTGAATATATATTTTTATTCTATAAACTGAAATTCATTCGTTTTTTGTGCAGCATAATAAACAAGTATCTATACATTCCAACTTTAATTTTTATCAACTTTTATATATAAAAATAATCTAAATATATCTTGATGATTGTTATATTGTATATTTTCACACCTACACTTTTCAGGTACATATACTAAAATCTTTTATAGTTAGTCTACTACTTCAACTTGCTTTTTTCTCATTGTTGCCATTGTTAATGTAATTTATTAAATATAAATGCTATTCTCAGTATTATTACAGATATATGTTTAATTTCATCCTACTGCCTTTTTCTAATTTAGCCTTCAGTATTTATTTAAAGTGAATGTTGTGTGATTTTTTTTATCTTAGTTTGAATCAAACTTCAATTCGATATTCAAATTAGTGCATTGTGTTGAATAGCAATATCTAGAGCTTTCTAGTACTTAAAATAAAGTTAGTAGTTAAACATTGGTGGTGAAATATTGTAGAGAATTTACAAAATCAATCACACATTCTTACAGTTGCAGTGTTTTAACTGTACAAAATTGAAATTGTTTTTAGATATTATGTGTATGGCTGAAATAATGTAAACTTTTAATAGGGACCAGAAAAATCACAAAATGTGAAAATGAGCTTGAAACTGGCTTAATTAAAAAACATTGTATCTAATGGAAATTTTAATGCTGTATTTCTCTGGTTCTGTAAAATATATTTAAAATTTATACAAAAAATCATTTGTTGTTTGTTAAATTTTATGAATGAATCTTTAATAATTTCTTCATATAATGTACTGAATTTTTTTTTATTGTTGATTACATTTTGTGCATATGTATGATTCAAAAACTATTAATCTCTCAACGATTCAAAACTAGTTTACAATATTTTAAAATTTTTATTTATTATTTATAAATTTTAATATGTATATTGCATTTGCTCTCTGAATACAATAGTCCATTTTCCATGTTTTTTAGTTTAGTTGGAAGTGGAAATATATGTGATACTGTGAAATTTGTAAAAAATTGAAATCTTAACTCTAAAAATAAATTTATTCATGGACCATTTTCTTCATTGCAACTTGTCTTTAATATACATATAATATTCATATAAGTTACACTGAAATATCAATCATTTCAATTAAAAATTATTTTATGAAATTATATTAGAAGGTTAATTGTGTGTATACATTTCTATCATATCAAAAGCAATTTCAAATAGTTTTTCATTTCCACCACCTTTTTTTTAATTCCTTTCCGTACAATTCAATAATTATTTGTTTAAAAGTAAAATTTTTTAAGTTTAATTTTTTTTTTTTGAAAAACGATTTGCATATAATTAGAAAGAATGTTATATGTATAGATCACTGAAATCAAAATACTCTAATATTTCATTAAGAATATATATATATATATATATATATATATATATATATATATATTACAAATAGGATAATTGATTGATTTCTTATATAGAATATTTTTAAATATAATTTTATGAAAAATGATGCTCGGCCCATAATAATTTTCACACTAAAATGTATTTAACATAGCACACATTTGTCTTTACATATTGAATTAAGATTTTGCTATATACATTTTATGCATTTTGCTTAACAGTACAAGTAATTATAAATATTTTTGAATAAATGGAACAAAATATTAATTTGAATGCATACAAAGAAGGTTCAACTCTTTGTAAAGAAAAACATGTTTTCAATTAATTGCATCATGGGTTTTGGCCAAGATGTTAAGTAAATAATTATTCTGATTTTAAATTTCTATGAGTTAAAGCTTGAAAACTTTTTAGTGCAGGATATGCACATTGGAATAGATGAGTCTATAATACTTAACAAGAAAATTAAAATATCTTAAATTTGTCATAAGCATTTTCAAAAACACTGAGTAACCAACTCATTTGTTTGAATTATACAACTATAATTAATTGAAAATTTATCCCTAAGTGAATTTAATTATATTTTCCCCTTTGTTATGAAATTGTTTAACTTGTGAAGTATTAGAGCTAAAATACCATCTTGATAATACAATACTGTGCATATCCAAAATAGTTTTATACTATACAGTAAATACATATAAACTAACAGAGATAGAAACATTTTTTAAAACATTTCTTTTCTAATTAAATTAAAAATGACTATACTTAATGTTTAAAAAGTTGTGATACTTGAAACCTTATTCACTATTTATCTGTACATGGGATTGTCTGTTACGTATTTCAGTTATCTGTTTCAGGATCCATTTTAAAAAAAGGCTTTGGTGTACCTTGAAGGAAACATATGCTTTTTTGTACATGCTCATAAATAGCGAAATAAGCTGAGCTGTACACTTTTAATAACTTACCCGTTGCTATACACACTGACATAAAACAGCTGATTTTGTGGCACTTCTCCTGCTTATGTTCCTCCTAATTTGGCAGGATTCTAATGACTACAGTTGGTTCCAGTTCCATTTTAAAACTCTTGTCCGAGAAAAAAAAATGTTTCACTGCGCAAGTATATTTTTTAATTCATTATATGCCTATACAGAATTTTTCATGTAAGAAAATTGTCATGTTTAACATATTCATAGGTTTTCCTGATTTCACATATAAGCAAAGGACTAGCAGTGTATTTCTTGCAACACTACCATTCTACAAGCCTCATAAAATTGAGGTCACTTCTCATCCATATATATTCAGGATTTAGTATGAGCAAAGATAGATGCATACATATTTACCCTTTGTTGCAGCCTTGGAGGATTATACATTGGTTATGTTATGATGCCGAACAAGATATCCTTCATAATATTCTTTACTATCGAGAGCTTGTTTAACTGCTATCCTGAGAAGATAATTAAAGAATCTATGAAACATACGAAATCGTAATAACCATCCGAAAGTGAATCGCATCAACCAATATCCCGTGCTTTCATAGATACCCATTGGGAATTTGCAAGGCATATCCATTTGCTCAAACCAGAATCGTGCCATAGCTTCCCAACTTAGAAATATAATGAAAGAATTCATAGCTTTAATAATTCCTTTGCTCATTGTTGTAGATTCTTTCCGTGCATTTTGTACAGAGGGTCTCAACTCGGCATCCATGATATCCTTGCAAAGGGCCACGGTTTCTTCCAAATTTCCGTTACACAAATTGTAGCGGTCTTCAACTCCGAGCATATAGCCAATTCCACGCCAGAAATGGATGAGGCATTCAAGATCCTCTCTGCTACAGTGAAGACCGACGTGTTTTGGATGGAGGATTATAAGACCTACGAATGCGAACTGGGTAAGAGCCATGTCGTACTGGGAGACAGCTGGGCAACGACGTCGACAAGACGAGGGACCGTTGATTTTATCAGCAACTCGCTTGTGCATACCTCGAACCATAGTTATACTTTGATGAGCTGGGTCATCAGGGTTCCAGATGTCACCTTCGTACCATCGTCGGATGTGGACCAACGTGCTGAGGTAGCGGCGGAAAAGGCAGACGATATTCGCTGAATTTCCGGTGGACATGAGGGGCCCCGTCATACTCGGTATATGTACAATGAGCATCAAACCCGCCAAATGAGAAAAGAATATGCTGAAATGAGAAAAGAATTAAATGTATAGAATGAGATACTATTTAGTTTTCTATGTATAAAATTTTATCTCTTAGAGTCTGTGAAAATTAACCACCAAAAGCACTAGAATAAACTGGTCACCATACAAAATTAAATTTACTGTACCCATTTATTATTTATTTTTTTAAAAAAATTAAATCAACATTAATTTTAAAAATAAAAATTAAATGTAGCATTTTTTTTTCTTTCTACTTGATAGGGAAAAAATATGCGTATTTGAAATATACAAATTACATATAACTGAAATCAATAAAATCACTTAAAAATTACTATGACTTTGAGTAATATAATTAGGCATGGGACATCCTTTCTGAAAAAAAGGTAGAAAACCAATTTTTGTTATGTTTCTTGTTTCCATTATAAAGGGAATTTGTTAAAGATATCCGAATTCCGTCTATACTATTCCATACTGCTTAGAAATGTTTTCAAGTAAAATGTGCTATTATATCAGATTTGTCATTTTAATCCAACCTATTTTATTAACGAAGATGAAGATAATTTTAAGTCATTTACTTTTTCAATTTAACTATACTACTTACGTTAGAAAATTCTTAATATTTCCTAAAACTTTTACGTGAAAAACTATCTTTAAAATTTTGAGAAACAACAAGATAGTAAGCCTATAGCATTATGTGTCACAAAATAAATAAATAAAATAAAATAAGTAAATAAAATGAGAGGTAAATACAGGCAGTTGATTTTTTAGCGAATAAAGGATTCAACTAATTAGTTTTATAAGTTGCTAATATACATTGAGTAGCCAAAAATTCACCCCTTATTTGAAAGTAAACCTGTCCGACAGGGATGTAGAGTAGTGCACTGTGCCGATTTAAGCTTATTACGGGACCTGGGTGCAAGAGCACTACGAGCCCCACATTGGCACTGGCGGATCGAAATTTATAACCAGAAAACATGGTTGTCCAGCTTATACGTGCCCTTCTGGCCACGTCCTCTCTAAATATCGACACCATACCAGAGGGAGGCCTTTTAGAATCGAGAGATGGATTTAATGTACATCAACCTCATCCCCACGGCAAATTTTTGGACATATCAGGACGCGAAACTGCGACCCGACAACGCCAGCTATGAGTTCGCAATCCTGACCACTCTTCTACTGCGGCCACTCACAACCATCCATCGAAAACCTAAGGAATAGCACTCTTCTAACGGCTCCTGCTTTATTCGTGCATTCATGGGGAATGATTTCCTTTTTTTGTGTGTGTCTTTGATGGAGTTACTTTTCTGCCGTAAGGGCAGGTTGTGCGGCGTAGTTGGTTTGTCACTGGCCTTGTACGCCTAAGTTTGCGGGTTCGACTCCGGCCCAAGTGGGTGGATTTTCTTGATGCAGAAAATCGACAGCGGCCATGTCGCATGATTATGCGGCATGTAAAAAACCCTTGAGTGCCTGTTTGGCTTAGGTGCTCTCGGCAAAATTAAAATACTAAGTACGGTTCCGCATCGCCAAAGCTCAGGTCCCTCCTTCTGGGGGCGGAAACTGGGCGTCAAAATTACCTGCGGTGATTGGTATCCGCCTATATGGTCCCACACTAAAAAGAGATACCAGCTTCCTGGGAATGTACTAGGTCTGCAATGGTAAAAACACCAATCTGCAGCCCATTAGAAATAAAAAATGTATCAAAATGAAGCAGTGGCTGAGTGGTAGTGTATCGCGCTTCCACGCTACAGGTCCGGCGTTCAAATCCCGGGCTGGGCGAAGTTAACTCAGCCTTTCATCCCTTCCGTGGGTCGGTACCAAGCTTGCTTGGGAACTGAACACTGGAAGTTTTGGGTCAGACTGACCATTTGAGTGAAACATTTGCACATGCACTCCAGTGCCTAAGGTGACGTAAACTGAAATAGGCACGGTAGGCCTTGGCACTCATGGGCTGTTTGTTCAGTTCAGTTAATGTTTATAGGAAAATTGAGTCCCCTCGTAGTCACATAAATACAAGAATAGGGCAGGGTGTTATTTCTTCGGTCTCCAACAGAAATTCTTCACTAAGTGGCTATAGTAACAGGGGGCTATTACAAACCTAATTACGTGCGGATAAATCCTATCCACTGTTACGTGAAATTTTCAAATTTTCCAAGAATTTAGAAGAATGTTACTATAATTGATACACACACAGATCAATATGTTCTCTATATAAAACAAAACCTATGTATTATAGATAAGAGAAAAAGAATTGGTACAATTATCACACAAGAAAAAAAAAAGATTTTTCTTGATTCTAACATTGAAGGTGTGTTAATTTATTTGTATTCAGAATAAACTGCATGAACTATATATGAACATCTCTTTAGAATAAAACATATTGCGCATGAAGTCAATGCAACGCTTCCGATAAATTTTAAGACAAGTTTCTTGATTATAGTTGTATTAGAATATTGAAATTTTTTTTAATAAAAAAATTGAATGGCACCTTTGTATGACGTTCGTAATGAGAACAAAAAACGACATCATAACCATGAAAGTTAAAATACACAAGAGGGTTAAACACTACGTATTTAGTGACGTCACACAAGCGCAGATTCATGCCACCAGTGGCATTATATACAGAAGAATAGCCATAGCATAGCCCACACGAGCTTATTTCAATGTTTTAGAAAATCTTCGATCAGATTAGAACTAATATAAACTATGTTAACCATTGTTATGTTGATATATTTTCGCTTTTAGGGCCTTTTTTTATTAAATTACTAATTATTATTGTATAAGAATGACTAGTAAGTTGAATTTTTTTAAGAAATAGAATTAATTGTTCGAGAATGGGAATAATTTCATTTTTGTGTAATAAATTAACAGCAGTTCCCTATTGCACAGTCACGTGTTTCTCATAAGATTAATTCTCGAATTTCACCGAACATCGTTATAAACTACTACAGATCACTTTTAAGTTCTATTTAATTAGGCCTAACCAACCCATGGGAGAGATGTCGGTCTCATTATCTGACTTCTGAGCAATATTGTAACTTTTTGTTACCAACAATCTGCAATATTGTAACTATTTGTTACCAACAATCTGTTTTTAAACCTAAGCAATAAGGGATGCATGAGCTGCAAATGATCCTTCACTGATCGGTCGGAAGCGATTTCATTAAATGTCAATCATTATAATTATTTTAACATATTAGGAAATTTCTTTTTAAAATGTATATACATAATGAAGTATCCATGTATTAGTACAATACCAATCTCAAAACCGTTGAACAAATTGCTAATTTAATTTCACTGGCGTGTAGCTAGGTCTGATCTGAATGGGCCCTGTATCTAACTTCCTTGAGTGCCTTCCTTTGGGTGCTCTTAACATTTTGGGGGCCCTGTAGCTAGGAGGCCCTATATCATTGATACGGTGGTAGCTACGCCCCTGGACAACTTTAAACAATTTTTCTAATTTTAAAAAAATTAAAACCATTGCAAAATTTGTTGAACAAGTATTTTATCACTCTCTTTGAATTAGTACAAATTGAATTCATCGGTATACAAAATGTTAAGCATCTACGTAATAAATTTAATACTTTCTTAAACTGCCACGGTTAATAACAGTTATATGATAATGCACACACACAACGCACATTTAAATATGCATGTTTTTTTTTGTCAATACATATCATAATTTTTATATTTCCCTTCCGTCTGATAACTATGAACTATACATGTTTTCATATTGCATTGGCTTTATTTTTTCCCTATCTTTTCATTAAGTCCAGGATTGTCAAGAGCTTTCGGTCATAATAAGACTATGTATCATAGTTATAAAACAAATAAACCAGATTGAGGAATTAACTTGAATATATACCATTTTGTGTCTTTTCTAAGTTAATTTGTTTGCATTCAGAAGAAATACAAATATTATTAAACAAATATGTGCTTGAATACACAAAAGCTGTATTTAAAAACGTAACCATCTGACGATGCTGTTTTATTCAATACTTTAATTCAGCAGGTCGCTGAAAGAAGAATTTTATTCCACTTTGAAAAGAAGTTGCCGAGGTCATCTTAATACGAACACTTCTTTCAACAAATTTTAGTTTTTTCCCTCCTCTGTTCGAATAAAATCTGTCTTATCTTTTGATTTTTAGCGCATCTCTTTCGGGTCTAACGTTTTCCGCTTCACTCCCCTTTTCGGAAGTGGAGCATTTCACTCAGCAAATGTTCTTTTGACCGAAAAGGTTTTAGATACTCCTGAAAGACTGTGTGCTAGTCTGTCATGCATTCAGTTTAAACGAAGAACAAAAAATTGTGCCCTCATTTAATTCTATTCAATATCTTCTTCATACATGCTCAGAAAATTAAAAACATATTCTGTGTTAGTGTTATTATTATTTTACTGATTTTAAAATATTCAAGAAAAATACTCGTAGATAATCAGTTTTAGAGACGCTCTCTCTTTCTAAACACAAAGCTTCATCATATGTTTTTTTTTCAGTGTCAAAGGTGTGAATGAGTGAGTGAATATTAACGTCGCACTGTTCAGCTACACGAGGGCTTTTGGCGACGGACCACGTAATTTTGAACCATGGTCAAGTGACGTGGACGACACCCCAGCTGGGAACCCCCTCATCTAACTACCACATCACACCAACGGGAGAACGTTTGAGCTCTCGACAGATTTAGCGTGCATCGCTGCTCTACACGGCAGGTCTTTAGTGGTACTGTGCTCGAACTCGTGACAAAGCCAGCCACGATCTAATACCTATACCACTCGGCTACCGCGGCCACGTGTCAAAGGTGTACAGTAGAACCTGGTTTTGGACGGTCTTTTTTTATGCGATTTTATTTTTGTGCGATTTTTTTGTGTGATCTTTTTTTATGCGGTATATGAATTTCAACGGTTTTGGCACCCCTGTAAGGTTTTCTATCAATGTACATGCATATACTTCGAGACGCTCTGTTCATTCGTTATAAACAGTCTCTCGATAATGCATGTTCAACAGTTGCTTTCTCTCAACGCTCTAGCAGCACGCACTTGCTTGAAGACGTAACTTTTAATGACAGTGACATTATCAATAATTTGATAGATTATGAAAACGGATATGAAGAGGACCGGAATTTTTGACAGCGGATACAATATATGCTGGGATCCAGCTTTCCAACAAATCGGAAAAGCATTTTCTTAAAATATGTAAGTACTATTCCGAAAGGAATTTGAAATTACAAAAAAGAGCTTCGATCATGCATATCTGATTATCGAGACGTTAACAAGCATCTGACCAACACTGACCGTCGTCACAAAAACTAATTACTTACTTTATGGTGCCAAAAAATAAATTAATTGGACTTTTATCTTCAAGTGACGAAAGCGATTTTGAACTAATTCATCACAGGAAGATGCGTGCTTTGAATTACGATGATTGGCAGGGAATTATATATGAGCATTTTGAAAATTTATTCCTGTATATAATGAGAAATTAAATGCTTTAAAAATGTTTCAATGTGGAATTTAATTATTTATTCTGTTTGAAAGTACTTTTTCAAATTTCGTAAATATTTGACATATTTTTTAAGTGGGACTTTTTTATGCGATCCTTATCTACCGCACAAAATCAGGCTTAACTGTATTGAGATGCCATCTCTCTTACCTTGTTGCTATAATTTAATTGACCATTCAACATTTAAGTGGTGCCTATCGTGACACTGCCCACTGTTCTGATCTAACCTAAGTTGTCTTTGTTGGAGTTCTCTGTTTTTAACGTTTTTTTAAGTACTCTACAATTAATTTATTTCAAATTTCCACGTACCCTTATATATTTTGGCATTAAATTTTTCATTTTTTAGGTACGTTCATCACTAAAAGGCAAATTGTCGAACTATCAAAGCCATTCAAAAAATCTATACTGGAGGTTAGAACCCGACAAGGCTAAGTAAATCTGTAAAGCTACCAAGTATTTCTGTCTAAAGATTCTGGTTAAATGTGATAGATATAGTTAACATTTTTCTGTAAGCAGTGTATATAATCATTAGCTTAATGTAGAAAAAAATGGTAAAAGACGAAACAGAATTAATAACGATGCAACCCAAATAAAAAGACTTTTGAATGCTTAGACCAGCGTCAACCCGTGGCACGCGTGTCGCTGTGTGGCACGGGTTACTAATAAAACTTAAGTTCATATTTTTGTGCTATTTATTATATTATTTTTAAATTTCCACTTCTTACATAGACTTGCATAAAATATGTGCTATTTGCGTAAAAATTCCATAATAAGCCTGTAAATAACATATTTTCATCTTCTTTTGTTTGTTGGAAAAGTTTGAAGTGGTACGCATAATTTTTTTTATCAGATGGTAGCACTCTTCTCAAAAAGATTGGCCACCCCTGGGCTTAGACGATCAAACTATGATATAAGTTTCATAATTTGTAAAAAAATATTCAATGTATACCATGTAATTTTTCGCTTTTTGTTATCTCTGCAATCATCTAATGGATGGTTGTTGTGTAAGTTGCGAAATATTTTAATTTCATACAGAGTAATTTATTATAATATAACTATAGCATTTAGTCTTGTATATATATAGTAAATTTGTATAGTCTCAAACTTTCATTTTACATCTTGCAAATACGCCGTTACATTTCATAGCATCAGTGAGTTCAGTATATAAGAATATATAAGAATGTTTATTCGGTTGTTGTATACTTGTATACATCTTTAGCATTTATGGTAATTAGATGTGATTTACACAGTTATGTATCATCTTTTAACAATACTTTATAAAATTACTTTAATTGATGAATACGATTGGTTTTTGCAATTTAAATTTGTTCCAAAATTTATATTACTAGATAATTATAATTACACATATAATTTATTTGACTTAGGAAATACTTTGATCAGAGAATGGGAGATCATCTGGGGTATCTAGAATGGATTTAATTCCAAAAGAAAACGCTTAGGGTTATCTCGAGTTCAGAGATAGAATTCTCAACAAAATACAAATTAAACGAGCTCAAGAGTGGAAGTTGAAAAATAACAGAAATCCACGCGCGAAATTGTGCTAGATACTTTCAAATAACATGTGCTGAACTGTTACATAGGACATATAATTTGAAATAAGTAATTACTTATTAATAGACCACTAGAAGGAAAGTTTTTCGTAAGACGCTTATTCCTCATTTTATTTTTTAAGCAAATATTAAACCCTTTACATTACTTTCCCGAAATAAATACATTAGATGGGATGATAATAGTTCCATAGATAATAGTGCATTCCTACCGGCTTAATGCATAATTAAAGTGTGCATCTACATCTACTGGAAGTGTCAAATATTAGCATATAAAATACATTTGTCGTACCTGAACGTTTACTCTTTAACATATTTATGCATGCCCCAGAATAGCAAGTCCAATCATGAACTTGATCTCTCTTAATCAATCATATGTAAAAAACATAGCTAAAAGTTATGGGTACTGCGTATTATACCATCGAAAAATTTCGCCAAATAAAAAGACGTCGTCAAATGCTGCCATCGTTATAATTGTTTTGAAACGTTTGCGGGAACGATTTTTCACTATTGGTTGCCTATCTTGCTATTTGGCGACGTTTTTTGATTTGGAGAAATTGGTTGTTGACGGTATAATACGTAAATATCAAGTTCTGTAATATACCCTGTTTTTAACGCAATAGTGAGAAAAACTAGGAAGTATTTTACGCGCATTAATTAAATTAAGTATTATTTTATTTATTTGTATTAGTATTTCCGAATCATTTTCTGTTATTTTCAGCAACATTTTCGCTTAATAATATCGATTAAGTAGTTTTGTGCATTAGGAAACTGAGCCCCTTTATTTAAAAGGTTATTGATGTAATATTTTAATAAATAACGAAAATACACACACAAAAGTAAAAGTAGTTTTACGAAATTTCTATTTCGGTTGAAAACTTTATCAAAACGAGCAGACAGTGACGCTAACGTTGCTAAAGAGTTCTGGTGTATGATACACTATAAAATAAAATCAGTGTGCTATTGTTTCAGAATAATGAATAAGATTGGCAATTCATATATCAAAACATCGCAAATGATACGCGAAGGAAGCAAAGTGTGAAATCTTTTTATACAGAAGATAAAAATGCCATTAGAGCCCAAGAAAACATTCCAGTGGCAGTAAGCAAACCATGACTAATGAAAATGAGATTGAAAAAAAAGGAGTAATGCAGCAGTAGCGAAGCATTTTTTTATTCTATTTTAGTATTAAGGTAGAGGAGAAAAGCTTAAACACAAGCATTAAGAGACTTTATTTAATTTTTTTTTCAAATATAATTTCATAGAAGACGCGAGAGAGTTATGGCAGAGGAAATGGTTTTCGATTTGACTGATGCTTTTGATAAAATATTTAAAGAGCTAAATATTTTTAACGAATCTTGTCCAAATATTTGAATTTTCGATTGCAGGTATGGGGATAGTTTGTAATTGCTTCTTGTATTTTATAAATATAAACTGATTGGAAAAGTTTTAAATAAATTTAATATATATTTTTACTTAACTATCTAGATTAATGATTCGAAAAATATGCCATATTCTCTTTCGAATTTAAAAAAGCACACGGACAGTAATAAAAAGAAACACCTAGAGTTCCCACATTGGAAAAACAATTATATACCAAAGGAATTCTAAGTATAAAGAAAAATTCCATGTAAATTTTTAAGTACTTTAATGAAATAATTTTACAATCCCGAATAAAATCTCATCAATTTATTATATTCGTGAATGACATAATACTTCATTTGGTTTGTCTATGATATCGGAAATAATAAGAAAAATATTATAGCTCCTTCGATATCTATATTGGTATTTTCTAGCTATAAAGTTAAGCCAAAAGCAGTAACAATTCTTTGTTTGTAAGTAGTTTACTAAAATTGAAATACTTAAGTTACAGATATAAAATTCTACGATTATAAATAAAAAAAACTCATTAACAAAGAGAATACAAAGATGCAAAAACTGTTCTTAGAACTATTGCATTTTGGAGATAAGAATTTAGGTAATATAATGACAACAAAAAAGGAATATAAATCAGTCTTTATATAACAATGGGCTAAATTCATGTTACGTCATAGTCACGTGATACAAGCAATTATGTGTTTTCATCCAATCCGTTCATGAATCTCATTGTTACCAACTTAATTTTTACACAAATTTTGTTTTAAAAGTACATATTTGGGTACTTACGTACTTTCGCAACCATGCCAACGTTCAAGATAACTTGCTAAATTGGCAACCATGTGTGTGTTTCGTTTCATATGATGCCCTCAATACGGTTGATATAATACGTAAGTACCTATATTTTTTAACAGTAATGACGCACATAAGTAAACAAATACTTTTTATTTAAAAGTACTGATTGTACGAAAATTCATACTGAGAAAAGCTTTAAAGATTCTTCAGATTTGGACATCTTTGCCCTCTTATAAAATTTGAAACTGCGTCTGTATTTTATATGTACAACAACAAATACGAGTCTAACGTAAACTTTGAATTGAATGGAAACGTGTGATTACAGTAATCATGTGACCGTCAGGAATTTAGCCATTTAAGAAATATGGAGAGAAAAAATTAAAAATAGTTGAATAAAACATGCTACAAAAAATGAGTGCATTACAGGGTTTTTAGACATCCTGTACAAATATTCTGTAAGGAATTCTGAATCCTTTTTTTTATACCAAATCGTCCTTGTCTAATATCTTGAAAATATTTTCTTTTCTGATTATGCAATGTCTATTTCCTTCTTAGCGAAGGAATTTCAATATATAAAGCCTATAATTGTACTGAGGGTAATAAATGAATATTCTAATAACTGAATATTCTAAAATATGTTTTCTTTTTGGTCTTCTAGTCCCAAAACCTGATGTATATCCGTGAAAAATATGTTTTTCCTAACAAAATTGCGTATTTGCTTACAAAAAAATGATGCATGTTCTTCAATAAGTTTCTTATTTTTCCATAAAATTACAATTTATCACAATTAGCTGTGAAAAAAACAAGATCACGGAAAATCAGGACGATAAAAAATCTTGAATTTAAGGTTAAAGTTTTTGTTCCTTAACGTTTAGTACGTAGTTTCTAGATTTGCTGTTAATTTTATGCATAAAACCATTGTATCGGTGAAGCCACGTTGTTGCTTTTTTTTAAATAGAAGGGAAAATTTTCCCTCAATATTAATTATGTACAGGAACATAAAATGGGAATTGTTTTGAATTAGATGGTGAAGAAGCAGAACATTATTTAATCTGTTATGATTAAAATAGAGAATAAGTTTAAAAACTAATATAAGTTTATAAAAACTTATTTAACTCTAATATAAGTTTGATCAAAATCGAGAGTAATAATATTAACTCACCTGAAAAAATGATTTTTAAATATTTCCCTAGCTCTGTAGAAGCGCTCCTTATCGAGCCAAGGAGGTGGCTGATTAGCGGGGCTTTCGCAATCCCCTTTCACCTCCGCCCCCTCTCGAAGTTCATCTAATTTCCCAACGACCGCATCTGGTTCTTCTGGTTTGGCATTTGGTGACATAATGTCACTTGGTAGTCCACCACTCGGTTTCTCGGTGTGATCCAGGTCTTCGATCGGGAGGTGTAGGTGACAGGAAAATTCGTTTATCACTTTATACCTATGGAAATAGTATAATTAAATACGAGGATGAAAGTGTAAGTATGGATGTATCGATAAAGGATCATAGAAATCTTTTTTATGTACTTAGGTATTATAACATCGGCCAATTCCTAAAAGGAAAAGGCGTAGCCAAATACCACGATATGCAGCCAATAGTGAAAAACTATTCCCCCTCATGTACAAACATAATAATCTTGTTAACGCATCGATGACAGCATTTGGCGATATCTTTTGAATTGGCAATGTTTTTTGGTTTGGCAAAATTTAGGGAGGTATAATACGTATAAGTACCCTTTTTTATATTAAAACACTTAAATTAGTGAGACAAAGAAAAAAACCAATAATCGTAAGTATATATTTAACACATCATTGTCTCCAATTTCCTTCTTATAAATTTTTAAAGATAAACACATTATCTGTAAAGTTCAGCACAATTACGGGGTATTCGAGATATATTCATTCCACACACTCTGGGAATGGTGGGTTGAAATCATGCCAGTGAAAAAAACTTTAAGGTTACGTAATCGATCAATATGCCAGAAATAAATTGCTCAAAAAAGTAAGCTTGCAGTTTATATTTACGATTAAAATATTAATGTTTAAGCCACTATATTACCGATAATACTAAATAATTCTTAGTTTCATTTAATCTCAAAATGCAGAAAAATTAAAATCTTACATTTAAATTTAAGAGATGTTCTTATTTTTTTTATATTTGTAAATTACTGTGAAGAAATATTGTATTGTAATAAAAGATACGTTGCCCATGTGGAATTACTTTATTTTAAAGGAAAGCTACTTTATTTATCATCCACCCGTGATTAACATAGTTTATACATGTAATTTTACAACACATATTAGAGAGATATTCGTATTTCAGTATCATTGTGTCACATAAGATATGGATATCTTTTAATATCAATTATTATTTTTGTTTTTGGAAAATTGTTGTAGTTTTACAGAAGAGTAACTTTAAAACATTGGAATTCATTTGGATGTAAAAAAGTTAAAATTTTTTTTTAATTTACTTACAAGCTGCATGATTGGAATGTATATCTATTTTTAAGATGAAAAATTGCTGTACTCTTAAAATAAAACTTTTAGATTTAAAAATTTAGAAATTAAAATTTTTTCTTAGATTTTAATATTAAAATTTTGTAATTTTCATGAAATGGATCTAATTTTTATCACTAAAACCATCTAAATTCGTATGCGTTGCCAAATTTTTAAAACTAATTTAAATATCTCCATATATAAGACATCAATATTATTATTTTAACTTTTTATAAGTAAATTGAAATAATTTACATTAGTATTTTGGGAAAAATAACTTTAAAATTAAAAAGCGTATTGGTGCTTTAATGAAGTAAATATTTATGTACAATATTGTTGAACAGGATTTAAAATATAAAACTTTGATTAAAATATACATAATATCAAAAACAAACAAACATGATGTTTCAAAACTAAATTAACTTCTTACATTACTTAAACATGTTTAAACTCGTTGGTTTGTATTATTGAAGCAGAGAGAAATAGACAGATAACGCGGACGTAGATATTTTAAGTGATCATGCTGCACTTAACGATGCATGCAAGTTGAGGCATTCGTCTCCAGTCTTTTCTCGAATTCGTGAAAATAATGATGATTTTATGTAAATTCTACCTTTCTCTCCAAAACTAGGCTAGTGTATCGATTAGAAATCGATAAAGTGCATCCGAATGTGTACGAAATATAAGTGGTCTTTCTGGAATTACATTTTCTTTCTGATATTTTATAGTTTTCTTAATGTTTCTTATATATGAGCTCTTAAATATACAAATGAGTCATTAAAATAGACTCAAAATATTTTCGGAAAAAGGATTAAAAACATAGTCCCAGAGAACTCTTCGGTTAAAGTGTAGAATAGGTGGCCCCTTACCGATCAGAATCAGTCGCCAAACTTCCTAGAAAAAAGAAGCTAAACCGAAGTAAGGAAGAGTCGAATTCTTTTTGACACCTAGATAAACATCGCCAAATCCAAGGGGCCACCTCTATTCTACACTTTAGCCAAATCTTCCTTCTTTTGTGCTCTTTTGGATGCATTTTACTGCATTCGAATTGGAAAGCAAAATTTCCATCGGATTAAAATTTCATGCAAGAATTCAAGAAGACTGGTAGACAAAAGTCTTAAGCATTTAACCATTTGCAAGGCTGAAAATAATAAGTAAACATGTATTTAATTATATATACAACTTCTATCTATAGAATATATTTGCATTTCTGAAACAGGTGCAGTAAGTTTCTTTTAACAAGGAAAATTCTATATTTATATAAGTATAATTGTGAAACTATGGAAAAATTTAACTTTATACATATTAGAAATAAGTTTTAAAGCCTGAAGTAACCTAATATATCTATATTTATAATTAAGACAATGTTTATTTTTCTGATTGTTCCAAAGCAAAATATTTTAAATCTTATCTTAAATCACTGATTATATCAATACCTTCATTCAGTGACATAAATATTCAATATTAAAAACAATAGTAGGCTTATATATGGGAATTATGTTGAACACTTATGACATTGATTTCTAAGACAGTAACATAACGAGTTAAAGTGTGATAAGTAACTAGTGAAAGCTTTGAGAAGATTTTTTGATGAAGAACATCCCTTTATTCCAGGCCATACAAAATAATTACAAATATTTTTTATATAACTTAGGAACAAAAGAAATTAGAGAAACCTCATTTTAATATGTATTTATGACAATCAGATTTATAATTAACTTAAATAGCTCATAACATTTTTATTTATTTTGCAGGAAGTACCCACAAAAATTCAATTTGAAAAAATTACGATTCATGGTATTTGCTTGCCTCACAATCCATTAAACACAAATAATATATTTTTAATGTTTTCCACTGTTAACGTGATAAATAAGAAACTTAAAATATATAAATAATTAATGCGTATGTTTAGATCATAAATTTCTAATTAAGCTGTTAGGCAAGAATAAAATTTTAATAGAAATTAATGTCTTAATCAAATTGTTAAAAAATTAAGAAAGATATCAAGTGTGTAACTTATTATTCTTACAAGCAATTTCAAACTATATAATATATATTTTATATAAATATAATATATATATATATATATATATATATATATATATATATATATATATATAATATATCTTTATAAATATAATATATTTTTAAAATGCAAATAATAATAATAATAATAATAATAATAATAAAGATATTAAGTGTAACTTATTATTCTTACAAGCAATTTCAAAACATAATACTTAAAAAGTCATTCAATTGTACAGCTCATATCCAAATTATGCTTTCTTTAGCCATTCATTTCTTTAAAAATATATACATTTCTTTTACTTTTTTAATATTTTCAAACAAAATTATTTTTTTTATCTAAAAAATCAAATCCAAATGATTAAAACACTTAAGCTATCTTACCTATTATAACAACAAATATTTATTTGGAATATATTTACAGAGTACCAATTAAAACAAAAAAGGAATACCTGTGTCCAGCAGCAGCCATAGTAAAGCACTTTTTTCGTAAAATAGCAAAATATGTAGCATGCTACATCACTGGAGACATTATGCGCTAAGCAGTTTAAGACAACGAATAAAATGCTTTTCTATTGTACTGAGGTGGTATGATATTAGGAAGGACACGAGTACTTTCTTTCGTGACTTTGATTCAATGGCAGGTAGTTACATATACCTCAAGGATATGTTTTATGGTTCTTGTTGAGGGCATCACTTGTAATACCTGTCACTTTCCGAAAGAATTACACTTAGTTTATTCCTTAATGAAGGACTTTCTTACATCCGTAAGCGTAAATTGTTTCTGGTAGACAAAAGAATTGAAATCAAAACTAAAAACGCTTGAATGGAGACTATACTTAGATTCAAAAATTAAAAAAAAGATTTTTTTACGCCTTTATAGCAGTTTGACATTTATTTAAATGCCTTGAATATTATGGTGGTGATAAGAATAGGCAATATTGAACTTTTAAAATTTATTTAAAAAATACACTGGCGCAGAATTGTTTTTTTCAGTAATAAATGTTTTCGAATAACGTTTTTCAAAAAAGAACACACTTCCCAATTGTTTGTTTTATGAAGGAAAGGCAGTGCGTGAAATAAATTTTTCATTTAAATCTTTAAATGCTATTGTAACATTTTTGTGAAGAACTAGAATTTTGTTAAAGCGGCAAATTTTGCTAATTTCAGTTTGTTGTTGCTTTATTTATGTATTTTATTTCAGAGTGGTGATAGTAAATATGCACTCCTACAAATTCCAAAATATGCAAAAAATGTAATCCAAAATTAATATAGGAAGCAAAATTTTTTTAATGAAATGAAAGTTAACAAATTGATTTGTCTGGTGAATTTTAAGAGAATATCTAGTATACATAATATTCCATTTCACATTAATTATATGTTTGTCAAAATTTCAACTTATCGAATTTTTGTCAACTAAATTTCATTGCTGGCGATTTCTAGTAATGTAATCAAAAATGATTTTTTAATGTTATTTTCAATACTTATATAAGCAATGCAAGCTTCTTGTGCAAAGATATCATTAGAAATTATAAAGTTCGCTCATAGTATTGACAACCAGTTATTTTTATGTAATATTCGATATGAAGTAATCGATACATTATATTCATAAATTAAATAACAATACTTTTTTTAACTATAACTCAAAATAGACATTTTATCGTTTTCTGCATAATAAAATTAATTCTAATCTAAAATATTTTCTTAAATAGAAATATACTGACATTTTAAAAGAAGAATACTATTGAAATTGGCTTACTCTCCATTGCGGCGAGCAATCCGCAACAAAGCGGTTATCCAAAAGGTCGAACGGTATCTGTTTTTGTTTTGATTCTTTGTTGTTTATTGGTCACACAGAATCCAGGGGAGGTGATGGACATTCTGAATAAATATTCGGGTTCATATTCTTTTTCAACAAAAAGGAATCTGCAAAAGTAAAGGAAAATTATACTCAATTTATATAACTATACATATAAAACGACATAAAGGAATCAAGACTGTAACAAGTACTGTCAAAAGTCTCCGAATGCTTATATTATTATTATTTTAAAAGCTAAGAATAATAAAGAATATGGAAATTCTATACACGCGTGTTGCTTATTTTTTATGGTATCAATTAATGAGAATCAATGCATAAATATTCATACTATTAACATTACTACATGATGAATAATACAAGTATAGCCAATAATATGTTTGTTATGATACCAAAAGCAGATTTTCTTAAAAAAAAAGAGGATATTTTTATTTAATTAACGTATGCGGAAAGAATTAAAATATTTTATTAATAGTAAACATAAATAAAATATGAATTACAGGAATGAATTATTTTGATTAAGTTCTATATATTATTTTGAGGGAATTAGATTTTGGTGTAATGTTACTTTTAGTTCGAATTAATTTCCTTTCGAGAACTAATTATATTGATAGTAGTTCCTCAGAATTCTCAAATATTGAAGGAGACAACACTTGAATTAGAATTTCTTTTTCTACACATATTTACTTCCATACCACTTCCAATTGAGTTTTTATAGCACAAACCATTATTACCATAATTGAGAGTGACATTAAAAGAGAAATTTACATAAGTTGTTTCCTATTGAATACTTTTTAGATATTAGTACCAAAATCATTATAAATCAACGAATGTAGAAATTGAAGCGTATTAAACATACTAGTCTTTATTAATAGACAACATTCGAATAATTCCGTTAATCAAAATTTGGATTTTACGTTCTATACAATCAGTAGAAAACTTTGCATCTGTTATCCTTCTATTGTAGAAAAGCAGCCTCTTGCTTATAAACTATAAATACAAGTTTATAAGCTAGAGCCAAAATAAACATTTGTATAAATGGTAAATGAGATAGGAAATCTAAAATTAAGTACCTGAAAATCATATTTTCATTTCGAATATTATACTAAATTAAAAATAATAAGAAAAAATTGTATTGTATCTAATGACATGTATAAAGAAACAATGCTAACTAAGTAGTTTTAATTTTTATTCAGAGCCATTATTAGAACGTGTCTTAAGAAAAAATTGATATACTGAATTAACTACGATATCAATCATTCGATTTCGAACAATCTAATCTGATTTCGAGTGCAAATAGTATTTGAAGCATTAAAAATATCTACTTAATTAACTAACATTTAAAAAGGAAACAATATGATAACAATATGAATTCCCCAGGTAACAGAACAAAATTATATTTTGCTGAAACAATTAAAAAGCAAATCACATGCAGTTACAGCGGTCAAAAAAAGTATTCGACATGCAACAATTTCTGCGAATATGGACTTTAAACAACTTACTATGCAAAAACAACGAAACTATGTTTTGTTATTTGTTGCATATAACAGTTCAGTTTCTAATGTAGAAGTCTTTGTGCTTAAAAAAACAGACCTAAGCAAAAAAAATCCCCGTAATAATTTTCAAAAGTCGAGTTTGGCAACCAAAATAAGTATTCGACATAGAAGGCTTTGCTAAATTTTTATGCCGAGAAGCAAAATTACTATTAAGTGTAGTTGTAAATTTTTGTAATTCAAATCATTTCGACTATTTTTGACGGCATTTAAGCAGTTTAAAGAAGTGAGCAAGATGGGCCGAAAACAAGGAAGAATTGTCAGTGTAAATTAAGAATTTAATCATAATCCACTTTAAAAATGGTTTATCTGGAAACAAAATTTCTGCTATTGTAAATAGGCCAAGAACAAGTATACATTATGTAGCTGAAAAGTAAAAAGAGCAAAAATTGGTTGATAACAAGCCAAGATCTGGTCAACCAAGAAAATTTTCCGAAGCGGCGGAGCGATGGCTTGTTCGTGAAATTAAAAAGAAACCCAAAACCAATGCATCAAATTTGGCAAAAGTTACCAAGGTTTATTTGAACATAGATGTTACATTACGCCCCAAAATGTACGAAATTACAGGTATAAAAATGGATTTAAGGCTAGAGCCGCTCGAAAGAAGACATATACAATTACACAAAACGCAATGCTGAGTTGGAAGAACGAATTATGGTGTCGACAGTAAACCATGGAGAAGGAGGTACAATGGTTTCGGGGTGTATGACGGCTACCGGAGTGGGTAATATTGTCGTAATTAATGGCATAATGGACCATCTGTATTACATACAGATTTTAAAAGAAAATTTACGTGTCATTGCTGAAAAACTGGAAAACGAGAAGGACTACCAGTTTTACCAAGACAATGACCCCCAAACACTCCGCTCAAAATACAAGGCTTTGGCTGCTATACAGCTGTCCCAAAGTTATTAAAACATCTGCCCAAAGTCCAGACCTCAACCCAATAGAGCATCTGTGGAATATTGGAAAAAAGATTAAGATAGTGCCATTTTTCGAACAAACGTCAAATGCAGGAGATCCTTAGAGAGGAATGGTCAAAAATTGACCAAGAGGTAAGAGAAAATTTGGTTAAATCGATGCCACAGAGATTAAAAAAAAAATCATTTGTCGGAGAGGAAGAGCTACTAGATATTAGTTTTATATAAATTGTATTATTTAAATTTATGTTTATGTCTCGTCGAATACTTTTTTGTTCGTATGTAATAATGGTGATTTTGTTAATTTATTACATTTTAATGTATTGAAAAAGATACTGCCTTTAATAATTAAAGATTTTTGGTTTAAAATTAATAAAAATTGTTTTATTTTTTCATATAGTTTTTATTTGTAAATTCAATATGTGTGTACGCAGAACTCTTCGCAAGTCGAATAAATATAAATCGGACAACCTGCGCGCATATATATAAACCTCAATTAATTTATCCGAAGCGGAATTCAAACCAATTTGATTTTGTTTCGAAGTATGATTCATGGGAAAGGAATAAGATCACGTCGACAAATACTATTAACATTCAGATCGATTGAAGCGACACGCCTACTCAAATGATATGTTTAAAAATAACTCATAAAATAGTATAATGTACTAGGCATGCAATATGCATGATGAATAATTTATGAAAACAATGCTATATGAATTATTATGAAAAAATACTTAAAAATAATAAATAAACTTTTTAAAAATTAAATCAAAGAAATTATTTTCCTCGGAATTTTTAATTAAAAATTACGAAATTAATTTTAAAACTAAGTACAATGACATAAAATAGATATATATTAAATATTTTGCCTTATAACACTTCGCTTTTGAATTAAAATTAGTCCGAATGTGTAATTAATATTTGTAAAAAATACAATACCAAACTTTTTTAAGAAGAGAATATGTTTCCAATTACATGATATTATAAACCATAATTTTTTATTTATTTTTTTCTGAGCATATTGCTTGAGACAGTTCAGACAAAAGCCCTCACAGCTATTTATGTAATAATTGGTCTATTTTTGGATTTGTTAAAAAATGTTTAACTCGTATATTCTCTTAATCATTTTTTTCCGTAAAAAATTAAATTAATTAAAATTTTAAATGCGGCAATATATTTTGGAGAAGTTTCTTGAAAAATGTAGTGGAAATGTATATGCATACAGCTTATATTAAGTTAACGAGGTACTTTTTTACAATTTACATTTTGTACAATGATATACCCAAATGAAATACATAGTTTCATATTGCATTTATTTTATTAGCAATGTAAAATGAAATTTTAACTACAAGCAATTGAATTGTTTCTTATTTTATATAAATACTTCGACACCTTTCTCTAAAATCAAAATATATACAAAGTATGACAACAAAATTCGGTGATTGTTTCCCATAAACGAGATATTTTTACCTAAATAATAAAAATTGGTTTGTATTCCTTCTAAAGAATATTCACCAATTGTTATGCACTTTTGTACAATTTCTGAAAACTACGGGCAAAGTTCTCATTTGATATTGCATGAAGAACTCATGTCATACAGTTTTGAACGCTCGAAATATCCGAAAATCATTCCTCTTTTAGAGCTTTTTCAAGCGTGGAAATAGAAAGAAAAGTTATAAAAGGAGAAGGATTTTCGGATATTCAAAGTCATTAAATGACATTCGGAACAGATATGTTTCGATTGTTACACCCACTGACACTCGCTATCCAAGCGCATAACAATCTACGAACACTACTTCGAATGTAAGCTGTTTTTCTCGATTTAAATAAGAATCTGTCCTTTATAAAAAAATTCTCGAGTTTTACTTATTAACCTTTTATAAATGGGTTCTTATTTATATAAATTGTTGTTTTAATCCATTTCTGTAAAATGGCATTCATTATCACTTAGTTTTGCCTTTTGTTACACATATGCTTAAAACCTTAACATATTTATTACAGATCTATTTAAAATATGAAGTAGATATTCATGAACAATTAGAATATTTATTTTGTCGCACATTTATTTGTATTATCGAAGATTTTGTGATGAATAAGAAAGAAAAAACGAAAGTTATGAGAGCAACAACTGAATTTTGAGTTTCTTGATAAATTAGGTGTGGATCGAAATCTCTATTCTAAATTGTTTCTAAGAATTTGAAATACTATATAACCATAAAAAATTGCAATATTATAATTAAACAACAATTATTACATGAAAAACAGAAGAAAAGCTTTATCAATTTAAAATCCAGTGCGCTCATTATAAAGTACTAAAAATGGAAATATAAACTAGATGAAAGGGATAATTAGTTGATGCTAATTACTCAATAAAGGAAATTATAAAAACCGCACTGTGTTTAGAGAAACTGCTAGAGGTAAATAAAATCTTTGTATTCAGTTTGTTATCGAAAAAAGCACACAAATATCTTGTTATAATACATGAAAATATGTTTAAACATTTAGTAACTTGTTTACTAGAGTTATACCGATAATATTTTATATAACATATAAACATTCTGAATGTGTATTACACAAAAGTAATAAATTTATAGTGTTCGAAAAATCAACAGAAGAATAAGAAATTTGTAAAGTTGATAGTAAACAGTTAAGAAAAATGAAAATTAACGCGTAACTCAAATCTTTCTTAAGATTTATATATAAATTTTATACATAAGAAAAACTTATGTATTTTCACATTTCAAAAGTATAGAATCAAGAAAATCAAAAGTATTTATAATAGAGAATATTTATCTCTGACATAGAGGTGAAAATATTATGAAATCATAGCAAATAATAATACAAAGTGCATTAATTAAAAATAATTAAATTTTGATTGCGACACAAAATACTTTTCATGAAACATTATTTTTCTAATGTTTAAGGAACAGTTATGTCTATTTTGCGGTATCTTATTTTATCATTATGGTTATATATTATTTTGCATATGAATACAATATTTTGCAACAATACAATATATATATACAATATATATGTATTGTATACAATACATATATACAATATTTTGTAAAATCTTAAATAGTATTTTCTTTAATTCAAACATTGTACGTGTTTAGTAATCTCAAATGAAACTTATTTTACAAGAATTTCGTTACTTATAAAACGTTTAACTAAACAACTGATTGTTTACTTAATATGAACTTTTTTAAATGACTGAGAAGAAATTGTTTTAAGAAAAGTATGCCAGAATCGTGATGCAAAATAAACAATATACTTTTCACTTAACTGATAATTGATTTGCATATTTTACAACTCAAACGAAATTAAGGAAATTATAACAGAATCATCACACATCATATTGAAGATGATTTGTACGTATTTCATTGAAAACACATCAATAAAAAATACTTAACCTTGCTGTTGGTTTGCTACGGTCTGAATTTCTGACTTAAATCTCAAGAAATCTAGTTCTTACCATTCGTAAAACTAGCATTCATAACTACTATATATGACTGTTTCTCAATAAAGTAATGCTCTTCATATTCATTTAAGTAAAACAACTTTTTGAGATTCAAAACAAACTGGTCAAAAAAGAAAACTTACATCTCTATCAGTGATATCGCGATGTCCACAAATTCGTAGCTCTCTTGTAACAGGCAGCGGTGTGACATGGTCATTTTTATTCTGTGTGAGAAATGACCTCCTGGTTTGCTAGTTTGAACTGCCGTGAAAAATAACCGGTTTGATTGTCCTTAGTTAACGACTATTTCTTAATCTTTATAGACCAAAATAGGTATAGACACTTGACATTAAAAGTATCAAACTAAAACCCTTAACAATAAAGGGCCAAAATTTCTTATAAAAAATGAAACTATGTAAAATTAACAGAGTTAATAAGTTTGTAGTATAAAATGGATAGTTAACTATATTTAAAACAAAATAACAAATCGTATCGATAAATATAAGTAATCGTTATTTGGATCGAAAGTTTATAAATTATATTTATGTTTCTTTTGTTACTTTAAGTGAAACCGTAATGACAAATCTTAGAGCATTTCACACATTCATTAATTTATCAATAAACAATATATCTTAAAAATGTATTATGCGTTTTTTTTCTTAATATACCTAAAAAATCATTATTATTATATTTTTTTTTCTAAAAGGAATTCGGAAAGAATTTTAAGCTGACAAAAGAAAATGGAATAAAATGAAATTATTTGAATGCTCAATACATTGAATCAATTCAAAATAATTTTGAAATTAAATTTAAAAGCCAAGGAAACTATGAAACAACACAATTTCTAAAAAGTATTCAGAAACACCAATTATAATTAATTTTCTTTAAATAAACAGTCAGATTAAATTGATTTATTTTAACAAATAATGGAATGGTAATTATTTTAATGGGAAACAATGAATATTTAAGGAAAATGAAATAAGCTTTAAGGGATTATATTAAGTGAAAGTAATTGCGAAATAAATATGTATTATAATTATATCATTATGTATCAAACATCTATCATTTGAAACCATGTGTTTTAAATTCAAGCAAAATATTTAAAACTTAGGAATTTTTAAAATATTCCTTTTTCAAAAATAGCGTTTTTATATCAATATAGAAAACAATTGATTACTATATTGTTAGACGAATGCAGAAAAGTACGAATAGTTAATTTAATTCTTTTATTGTTTGCTTATTTTGTATTATTTTTTTACATACTAAAGTGTTAAATTTTTTTTTGTATATACTCATAAAATGACACTAATATGATTAATTAATTAAAATGAAATAAGAAATTTTATTTGAACTTTTTGAATATTATTTTTAAGCTTTTCATCAAAAATTTATAAAAAAATATCATTAATAATGATATAAAATAGGCAAAAAAGTTGAAAGATACTTATTTTAATAACAACTGAATTATTTCATCAAGTACGAACTGCATAACAAAATGTTATGGAAATGCTATTTTGATATCCCATTAAATAATAAATTATTTTTGCTCAACTGCAAGAACATTTTTCCAAAATAAATAATAAGTTTTTATTTCTTTAATGACAGTAAATAATCCGATACATTTTTAATTATTTATTTAAGGCAGAGGCTCAAACTTTCAATATTTGCGACCCAGTTTTCAATCATAATATTCCTCGCGTCTTTCTTCATACAATAACAATGTATTAAAATCAAAAATATACTTTGATGCTGAAGCTACAATACGATTCTAATTATAAACCACACAAATTATCAAGATAAGTATTAAATTTTGTATATGACAAGCCCATGGTAGTCACTAGTAAATATTAAACTTGTTCTTTACTTAGTATTGATAAATTAATTATAAAATACATTGTGAAGTACTGATACATTAATAAGTATGTCATATCATTGTAAATGTGTATTTTATTATTTATTATGTCAGAATGTATTTTGTTTTGCTTCCTTTCTGTAAATTAGCAATTTTTAAAAATGATCTTTTATTTTCGGTATGCTCGCACCCCCTCACAGTTTGAGAAATGCTCTCTGATTTAAGAAATTATTTAGTAAATTCCTTTTCCTACAGTAAAATATCCTTAAATTGATGGATATCAGTAGTACACTTTCCTTTATATTATTTGAAAAATAAATAGGTAATTTTTGACGGAATGATGAATGAACACATTTTGATTTATTCTTATATATACTCAACATTTTTTTAATTATAATTGTTAAAAGTTGCTAATTCATTAAATTAATAATAATGAAGCTTGATTAAGAAAAGGATCGAGAAAATCGTTTGCTTCCTGAAAAACTGTAAAACGAATTTTCTGCTTTTAGTTCTTTAATCGCGGTGAAAACAACTAGCTGGAGAAAGAAAATGTTTTCATTACTGCGCTTAGAAATGCGTGTGCATAAGATGTTTATATAGCAGTGAAATGCTTTTCAAAATAAATTGCAGGATCAATGTGGTTAATCTTATGAACGATTTTTATTCTTCGTAAACTAGCTTTTAGATATAAGTTTCGTCTTAAGAGAAAAATATATCAAATAACTCTCAAAAAGGTTTTGAATATCAGTTTTTTTTTTCTGTAAAAAAATGTTTTAATTTCGGAGTACCTTGTGATTTAAGAAATATCTCGATTTCATACAAAAATACGTTTTAGAAATCTTGTGTTTTAAACCGTATATTAAATTTCTTATTAAATTACTCTTTAAAAAAATCCAAAATATCTTTAAAAAAATTTCTGTATAACTAAAAAAAATTCTTTTAAGCCTTCTTTTTAAATTAGTTTGAGAAATATCTGGATTTCATACTAAGTTTCAGAAATATTTTACTCTAAAACGTAATCTATCTTATTAAATTACTCTAACAAATATTTAATAGAATTGCATAAATATTATTCTGTGACAAAACATTATATGTTTGTAGTGAACTCAAAATCAACCTTGGCGATTTCTATGTATACGCAGTGCAAATTTTCATCCTATTGTATTTGCATTCATAAGTAAATTCAAGAAAAATTCTAATATGATAACAAAGGTTTTTTAATAGGTAAAAATATTTTAAAATTAAAATATTTTAAAGTTAAAATATTTTAAAAATATTATTACTGAAAATTAACATTGAGGGAGTTTTGATTACTGTATTTCCTCTACTTCAAGATGATTTTAAATTGAAAAAAAAATAAGGAACAATTTAAAAAATGAATGTGCATATAAACATATAATATAACTTTAATTGCACATCTGAAGTTAAATGAAATGAGTAATTTTTATTTACCTCTCTTTTTCCAATCCAGGATCATTAAACACTCACAGTCACATTTAGAAAGTTTATAAGGAAGAGTGAAAAGAATGCGAAGCACGCGGTTAAAAGGCCAAAAAGGAAGATAAACAACAGGTTGCCCACCTTAAAAAAGAAGGGGAAAAAAGCAAGAAAACAAAAATGTTGCTTCTGTTCCAAAAGTATGGACTGTAATTGGAAGTTCAGTTTCTCTTAGGAGTTCATTCGAATTCTCGTCATGACCTTGAAGAAGGTTGAAATCGCCCCATCCGCCTTTCTGGAGACTTCCTACTCATTTGACCTGAAGTGTAGGAACACACCAAAATGCCAATTATATGGAATTCTTGAGTTCGTTAGAAACGGTGGGAAGTCAATTCTAAATTAGTTTTTTGAATAATTTTAGAAGATAATTATAAAATGCTTACACACACATAAAATTAATTTGATCATGCTCAGATATGCTTTCAAATTATATTTAAGCAGGTTATGAAATAAATTATCATATAGTTGTTTCGCAATAAGAAAAACTAGGACAAGAATATTTGTATAATGCTATAATTCTCTTTTTGCAAAAGGACGATATATTCAAAAGAGAGAAACAAAGCTTTGCATAAAGGTAATGATTTTTATGTAATTTAGAATATGTTATAAAACTGTTTGTTGTACAAGTACAAGTTATTAATTTTAAGCCATACAACATCTTTTCAAAAAATACAAACGCTCACTCCACTAGATTGTTTCAAACACCAAAAATCTTTTTTTAAAAATTCAGCTCAATTAAAAGAAAAAAAATAAATGTTTTTTTAATTATGAATTAATATAATCGTAAATGCTATTTGTTGAAAGCTTAGAAACAAGCAATCAAGCAATACTAACGAATTATGCATTACGACATATTTACAGAATTAAAACGAAACGAAAACTTTCTTCAAGCTCAAGGGTAAAAACTTTTTATTACTAAAACCCCGACAGAAAATAGTTGTTAAATAGTATTAAAAAAGGGAGAAACCACACACTTTAAATTCTAAGAAAATATTACATAAATCATATAATATGTCAGTCCAGTGGCACACACAAGGGGGTCCTGCGGGTCCGGATCTCCCCAAAGCCCTTGATTTTTTCCCCGATTGATTATAATTTTAAGTATATAGTACGCAAAATTTAATTAAGTATTTGTTATTAATTATTAATTTTATTAATTAATGCTAATTATTTATTCAATAATTAGTTTTTTACTGTGTTTTGTTCCCGAAAATCGACAAAGTCAAAATGAGCATGATACAAGAATGGTGAACTTTCGACCCCGGACCCCCTGAAAAATTCTTGTGTGCGCTACTGTGTCAGTCTGATGCTTACATTATCATTAACAATTTCCTCCAACAAGAATCAATGAAAAATACACAAAGGAAGTGTAGATACAGAACAAAACTTACCGAATATTTTATAAATAGGCTCAAATAATAATCTTTATAAATTGTATTCTCCCAATCACATCATGTGAGCACACACCATAACTGAAAAAAAATAAATGAATGAGAAAAATATTTCAATAATTATGCATAACTATGTATATATATAGAGAGAGAGAGGGAGGAAAAAATATTTGTCTATTTTTATACACTTATCCTTTTATATATATATATATATGTAATCCATAAATATATACAAATAGCTATAAAACCTAAGTATAATTAGTCAAGATAGGAAATATTAGACACAGTAGTACAATAACAAACTCCTGGCCTTAGGAACCAAGATTGCAGGTTTAAACAAGTTTTAGGGCTAGCCAACCTTCACCTGTAATTTGCCTAAACCACTGAGTCAAAGGAAATGGAAAGAATAATATTAGGAGAAACTTAAATATTACAAATAAAATCACTATACTATTAAAATATTACGATGATATATATATATATATATATATATATATATATATATATATATATCATACTTCATTTCTTTAAAATAATTAAAACAATTCCACAATTAATTATATAAACACATATTATTAATAATCATAAAAATTATAGTCGTAGAAAGATAATATGCAAGAAGACAAATGATCCTTAGAATATCTAAAAATAACAAGAATCGAAGTTTCTCGCATTAAAATTAAAGTTTGGTCATATTAAAATTAGATGCATTTTAAGTTAATCTTTTAATTTGTCATGAATATTTAAGTTGTTTCGAAAAAGAAAATATTTTAAACAAACATTTTATTGCAAATTAATTTTCGCACATTCATTTCCATCTTCAAGTTAATGCATTTCCATTTTCATTACTTATTTTATTTTTATATAATATTGTAAAAAGCTGAAAATGCTGAAAATATTAGTGAAAACTTTTAACTGAGGGCAGAGATAAAAATCATTTAGATGAACTGTCTGAATAATTATAAATCTAAAACTTTATATAACTTTCAAACTTTTAAAGGTAATACAATATCACAAAGTTTGTCAAAGAGGAACAAATATTGTTTTAAAATTTAGTGAATAATTTTTGGTAATTAAAAGTAATTCAAAACATTAAAAACTCTTCGCAGATGAAAGCAAAACAATAAAATCAAAATACATTTAAATTAATAAAGCAGATTTATATGAACATTTTAATGTATAATAAGCAGATTTATTAATAATGACCGTTTTAGAATTATTCATTGAAAATGAAAGAAATATCTTTATTATTATGCAATAGAGAATATTATGTCTAATCGAGGATATTTTAAATCAATAGTCCGTTATTTCAAGCCTCATGCGGACTATTACTTCCACTAAGATAAAATCAAAGAGTAACCTAAAATAATTGATTTATAACCGTTTTAATGAAAATAATTAAGCATGAAATTAATTAAACTAATTAAGTAGGAATACAAATATGATTAATTTAACACAGGTTTACACAATTAACTTTTTAGAGTATGGCTTTTTACTTTTATTTTAAAATGATAGAATAAGAGGCTTCCCGCTTTTAAAGAAGAAAATTTATTGAATCCAAAGTAAGAAAGGTAAAACTTTGAAGAATTGATTAACACATTAAATAAAAGTGTAATTTAAGCAGTAAGTTAGTGAAATTCTCTTAATGTATCGCTTATGGTTCAAAAACGTAAAAATCCGGCTATTGATTGATAAAATGTGTTGCTCAGTATAAATGTTATTTTTAGAAAACAGGAACTTGCTTCAGAAATCAACACATAGCTTAAAATAGCTGCAAGGTATTTTAGTGTCAATTACCTATAACGATTTCACTTTTAAGTACATCAGCAGTCGGCCTTACATTGCCTGTGGCTACCGGAACAGGTTTAAGGGAATCCCTCTAGTTTGAATCTTCAGCAGTTTTTATAGCGTTGTATTGTCAATATATTCTCGTAAGTTAAAAAGGGAACAAACAACCGGAAAGAAAAATTTCCTATCTCAATTTATTATATATATATATATGTATGTGTGTGTATAAAATTTAGTATTAAGTATTAAAAACAGGTAATTCGTTAATAAAGAATGTACTTAGAAATAGATTGAAGCTAACCAATTAACAAAATTAAATAACATACTTTTTGGGGGGGGGGACATAAGCTCATAAATTCAAGATTTTGTTGTGCAGACAAAAATTTACACAATAATCAAACTTTTATGAGAAAAAATATTTCAAAAATGAATTATTAAAAATAATTAATGAAATGCTTAGTCCTAACATAGATCAATACAAATAATCTATAATAATTAGTTACATTTTTATGGAAAAAAGTAGAGCAAATAATAAGAGAAAAGAGATTTGCATTGGGTTACTATTCATATTACATTAATGAGAAAAATAGGACGAATAAAGAAAATATATTCTTTTGAATGATTAAGTTTTATATAGGACAATTTAATACATTTTTAATTTAAAGAATAAATTGTGATCTTAAGTAAACTCTACGAGCAACCTTATAGCTATTTGCATGATGATCAACATTTTGTTGATAAATTGTATTTCAGAATGTTAGAAGAGAATACAACACATTAATTCCCATATGTGAAAACTGGAGCGATGAATATATGAATTTTAGATAGTAAAATATATGAATTTCTATTAGCAAAACAAAATTCAATATTTTATTTTGCCCTTTAAAAATTGAATATTTTAAAAAAACGGTATCTAAGACTTATACAATTTTTCACACAAAAATATGCTTCAATTCTTAAGAAACGATAATTTTAAAATTATTTATGTATCTTGCGAAGAAAAAACATACAATTGAGATAATGCTTTACAATCCTGTATAATTCAACAGCATAAAAAAAGAAAACAAGGCTAAAAAAATATAAATCCAAAGAATAATACATAATTCATTTAGTAAAAAGTTTACCAGTTAGTATGAAAATTACTACGACAGAAAAATATAAATTTTCAAAGAAATACTAATTTAAATTTCGAATTTTATTAGTTTTAAATATTGTTATATGTAAGCGAATCAAACTTGAAAATTTTGAAGTTGTGATTAAATTCGATGAATAATAAAGTGAAATATATGTTGCGCTGAACCGACTCTAAGGTTAATAAAACTTATTTCAGTTTATATTTTCGAAAAAAAAAACAATTGTAAGATAAAAATAGGAAGAAAAGAAGAAAACATATGCGTAAAGTACGTTACTTTAGTTAAAATAATAACAATCCTATTCAAAATGAAAAGGAAAAATACATACATACATATACATAAAAAATAAAAATGTATATAAATACATATTAGAAAAATACACGCACATATATATGTTTATATATATATATATATATATATTTATATATATATATATATATATATATATATATATATATATATATATATATATATATGTGTGTGTGTGTGTGTGTGTGTGAATAGAAGTTTACAAATTAATTATTTTGCATAAGTGTAGTTTGTAAGAGCATGAATATGTATAATTCTCCTTAAGAAATTTGTGTGTGTGTGTGTGTAATTTTCTATTTATTTTGAAATTTTTTCTCGTAGGTTATATATGAGTTTTAAATTGCCAAGTTATGTGAGCCTACACTTAATTTTTTAATTATTTTGTCATTGTATATGTATTCGTAAATTTAATAAAAAAATTCAAGAAATTTTATTAATTTTCTTACAATTTGACTGTATATAGCCATGTTGGATATATACTTCGATAAAAGGCTTAACTTTAACTGTTTTATTACGTTGAAAACATTTTATTTTTATATTTATTTAATCGAACTCTTTTTATTTTGGTAAGTAAGAAAAAATAATTGAAATGCACTTTGAATGGAATCTAATTTCCTTTTAATGCTTACTGTGATTTCGATTGCACTTTCAAAATCTTGAGTTTTTTGGGAGCTCCTTTTGAAAAGAAGTTATCAAATGTCATTATGACGCATCAATTCCTGTTTACAAATACATACTTAACAATAACAAATATATTTTTTTATCAAAGTAATCACAATATTGTTTTATAATATCGTAAGTACATCCATAATTGGCACGTGAATGTTTATAAAATCATTAAGAAAAGCAACATCATTATCTGTAATAAAATTTCTATTTCAACAACAGCGCAAATAATTTTATCATATTCATGAATATTACTAGATTTAGGTTTTGAAATCTGTCAGTATATGTATATATATATAACTGGATGAAATACTGCCGTTTTTATCAATTCAATTTAAAATAACTCTTCTTTAATAATTGAAAAGAAAAATACCCTGTTAAAATAGTAAAATTAATATAAAATCTTCAGAATAACTAAATTTTATAAAGAATACACTAATAACTATTGGTTAGGAATTTAAAATTAAACTTTGTTATAAAAGAAAAATATATTTAATCTGCCTTAAAATCGTATATGTATATTTTACAAAATCTCATGCGTATTTTAAGAATCTTGATAAAGTACAATTTTTTTAATGTGATGGGATAAAAAGAGCAAGTTTATTTCATATGATTAACAAGAAAAAAAGAAAAGAAAATTATAAAAACACTAAAAATAAATCTTTAATTAAATATTTATTTCAATATTTTAAATACAAAGTTCTTCAGCGTGTTTATTTTTGATAACTTCAAGCTTGTTTATAACATTTAAGCTTCAAACTATAAAAGATAGAAAAATGTTTGATACGAAATATAACACGATATTTTAAATATAATTTAAATCAATATATCTTTTTACCCTATATTTTAGTGCTTGGTAAATTTAATAATTTGATCGTGCGTTATCTAAATAAAAAAATAGCATTAAATTAAAACTAAACATTTTTTGATAAAGGAACTTAATTTTAATAATATAAAAAAAAATTCAGCATGATAATCTAATGATAATGCATTTTCAAGCAGTTAAGAGGACTTGGTACCCCCAAAATCACAGACCTATCGTTTTTTTTTATTTTCATTTAATCTTATTCTTTGCATTATTATGTTTCGATTGATATATCACTTGTGCATGTCGGAAAGTTAGAAGTTGAATAAAACTTCATTTGAAAACAAATTAGGCAATTCAGCCACGCCCCCTTTTTAGAAAAAAAAGCTAAAAAAAAGCGTTTTGATAAAAAAAAATCTATTTTATAAAAAGAAATAATAACATTAAAAAAAGATTGTGTAACATACAAAGCAGAATATTTCCGAGGCAATACATACAATCATTTTTTTTCCTTGTGAAATGTGTGCATGTAAAATTTTTAAATTAAGGCATTTTATATTAATAATTTTATAATTTCAGTTCTTATTCCTGATATAATTTTCATACAAATGTAATACTTTAATATTATAAGAAGAAAAGCTGCTAAAATTTCTGTCGTGACAGAAAATTTTTTTTAACGTTTTTCTTGAATTTTCTAGTGCAATTAGTACTCTCTAAAAGTTGATCATTTATAAAAATGTGTGGGTTGAAAAAATATGAAAATGCAATTATTTTAAAGAAAAATGTATACCTAATATCTTAAAGTGGTTTAATTAAGCTTATAATAATTATTTTTTCAGAATTATAAACTTTAAAGTGGTTTTTCTCAGTTTGAGTTTTTTGAAACCTTAGCGCATTCAAAATGCTACTCCTTCGACAATTGTTTACCAATCACTTCCATTTTTTTCCTGCGAGTTAAAAATAAAGCATGTAATAAAATTAGGGATCAATTTTGCTATAAACGGAATACTTTTTTTAAAAAAATAAAATGTAAGACATGTTGGTTTTTTCGTTGATTTTTAGCCTGTATATCAACATTTTATTTTTTTTTCTCAAAAACGAATAAAGTTATTGTAAAATCGATCCTTAAAGTTGTTTAGAACATTCATAAGAATGTTATCAAAAAATTTCAGGTCAAAAAATTAATTTTTACAAAAGGAGTAGGATTTTAAAATTTTCGAAATTTTCTTCAAGGAATTTAAAATTTTAAAATTATGTGAATAATTTGTGAAAAATTTCATCTCGTATAATTTTCTTGAATAGAAACATTGTATAAAATGCTAAAACATAATTTTTAAATACATAAATAAATAAAGTTTCTCAAAGTCCTTTTCTTCTTTTTCAAAGTCCTTTTAACAAATTTTTAGAAAGTATTCTTATGATATATGAATGAATGATAACTTGCAAATTAACAAAAGCAAATGTCTACAGATATAAAATTGTACTGATAATGGAATTGTTTTAGTAGAAATGCAAGCATCGATGTACAAATGTGTTTGATTGGTACTTTAAAAATTATTTAATTTACGTTGATTTACGCTTAAATCTGCGCGAAGCGAAGCACTTAATTCTGAAACGCAAATTTAAGTTAGCACTTCTACGTCACACCCCACCGTTACTAGCAAATTAACATTGCATATCCAGCAGTCGTCTCATCACTTCCAAACTATTATCTTTGGCAGAATTGAACCATTAACGGGAAATTTTCGCTGACAAATCTATTACTAAGCAGCCGCAATTTGTTTCAGTTAAATCATTGATATAACATTGAAGAAAATTATCAGAACCATTTATTTATCAGATTGAAGAATTATTTTTTTCGCAAGGTTTTAAATTAATAATGAATGCTTTCCTTAGAATATAAGGATGTCTTGTTGTATTATTAATCTGTGAAGCTGCGATGTCTTTTTCAATATTGTTGATATTACTGCAGCATTTAAGTGTTTGCGTAGTTCGAAAGTTGATAGTTTTTAATGTATTAGAAAAAATATCGATAATATTGTAATATTATCGATAGTTCCTAATTACGCCCTCATTAGTATTATAAAAGGTATACTGTGAATAACCCTGGCTATAAATTCAAAGACTAAAATTCCCTTGCTATATGTATAAAACATGTGGTTAAATCCAATTTTAAGCAAATTAGATATTTACCTTCTTAGCAGTGCTCCTTTGGCATCTTATAGACCAGCGATATTCAACCTGCGGCCCACTGGGCCTTTTTAAGTGGCCCGTCATGGCCCATTGCTCTGAGAAATTACTTTATTTATGAAAAATTGGCGGGAAATTCTTTGTTAAAAAATCAAACAAATCAATTTTGATTTTTGCTGTCGATGGTCGTATGGGTGAGAATATATATATATATATATATATTCTTTTTGATTAGTGATAACAGACAACAGTGGAGTAGCGAGCATTTTAGGAGTAAAACTAATTTTTAACTATCTTTCATATTTTGCAAGCGAAAAGTATTCGAAGAAAATAGATTGTTTCAAGTCGATTGGGAAGTTGTCTATTTTGTAGTTAAAAACAAGCATGGTTCAGTAATTATTTGATTTGTCACGAAAGTGTTGTATTTAAAAAATACCAATAAACAGGAATCCCACATTCAATGACACTTTTCCTCGAATATCTCTTTTTCAAGAGGTGATAAATAGGCTTTCCAGAATAATCTTTACAACAGCAAAAAAAGTGTTTTGTCAATGGTAATGTCACAGTGGTAACAAAATAACTCTATGAAATTTGTTATATATTATTGGTAATCATATGAAACCGTTTACTGGTGTAGAAACTGTGAAGGAGTGACGTGCTTCCAATTTAGAAAAATTTAGTGACAAAAATAAAAAAACATATAAAAAATAATAAATAAAAAAAAAGCAAAATAGGAGTTTTAATATTTTGATCAATTTCCACATTTTAAATGTTTTATGTTATCTTGGTCTTAAAAAAGCACACCCTCTCTCCATTAATTCTCATGTTGCGGCCAGCGTGAAATAGCTAACATATGTATGCGGCCCGACAGAAAAAAAGGTTGAGTACCCCTGTTCTAGACTCTCAATAGAACAGTTCAGTTAATAAACTGAATCAGTCTACATCGAATAATTCGATATAATGGCGACACCTTTAACAATAAAACTATTTACAAATTTATTCTCTCGGTTGCATCTGTTCGTCGGTATTAAGTGAATGGATAAAATTAATGCTATAAGTTTTATTTGATAGTATTGACTACATTAAATAGATTTTTTAAACAGATTTTTGCCGTCTAATAGAGGGAAAAGGAGTAGTATTCATATTTTTTTAGTATCATTCTGCTGTCGAGGCTTAAGGAACTATTTTAGATACCTGTTAGATTACACTATAAGCAGTTCCCTTGTGAAAGGGATCTATACTTTTTAACGATCGAAGACATTTTACCCATATTAGTTAAGAGAAAAAAAGCTCGCATAGATATCTTTAAAAAATTTGTATTATCAAAATCAGTATTTCAGACAAATTCTTTATTTTATCCTTTAATCATTTACTATGGAAGTATGCCTGAATAAAAGTTTTACGAAAATCAATCAAATAGTACAATATTCTAATATTGACTCTAATTTAAAAAAAATTAAGAGTTTAAATTTAAATACTTATATTGTGACGGAAAATGAAAAATAAAACATGTGGATCTGATTTATGAACTTCATGAATGCACATATTGATATATTAATTTCAAATTTTTAAGTAACGGGAATTGTCCCCTTTTAGAAAAGGAGGTTCAATTTACGGAACTAAACTACCTTTCAGCCTAAAGCCTTAAAGCCTTATTTTTTTAAACCAAAAGCCTTAATTTATGTGATAATATAAGTTTTGGAAAAAATTATTGATCAATGAAAAGAGTTATTGAAAAATCAAAAAAGCAATTGTTCATAAAGAATTAAAAAAAACGATGATAGAATTTAATAGGATTTCTTAAGGCAACTCATTGAATATGTGTAATTGTCGAATATGTAATGTACTATTCCTTTCTAACAAATTTAATCAGAAATGGAGAAATTGGATTTAAGAAAATAAGAATTAAAAGTGTCACTTTATACCAACTTACATTTAACGATTTGTGGTAGAGAGTTTTCATATTATCCTATTTTGCAAGGCGGATATTGTTTTATGTAAAATGATACACTGAAATAAAAAGAAACTTTCAAAATTTACTTCATAGCTCTAATTTTAAGCATATAATTATTAAAACTTAGTTTTCTATGTTAAAAATGTTTTGCAAAAAATAAGATTCATTGTTTATTATTATAGACCTCTAAAATATTTAATAAATTATTTAAATGCTAAAAAATATCCATAAACGTAAATAAATGAAGCAAGAAAATAATGCGTTTTCTAAGTTGTGTAACTTTAGAATCACGTCAAGACTTTGGTATTATTTTATACCTTATAGAACATTTTGTATTTATTATTTCATATTTTTCAAGTCTATATGAAACTTTAAAAAAAGTCATTCACGAATCTACATAAATAGTTATGGTTTAATCTAGGATGTATATGCTAATGATCTACATTCGAGCTTATTCTGAGTGCACAACCACAAACACACATCCTGAAGTTGCGCAATAAGCCATCAACCTCATTAATAGAAGTATAGTTAATAATATGCTTAATGATTACGAAAACTCCCAACTTTCTCATCTGAGAGCCCATAGCGAGCGTTTTACAAACGCCAAAGAAAAAAGTAGTTGGTGGCTTGAATCATAAGGCTGATAACCCCGAAATGATCAAGTGATTTTATTGAGAATCATTTTGATCATAAACTATCGAATGGCTTTTTTAAGAAGGGGATACGTGACGGTATCCACGTTTGGTAACTGGCTCCGTATAGGTTAAAGGAAGGAGCAAATTATGCATCTTTCAGTCACCTAACTCCGTTTTATAGGCTTAAGGGAAAGTGAAATAAGATGATGTGTGAACTTAAGCTTCGGTGAATTTTTGTGATCTTAGTATATGTTGCAGGTGAGTTAGTGCTTCGACGGAGTACCTACCATTTACGGAGCTTATTACAATTCCTTAGTATAAAGTGATTTTTTTAAAAAAAAAATTTATTTTTCAAGTTTGAGATTAATAATTTCATTTTCTTCAAAAAAAGAATGTTATTATATCTAACTGAGCGGGGTAAGATAACGTACTAAGGCAATTTAATTCAACATCATATATTATCAAATAAATATTTAAGATTGTCGAGATCCCATCTTCCAACAACCTCACACGCATAACTTAATGGGAACAAAATTTTGAATTAAAAAAAGCAACATCAAAAGTACAAAACATCAATCGAAATTTTAGACTAAATTATTAAAAAAGTTTAATCAATTACGAAAATCATATAATCATAGATGAAGTGTGTATCTTGGACTTCATTCTAGCTAGTACAAACGCAATTGGCCCAAAGTTTACGTGTGAAACATTGGAACCACACACAACTCTAGTTTTTCTTTCTCATCACAAATGACACATTACTTATTTTCAAACTACTCTAGGTCCTTATCGAATTAAGAACTTTAAATGGATGAGTTAAATGCTCAGACTCAGAAGATCGGAAGTTGAACTAGTTAGTTAGTTAGCAAAGCTAGTTTCTTCTTTTTGTAGAATTTTTACAAGTCTGCTACGCTTAGTCTTGCTCACATTAATCTTCTTTAATTTTCGCTGTTTTCGTTCATCCTCTTTTTCTTCCTCCTTCTATCTCTCTCTCTATTTTTTTGTCAGAAGAGTTTTTTTTACCATAATGTCAGAGAAGTTCTAGGTCGAGAATTTTTTTCTGGATTTTTTGACGGTTTCTCCTATATTGTGTTAAGCGGTAGAAAGTTTGGTCATTCTTGCATTAATAGAGGATGATTGGATAATAGAAGAGCTCCTGCAGGTATAGGAAAATCAAAATGTGAATTGATCTCAGCCTATCATTATTAGACAGATGGATTGCGGTTTCAACTTGAAGGAACGAAAGAAATCCTCTTTAGAGAAAATAGAGTTGTTGAACGACTCAATTTTCTTCGGATGATCTGAGAATTCTTTGAATTTCTTAATAATAGACTTTGCATTGGTAATTCAGATCTACACATTACCAAATATTTCAATTGCTTTTCTGATGGAGAATGTGTTGTGGTTGGATTATTAAGTAATTACACCTCACATCATAAAATGTTTTCAATGGACAATAAATCATCATATCAATAGGCTGCAGAAGGCTTAACAAATATTGAGAAATTTATGCTCTTTCAAGGTATCAAAATTTTTTCCAGTATTGACTGTATTGAACGCTAAATATTGAGTCAATAACGTTACCTCAGGTTTTCTTAGTTTCAATCCTTAAGAGATCTAGCGAATAACTCTTTTCCAGAAATAATAATTTTTTATTTGTTGAGCATGGTTGTTGGTTGAAAAACTAAACCGAAAGGGCCTCAGTGGTTATCAGACAAGATGAAGAGCTCATAAATAAAATGGGGGAAGCTAGTCATTTTATATTCCACCCAAAGCTTCATTTTACTTGACATTTCCATTTTTATTTCGATACTAAATTGAAGAATATTAGTTAATTAGAAAAATCAAAAATGATACATCGTTGTACACGTTTTAATTAATACTTTATGAATATTGCATATTTAAATGAAAAATATTTTTACTTTGAATGCTGTTCCTTACCAAAGCAGCTTAATTAAAAGGTACGCTAGAATCTTTCTAAAACGCATTTACCCGTACTGTGAATCAAACAAGAGATGGGAAGTATTTTTACTAGACTAAGGTGTAGATCTATGATGATGCAAGATGGAAGCTACCTTAATTTTCATGAAAAATCCAATTGATCCTTTTACTCTTATCGTCATCTTACTGATTTCTATGATAATGTATTAACGAATTCTTTCTTCTCAAAATTCTTAGCAGATAGATTCATGTTTGATTTTAAATGCTTCGTAGAAGCGAATATAGCCTAATAACTTCTTCTTTGACTATCATTAACATGAGGATGAGAAACCAGATTATTCCATTTGCAAATGACAAGTATTGATCACGGATCAATCAGGCTGATTATCTGCAAATCAGAAAAGTATGGCTTTAAGTGATGAATTGCTCCATATTTTGGAAGACATGCAATAAACATATATGTCTAGGTGTAGATATTTCCTGAGTGATAGCCCAATTTTAAATTCTGAATCCTATGAAATGCTAATTCAGGAGTTTGTGAATAATATACCTAGTCTACATGGGTTATTTTTGGAGAGAAATTCAAGAAAGTAATGATTAAATAATGTTGCCCACTATTTGAATCTTCTCTGTTTACATAATCTAAAGATGGTTTCATATTCGCTCATGAGAAATGCGATTGTTCATGAATGCGAACGTTCATATAAGCAGTCACGTTACGATAATTAGTATTCAGAATACTCTATCTAATAAAATAGTTGTTCATTCAGCTTATTTCGTTCAAGAATACATTGTTATATCAATACTATAAAGATAACAAAATTTTATACACTGGTCTCCAAAATATAAGGTACAGATTTTTGTGTGTCTAATTTCAAGTTAAATATATATAGAAATAAAAAATTTGGGACAAATGTGTACTAAACAGTTTTGTATAAAATTCGACTCAGAAATTTGCATATGCATGACACTGACATGATTTACAACAAAACAAGCTCTATTGGCAGATGTTCATTCATAGGGAATACAGAATATCACAGTTTTTGTAAAAAAATGGCATAATGATATCAAATAAGGGTTGGGGTGTGTTCACCTCTGAATGCAATTGGCGACCTCTACTTTTCATGCTGTAATTAAATTGTAGAAGAATGAAACGGTATGCGAAGACCAAATACAGAGTAACTCGTATTCCAGATTAAATAATGAACTTGAAGGGGAGTTTTTATGGCAGCAGTGGCTATCAAGACAATCCTAAATATGCTCCACTGGGATTCAGATCTAGAGATTGAGCTGGCCATTAACGTTAAGAATTTCACTCAAGAATTTTAGACATAACTTTTCATATATGCAAGAACATAAAATAATTTTTACTTATAAATATTCATAAATAGCAATAAACACAGAAATTGCTTCATTTTAAAGAAAAATTTCAAATCATATTTATTAAAATACTTGATTTAATAAACAAATCAGTTAATTGAAACAATTGGAATAAGTTGAGCCTCATTTGATTTTATCCAGTGAAACTAAATAAAATAGAAGTTTCCTCAATTTAAAATGTTTTCCAAATTAGCTTAAAAATATTTTGATATGGAAGCAAATAAGTTAATCATTTAGTAAATCATAAAATATTCATGATAAATCTTAATTAAACAAAAAAATACTTATACCATGTTTAGAAAAATATTTAATATGCACTAATAGAAAAAAATGGACTAGTTTTTTAATTTAAAGATTAAAAGTTAATTTATATAAACTCTCTAAAGACAAATATTTCTACGGATATATTCAATCATTTTATTATTATTTTTGTTTTGTTATTTACATACTTGAGTAAAATGAAATGGATGTATTCTCTTATCTATCATAGAATTTCAATTCAGAATATCATCTTATTATTGGAAGTATTTTTTAGAGTTTACTTAATAATCTGTGAATATAAATAGAGCTTTATTCAGAAATATAATGTAATGTTGAAGAAAAAATAACGTTGAGAAAATGAAAACTATTTTCTTTAGAAAAGTTTAATTAAAAAATAATTCATCCTTAAAAATAAACCAAGCATGTTTTCAATTTATATTGTAATGAATTATCGGTTTATATTCAAGATATTTTGAAAAGTTTGTAAAAAAATCCGTGCTAAAGAAAGAATTCAATTTCTTGTATGAATTATCAAAATGTTCGACGTTCTTTCGCTTTCAAAACAATCTACGTGCTTTCGTAGTATTCTTGAAAGTTTTATTTCTAAATATTTACATTTAGAAGTGTACATAAAAACGAACTTATTTTAGATAAGAAGCAAAATAAAAATAAGTTTATAGGATTTGATTCCTAAAAATTGCCTTTCTTTTTAGAATACAAAACCTTGAATTTTTAACGCAATTAGAATCTAATTTGCTTACTACTCAGTCAATATCCTTAAAATTTTTAGGGGAAAAACAATACTACAAATTTTAATTTTTATTTTAAAACTGAATTAAACTAAATGTATTAAAGTGCTTGAATACAAAGGTTAAAAGTAATTTGTGATGGAAATAACAAAGAAAAATTACTAAAAAGGTTTTAAAAAGTAATTTTTAATGAAGAATTTTATATTATAAACTGTAAAGCAATAAATCATTTAAGAGTTTTTTAGAAAAAAATTATATTCTTAATAAGAAGTGCATGAATTTTAAACAAGATGCATGTTTTTTGTTGTTGTTGAACTGTTCACAAAATTTAATCTGAAAAAAGATGATCAAATATTATTTTTTCAGAAGGAAGAATATCTTTAAAAATACTCTGTAGATTAATTATCAAAACATACGAAAGAAAATTTATGCAAAATAATTGATTCATTTGTTCTCGGCATATAGAATTCTATAAATAATAAGAATAATAGATTTTCCACGTGCGAATACTTAATAAGAGATAAAGGTAGCCAAAGCACTCCGAAACATTGCATGTAAACTATGAATAGACACTGAAACAAAACAATCAAGATTTCTTTTTAATATACTAAGAGTAAAAGTAAACATGAATGAATTTTAGAAGTAAAAATGAATGAAAAACATCCCTTTATTTTTAATTTTTCCTATTATCGTTGGAAAATGAGGACGAAAAAAAGGAACAAAATAAATAAATAAATGGACTAAGGAAGATCTGGATACTTTCTCTCATTTTTTTAACACTACTGAACAAAAATCCTGTTTTTACTCCTATCAAAGGAGGGCGGAAATATTTCATTACTGTGATGCAACGTGTTCTAATTCATTTTTTGTAATCACGCGGTCACTTTCTATTTGGGTCTATAAAAACGCACCTATTTTCATTCTAATAGAAAGTGAGAATGCGTGAGTAGTTGGATAAAAAGGAAAGTTATGGAAAAACCTCGCATTCTAGGGTGTGTTGTCATAGAAGGAAATAACTTTTACAATCGAACAAATGTTTAGAATTTTCTTTTCTATAAACAGTTTTCCGACCCAGTTAAAGTTTAATTTCGAAATATCACTTCTTTGTTTTGACTAGATGTCATGATATTAGAAATAGTAAATATATATTACAAAGCCTTTATGTACAGTTTCATTTTAAACATTATTTCTTGTAAAAAGTTCCTGTATATATATATATATATATATATATATATATATATAGTGTTTTTTCCAGGTATAGAAGTTTAAGTTGGCATTATTTTCCAAGATGACGACCGATTTAACAGCTGTTAAGTGATTTATTCTCAGTTTGGTTTGGCTATTCATCAAAACGATCATCAAGCAAGGCGTAGATTCGTCGAATGGGCCCAAAACGAGATTGCCGTTGTTCCCGATGTTCATAAGCGAGTTTTGTTTAGCGATGAAGCGCACTTCTGGTTGAATAGTCAACAAACAAAACTGCCGCATTTGGAGTGAAGCTAATCCACAAGTGTATGTCGAAACACCGTTACATCCAGAAAAACTGACTGTTTGGTGCGCTTTATGGGCTGGTGGAATCATTGGTCCGTACTTCTTCAAAAACGATGAAGGCCACAACGTTACAGTCAATGGTGATCGGTATAGAGCCATGATTATTAACTTTTTCATTCCTGAATTGAACAATCATGATGTCCAGGAGCTGTGGTTCCAACAAGACGGCGCAACATGTCACACAGCTCGTGCCACAATCGATTTATTGAAAGACACGTTTGGTGACCGCCTAATTTCACGTTTTGGACCTGTGAATTGGCCTTCAAGATCTTGTGATTTAACACCGCTAGACTGTTTTCTGTGGGGCTATGTAAAGTCATTGGTCTATGCGGATAAGCCACAAACGCTTGACCATTTGGAGGACAACATTCGCCGTGTTATTGCCGATATACGGCCACAAATGTTGGAAAAAGTCATCGAAAATTGGACGTCCAGATTGGACTACATCCGAGCCAGCCGTGGCAGTCATATGCCAGAAATCCTATTTAAAATGTAATGCCACAAGATTATCTTTCTAATAAAAAAAATTCATGTCAATCGAATAATACATCGTTGTTTTATTGCAATTTAAAGTTCTATACCTCTAAAAAACACCCTTTTTATATATATATATATCGTGGAGAGTATAGAAGGAATACAACACAATATTAAAAATGTATGGTGCTTCCAAAATTAAATAACAGAAACAATTATGAAAAAAAAATTCATCTTATCAAATAAAGAAATTTCTTTTCGTATTAATCTCTTTCTGTTCTAATTTTGAATTTCCTTTTATTCATTGGCCGTAATAGAAGTTTTAGAACAAGTTTTTGTCTAAATTTTCTCACTTAATATTTTTCTGTTAGAACAGTTAACATGAAATATTTCTAAAGTATATTGATTTTTAATTTATTTATTGTTTATTACTGTTTTTAGTTAAATTCCAATTTATGTAATTTAGTTTTCAACTTAGATGCCTGAATTACTTTTCTTAAAACATTAATGCTTTTTCTGGGTTGAAAATGAGTATACGCTACTTAAATTTCACAATAATAATGCACTTTTTATAATATAAAATTGGAAGTAACTTTTAAACTTCAAAATACATATCAAAATTAGATAAAAATAAATATCTACGATTTTATTCTAAATTATTTAATATATTTAAAGAATTCCCAAGATGTCGAATATTATGAAAAAAAATTTGTCATCTTATACTACGGAGTACTTTATTAACTTTAAGACCTTTATAAACCAGCAACTTTTTATTTTGATACTAAATAAATGCTAATAATATTCGTGGATCATGAGAAAAACTTTAAACTGCAATAAAGTTAGACACTGAAATTGATTAGTCCTTAATGAATCATTAGACTAAATAACGACGAATGTTCATTCTAAAATTTGCATTGATGTTAAGGAACCAAATTAATTCTGACAGGAATTGTCTTTTGGAATATTTCAGACTTCCTGTTTCCAAACTAATTAAGATTCGAGAAACTGATTGCTAAAACAGACTTCCTAGTTCCATTTATACCTTTCAGATAATATCTCAGGGTATAAAATCGTGCGTTGAACTAAATATTTTAAAATAAAAAAAACACAAAAAGAATAGAACTATTACTGTTGAATGTGTTTCCAATTAGACGATAATCCACACGAGGAAACATGAAATTATGAAGCTCTCAAGGAAAAATTAATTAACAGAAAAATAATAACAACAACGCGAGCACATCAAGAATTTTTCGAAAAACTCGAGCCGAATTGTCTGAAAATTCCTTCGCCTTTAATTATTCTCACAAATTAGTTCTTTTCAGATTAAACCATTAAGGGTAATATAAAAATAATAATTTCACTCTAGACTGAAAATTTATTCGATGCGTTTTAATCTTATATCAATAAAATAACTTTCCATGATAAAAAATAAAGTATTGTTTCCATTCATACTTTGTTCTCCTTCAGTATAGAAGTGTTAGTTCTCTTGTGTCTAATTATTAATTCAGTATTAAAATTTAACGTAAAAATGTAAAAACACTTTCTTACAATAATGACACAGCAAATATAATTTACACGTAAGAAATACGTATTTGAGTTTCAATTAAAGACTTAGTTGCTGTATTGAAACGGAAAAATAAAAGTTTTATCTTAAAGAATTTATATTGTACTAAAACTACAAAAAATTCTGCATTCAATGATTTGTGTTCCTTAATTAATAATTAAAAATATACTTTAGTTAACTGAAAATATTTATTTCAAGACTTTGTGTATCGAAAAAGTTATTTATAGAATTTGGTATTTTCTTCGAAAAATAGAAATAAAAATTTTTTGATAACTTTTGAGAAATGAAATAGCTTTAAGTACAGAGAACAGGGAATATTGATTAAGTTTGTGACATTTTTTGTTTAATTTTCATAATAATGACTTCCTGTTTACGCATTTTAAATAGTTTTTATAAACATTTATATCTCTCAATAATTATAAATACTTAAATTTCATTATATCTGCTTTTTTTTCTAATGACATTTGTGTTTTTAAACTCTTAAATAAAAATGGAACAATTTCGCTAACAATTTGTACTAAAAGAAAATCAGGAAAAATAGATATTTAGAACACTGAAAAAAATTAAGTTGAATTATAATTGAATAGGAAGCAAACCTGCAATTTTAGTCTTATTTAATAAAATTATTCATAAAAAGGAAATTAATAAAAAAGGGAATATACTTGGAAAAAATCGTGAATCCTTTTTATGAATTTGACTTTCGTTTAAGGAAAACAATATAAAAAAGAGAGGGAGAGAGATGCTACAAAACAACTTAATTCGCGTGCATTAGACAAATTATGTAAACAATTTATTGAAAATTGGTTTGTATAACTACAAGCCTAAATATTAATTTGACACTTTTTAAAACATTATATGATAGCTAAAAAAATGTAGCATACTCCTTGATTGTGTTTATGTAAATATCTGCTATTACATTATTTACTTAAGAAAGTTAACCAGCATTGTTATTTTTAAAAATCTTATAACTATGACTGGAATTAATTATGGATGAAAGTCCTCACTGATAAAATTTTTCTTTTTCATTTTATTTAACTTTTTACTGCTGTGTTGTTTCATAGATTCCTCAACCTTCATCAATTAGGATTCTTTTCATCATTATTTTTTCTTTTCATAATTTTTACTTTGATTCAAGTAGTCTTTTAGCTTGTGTTTCTACAGATCTTGTGTGTTGAAATGTATTACCAGAAAAAAAATGTAAAATTAAGTTTACAAATTGATGGCAATTTTTATTATAATTGAGTCTGATTAAGTCATTAATTATTATGACAAGTAATAATCTAAATAAACATATTAATTACTCGAAAAAAGAAAGGAAAAATAAATGGCTTAAAAATAAATATATATATCATGATTACAAATACTAATGCATGTTTTTAAAACTTTTTAATTTTTAAAACCGTGTTATTTTTTTTGTAGAAAGAAATGATGTTATTCTATAATTTTCACTTTAAAATTATTTTAATTTTAAATAATCAGCTTCAATTTATTGTTTAATATATATATATATATATATATATATATATATATATATATATATATATATATATATATATATATATATATATATATATATATATATATATATATATAAGTACCAATTTTAATCTACACTCAATATTGTATGGTTGCATCAGCATTGAATTTTATACGAGAAAAGTAAAATTTATAACACACACACACATTCTACTTTCTAAAGAACTTCGATTTCATTTATAATTTTCATTATTTTTAATGCATTTTCCGTTTTATATTGTATGTGTCTTATAAATTAATTTAAAATTAAAAATGAATTCTTTAAACTGAGGCAACCAAGTATAAGCTTAGTAATTAAACAATAAAGTATAGATTTTCCCAAGTGATGATTTTAAAGTTTGAAATACATAAAAGTATTCGTATTAAATGGAATGTAAGCTATTAGAGACTTAACAAATTCAAATTCTGCAATACTTCATTACAATTACAATAAATCATTTTTGCAATAAGATGTGTACTTAAATCTAATTACTGTAATTTTTTGAAATATTACGACTTCTTAAGCAGCCGTGTCTATTTTTATGAAGTGATTCAAAGCTCTTTAAAGGAACTTCAGAAAGTAAATATCACTTTTGTTTACATTAAAAAATAAAAAAAAATAAAGCCAAACAGATTCTTATAACACCTGATATATTTTAATATTATCCCTAAAACTTTAATCCAAATAACACAAATAAAATTAAATATAAATAGATTATATTAATACCTTCTTCGCTCCTAACAAGAACTCGTTTGAAAACCAGTAGCTAACCACAAGTCGATGAGAAAAAGTGATCTGACACAAATACAGAAGTAGGTTTTGAGCTTCAGGATACAAGCCTCTCTGTCTATATTTACCGTGACAGCCGGCAGTTAGAAAGTAGATCAGATATAAAAATACGCAAAGAAAATGAAATAGTGTCTGCAAGATAGCTAGATGGATCAAACTGGTGAATGATGCTACGACCGCACGAGGGTACACTTAGAGCCTGAGGATTATTCACCAATACTGAAAGAGAAATGAAACCGAAAGCTACGCATCGGGAAAAAATAAAAAAAAAATGGGAGGAGGAAAAGCGTTGAACCCAAAAGCATTAGTTGTTTTTTTAAAAATCTCGACAGCGCGACAAGAACAACCTGTTGGTAAGGTTAACAGGCTAAGGGGACTGTCCAGGATGGTGGATTGTGCATTTCTGTTTCTACACTTTCACTTCATTGAGTCTGCATATTTCTAAAGTACTTGAATGATCCTCAAAATAATTTTAAGGAAAGCGATTTCTATATTTTAATGGTATTCTAATATTAGCATCTGACTTCAAAAAATTTTCCGCAGTTCTAAACTTTTAAAATTCAGTTATGCTTCATGTTTCCTTTTTTTTCTTATATCTGTTATTTATATTTATTATGGATTTTTGAGATAAAAATGTAAATATTAATATGATGGAAATAAATTTTAAAACAAATGGTTAAAAATAAAATAACAGTTTTTGAAAATTGCAAATGGTACTTGTGATAAGGTTATCCATTACAAATATTATTTAAACAAACAATTAAATGAAAGAATATATATATATATATATATATATATATATATATATATATATATATATATATATGTCATATTTTTCATAAAGAAAATTCCATTCAGAAAAGATTAAATGCTAGAAATTATGCCTTGCAATTGCATCTTACATGCAACATATATAGTAAACTTCAAAAGGTACTTTCAGTTTTGTATATTATTACAAACATACATAAGTATTCATGTTTAATTCAGAAATACTCTGAACCATTGCTTAAATTTATATCAAAATAAAATTTCATTCACAAATTTTTTAAGAGAGCACTCAATTTTTCACTTTTATTATATAAATCCAGTACAAAATTAAACATTTATTGCTAAAAGAAAATCAAAGTTTTTTTCCTTTCTAAATAATTATTTCAATGTAAAAAAGGTTTCTGAAAGAGATAGATCCTAATATTAATAAAGTAACTAAATATGCTATACAATTCTTTTGTGAAATATTTGACTGATGGATTTATCTACAAGAATAAGAACTGAACAAACAGATTTCGATTGTGTCTATTTTTTACCATTTTATTTCAATAATAAAAGCGAAAAGTATTTAATTATGAAATATATTATATTATTATTATCGATTTGACTAGCTGTAATATTTCATGAACAATTTCTTATTACATTGTTAAAGTAATAATCCAATCCTTTAAAAAACAATTCCATAGCTTTGAACATGTTCTGATACAAAATTTAAAAGGAATAATCCTCAGTTATACATACATGGATTTGAAAGTAATTTGTAATTCAACATATATTATATTTTCCTTTTGTGAAAAATCTACCATTTTCTTTCGCATTATAAATGAAACATACAATATATTAAAAAAAACATCTGTAGCTTCTTTAAAAAGATAAACGGATAACATTTTTATTTTTGACATCACTGTAGAACTTTATAATCCAGCAAAAGATTTTATGAAACAAAATATTAAAAACCTTTCAGCAATTATATTTTTTAAATATGAGTTGAAAAGATTATTAGAGTTTACAAGGAATTATATGAACCAAGTAAAAAATTAAAAAAATATACAGTGATTATAATATTTTTTATCCACGTGCAAAAAACATAAATTTATGTAAATAGGAATTTTCTCGTGAATTACTGCACAAACGAATATTGGTTTAATCTTCATTTCTTTCTTTAAAAATACAATGTTAATTGTTTGAGGGTTTATATTATTATCATGTATTTATTTATTCAATGTTATTTAAATTACAGATGATTAGCTATAAATAGAATAAATAGATATATTTTAATTATTAAAAATATTCATTCAAAATATTCTGCTCAGTCTATTTAAAAAGCAATAAAAATGTTCTTGAATTATATATGTATTTAAAATTTTACTATCACAATAATAAAAGTATATTTAATTTTGTGCGTATCAAACATTATTTAAGAAATACCTGATTTTTTGAAAATTTAGAATTCAATACAATTTACAGTTCTCAATTTCATACCCACAAAAATTACAGATGGGAATACCAAACAATTTATATATTTATGCTTAATTGCTCAGTTCCTAACGAAAGCAAACCAAATTTTAAAAGGCATTAATTTAAATTCGAATCAAATGTACAGAAATTATCCATTCAATTATTACAGATATCATTAACAAAACATATTGTTAAAAGATGAAAAATTGTTTAAGCAAAGAAATATGTTGTTTTCGAGATATAGAAATTCTATTATCATGAAATAATTTTTAAAAACGAATTTATTCATATTTGTAAGCGAAAAATGCATACTCATTACGTGATATTAATAAAATTTCCTTAAAGTCTTAGAAAGTTTTATAAGGCAGAACCTAATAAATCCTGTTACGTGAAACTGTAATCACTTCGATTATAGTAAACAATAAGAGGGAGATGGAAGCTTTAAATACAAAAATTGAGTTTAAAAAAAAGAGCTTTACACAAACTTTTACACTAAATTTCAAAATAATTTTATTGCAACTTAATATAAAACTGGGGTTCTCCATCACGATTAATCAAAATTGCACAAATATATAGTCTATATTTTTTTAATATTAAAACGTATCTACATTCAATAATCTTAGTAAAAACATGCAGAAAACTTGTTTTTGTTATTTATACGAATCAATTTCACTCCATTTATACTTTTACAACTTTATACTTTAATAAATTCATTCCCACTATTATTCCGGAGTGAGTTTTATCTTTAACTTATATGTATTTAAAATATTATACGCGTTTCCATTATAAATGAATCAATATAAAAATAAGGAGTCGTTGGGCCATTGCGTAAAATAAATATTTGCTATTCTAAAGCTCGTCGAACAGGAACGAAGAGAGTCCATTGTGCAGTTTCACATTTCATTAACTGCAATAATAATTATTATTTTGCACATTATTGATGAATTTATAGTTGAACTTTTATTATTAGAGAATTTATGGTTGAATAATTTTGTACATGAAGGACTGCAAATTTAAGAGGTGATTGTCCAATCTTTCAAAAGTAATGATTCATATATTCTGACCTTAATTACGAAACAGAGATTTATATATATTCTAAAATTATTCATAATGATTATGAATGAGAGAATTGGTTTTAATATTTACTTTCTAATATTTCTTCTTTCATTCGACATCTTAAAAAAATTTCGAAGAACATCTCTCTATACTTTTATATTCTCAAAATTAGATTCATCATCTGATTCTAAACACCAATAAATTACTTATCAAATCAGATTTTAAAAAGTAAAATCCAACCTTTTACTTGGTCCAATTTCAATTTAACTTCCCCAGAGAAGTCAGAATTTCAATTTTTAAAAAATTCCTACGTTTTATGATGATATTTTTATGGATCTCAGTTTATATTTCTTACATTTTAGTATCACAAAATTTAATATAATTATAAGGTAATAAAGTTTAATTGTATACTGTGTGATAAACGGAAATTTTGCGAAAAAATTATTATGGTTCAGAAAACACGGTGTCAAAAAATTTTCAAATAAAAAAAAAGAAGAGCATTTATATTGTTAAAAAATATTTTGTTATTTCCTAAGTCATAATTGAGTAATAAATGCATAACAATTTATGTTTTATTTATGATTTTATCATAATTTAAAATTCACTATGAAATTTTTGAAATCTTTTGAAATATTACGAAAACACATTAATTAAATCGCATGACCATATAACATAAGACATTTAAAATCAACTATACAAAATATGTTAATGTCATGTTTTGACATATTAAAATTTAAGAGAAAATGCTTTTAAAATAGCCTCATTGTAGTGACGAGCTAAGTTTAGCAAATTTTTGTTCTTCAGTTACGGTCAAATAAACATAGCAAGTCATCTGATACCACAACAAAACAGAAATGAAATTCTTCTTTCCTACCCCGCGGCGCTTGAAAACCTGTTTATCTACCTTTAATGTCAAATAACTCCTGATAACCTCGCACTTCCATCTCCCACTTAATTCCGACCTCGAGTAAAATGTCTTTAGTGACCCAGCGATGACACGAAGACAAGTACTTGACATAATAAACACTTTTAAATTGCATTTCTTCGTGATGACTACATGCTGATGTCATGACCAAATTGCTCTCAAAAGATCACGAGTCGGAATGAATATTTTTAACAGAACTGAAGAGGGAAATACCAAAGGTCAATCGAAATAACAAAAATGGAATAAAGAAGTACAAAACTTCGAAGGTACATGTTCTCGAATTTTGCTACTATTATTTTTAAGATCGCTATATTGGATTTCAGAGTGCCTGGCGTACACAAGGGGGGCACCCCCATAGACCAATAGATTTTTAATTTTATACTGTAAGGATTACTCTTCGGTGCTTACATCAACACGTTTTTTAGAATGCCCCCCCCCTCCAATATGTGTACGTCACTGTTTCAGGGGTCTGTTTATAATGCAAATATGTATGCATGTCTGAAATTAGCCAATATTAAAGTTAAAAATTATTTATCCGAATATCTGACTTATTTTTGTAATGAGATTATTGATTCATTTTGCACAGTCTTAAAATTTCACAATTTCAAAATTTATGCAACATTTAATCCTTTCTCATGCTCTCCTGAAAGCACACAATGGGCACGTCCCACATTCTTAATTAGATTTACGTACTGAAAGGTATAAATATTTAAAGTAATTAAACAATTAAAAAATTTTCAAAAACCGTAAAATATTTATATAAAAATTATTGAAAAATTTTTTACATAGTCTTCTCACTCTAAACTAATATTAATTACTTGGTTCTATGTAATAAATCTGAATAAGTTTTTAAATTTCATAACTACACACATATGCCATTTTTAGAGATCTTTTACGAGATAACATAAAAGTGCTGATAAATATTATCTAGTTGAATTTATATCAGTACATTTTATACTTTATTTTAATTCATTTTTAAGGCTAAAAATAAACAAGCACTCCCAATAAAAATTGAAAATTAGTCCAATTAAAACAAAGCGGATTTAGAAGTAGACTACTAATATTGTAAAAGAATATTCCTTTTTTTATATGTTTTTATCTACGTGCATGAGAATCTTTTCCTTGTGATTTTAAAATAAAGTTTTCCTCTGTTCTAGTTACCTTTACTGTTCTAATAACCACTAAAAGATTTCAAAGATTAAAAGCGTGGAAGAGTTTAACTCAATAAAACTAAGTGGAGATTAAATCACAGTAAATGGTTTTGGGCTATATGTGCTGCAAGAAGAAATTGAAAAAAAGAGAGAAAGAAATATGTCATGCATATTTTTGCAGAAAATGAACAAAAAATTATAATAAATGTAAAATCAAGAGTTAAAAATCACAGTTTTCTTATCACTTTCATAAGCTATATTTTCAATGTTGCTTTAATTTGATATGATTTTATCAAATGAAAGTGAAAAATCTTTCAGTTAATTAAATGCCCACACGCACAGATAATTAATATTCTGATAGAGAAATTTGAATAATCTTAGAAATATTTGTTCGGAAATTACGATTTTACATTTTAGTATAGTCAAAAATTTTAAAAATTTAAACTATTTTATCCCTCTATATTTTTATCTTATGTTTCAGTAAATATAAAACACATTTCCCTACCCTAAATAAATATTTAAAACAGAGAAATAGGAATTAAAAAGAAGAGATCCTGATGAAAAATAAGTAATAGAGATTACACTTACACAAAGCCGAGATTAACACATAGTAAAAAATATTTCCAATTGAGAAAACATTTAAAAATGTTAAAAATGAGTGTATACAATAGCATTTAACGAGCAATAACTGGAAATATTCTTCTTAATATTGTATGAGATTGATATAAATGTTATTTAATCTTTTATCTAGAATACAAATGGAGCTTATGAAAGCAGAATATAAATTAGTCAGAAATACGTGCAAAAATGCTTAAAATCTGAGATCTTAGTTACTATTTTTGAAACTGTTGTGGCATTGTTAATTCAGCGGCTTAAGAGAAAGAGATTAAGAACATTTAAGTATAAAGCTGTGTTATTATTTAAAATAAAACAGGGCAATATGTGTTATATTTACGAGCATATCTTAGAAAAATGAATTGTATCATTTATTACTTTCGGGCGCTTTTTTTGTCTAATTATATAATTTGAAATTAAGTCTTCAAAAAATATATATAGGTTCAAAGCATATGATTGTTTTTTGTATTTAATGGGTTTTCTGTAGCTAAAAATAATTTAGAAATTTCTTAAGAAATAGTTAAATAAAAGTTTGTACTTGAATTTTTGTAGTTTTCACTTACATTATTACATTGCATTTTTAATTGTTGTTGTATACATTTTTTACTCAATAAAAATACAAATTAATAAAGATCAAAATTCGAAAATAACGTATTTCCTGGAATTACTAAAAAATTTATAAATTATAAATTTTTACTAAAAAAAATGTTAAAATTTTCAATAAAATTTAAATTTATACAATTTCATAACGTTTCATTAAAATTTTAAAAATTTGAATAAAAAGAAATTTAGATTGAAATTTTAATTTTTTGATAGCTTTAAATGCAATTCAAATAATTATTAGAAGGAAAATTCACTTGATAAATTTTAGAAAAACGGAAAATCTTGGAAGTATATAGGCCGATCATATATAGGCCAAGTTAAGTAGTAAATATTTATATTAACTTAGTAAAAAGAGAATTAATTTATGTTAAAATATTCTTATATTTCTTACGTACACATCTTATTAATTGTGCATTGCTTTTAAGTCTACTGAGGTCAAAAATAGAATTAATAAAACTGAGAAAATAAGAAAAAAAATTCAAAAATATATAAATTTTGATAAAAATAACTTTTATATATTTTTAAAAATTTGAATTATTTTGCAATAATTTCTTCAAAACACGAATTCAATTTCTTTTTTAACTATCTAAAAGAAATACTTTGAAGAAACAACAGAAATTGAAATTGAAGAAAAACTACATTTTATAAAAAGCTCGAACTTATAAATCAAGTGCTTTCTTTCTTTCTGGCTTTATTAGTTATATCGATAAAAACTTATGTGAATTTTTAAATTTCATGTAATGAGACATAAGGCATTTTTAATATAAGTTTGAAGTTAAGGAAGTTCCAAAAGCGATCTAATAATTATTACTATAAAAGGAATTTCATACAATTTCCTTTATTTTATTAATTAAAAAATTACAAAAAAAGTTTTCCATAAAAAATTTAGAATTAAAATGCTCCGTAAAAATTAAGTATGAGAATAATGGGATTTGAAATAATTATTAAAATCTTACTTCATTATCCTTAACTTTCCAAAATTTTCCACGTTCTAAATATTCCATCCATAAGAACACAAGAATTAATTTAAAAGAAAATAACATATTTGATCAAATAAAAATGACTGTCAAATCAGAGAAACAATAAAAAGAAATTTAGAAATTATTTTTGCTATCTTTTACCGGAAGAAACCTTTCCGACTACATCAGAAATATCAATAATTAAAAATCACGAAATATTGTAGAAAGAAGCATTTAATTTAAAAAATCTTCTGGTCCTTTTGAATATATTTGAGAAGAGGAAAATAAACATTTTAAACTACTTTTACACTTGACAAATTTTATTTAAAATATCGTTTGCAAAATTTACTAAAAAAGAAGGAAGAATATGACAGACAGTACGTAATTCTAATTTAGAATTGAAAAAATCTGATTGATTTTTAAATTATAAAAATTATCAAAAATGATTTTCTTACCAATCATTTAATAACTAATTTTTTTTACAAATATCTTCCAAGAAGCAAAAATATCTTCAGTAAAATTTACGATTTGTACAAAATTTTATAAAACACATTTGATGAATTATCTACTTTTTTTTTTATTTGCAATTAAATCTAATTCGCATTTATACACAATCTTTTATAGAAATTATGCATTTAGTTAAATTGCCTTGAAAATATTTTACATTTTATTTTTATTCTGGAATTTTTTTGTATCTCTAAATTATTTCTCATTGAGATAATGCTATATTTTGAAACACACATTGATTGACACATCTAAGTTATGCATTTCGCTTTAGGCAAATGGAATAATTGCCATTCTATCGAATATGTAAATTATTCCTTGAAAATATTTGACATTCTAACAAGAATTTGTATCTCTGAATTATTTTCCAATTAAATACTACCCCATCTTGAAACCTACATTGTCACATCGAAGCAATTCACGTCGCTTTAGGCGAGTAAAACACCCTAAAGCTTTATTGACGTGCATTTTTTGGTGAGTGTGATGCATCGATATTACGCAATACGTATGCAAGGGTGCTTGATTTCTGAACGTGGCGGTCACTCGGGCAAAGAGCCTTAGCGCAGGCAAGTTTCACCGGGTCGCACGACCGAAACGAGACAAGTTCCGGAGGAGGCCGGTTCGTTTGCACCGGAGAAACAGGTTCAGAGTCGCGTTGTGAATAGAAGAAAATATATAGACAAAAAAAAAGAAGCAATAAGTAGATAAAAATAAATTATAACTGCGCCATTAACACGCTATCTTTTGCAAGAGAATCAGAGGAATTATTATTATAAATACCTAAGAAAATTCAAGGGGGAAAGGCTTTAGATTGGAGTCATTAAAGGCATTTTATTATGACATTGGAATACAGCTGAAAAAATATATAAATAAACCTTGAGTTAAAATTTCTAATTCGAATAAATTTATCTAAAAGAATCTTTTTTTCTCTATTTTATGCATATTATAATCTTATTTTATTATAATTTCATAACATTGTAGTTACTATTTTAAAACTTTATTCAAATTTGGTAAAAATTAAAAATTGAAAATATTCCTAAAAAGTAGAAACAGAAAAGTTTTTTTAATTATTATTATTAATGTGTACAAAAAAGTTTAAGAATTATAAAAAAAATTAAATAGAAACTTGCGTTTTTTTTATTGGAATTATTTCATGATGAATAAACATTCGAAAAAATTAAATTGTAGCTTGAATATTACAAATGTAAAATTATCTTCCCATACTGAGACAAATAACTCAATAACATGAATACCAATAACAAGGAAGCTTTGTTAATATTCAAGGAAATAAACCCGTAACTTAATGTAAAGCGAGAATCTAAAGTTAAATTTGTGAAAATCTCTATTTTTCATTCTAAAATGATTACATCAGTTTTAGTTTATGAAACTAAAGTTTCATGAAACTTGTTTGTATAAAAGACATGAACTTCGATAAATATATTCAAATTTACTTCCTTAATTATTTTACATACATAAAATGAAAATTCTCATCGATGGAAGTCACTCTTCTAGGACTGTTTAGAAAAAAAAAAGAATGTAACTAAAAGTCCGAAAAAATATGTACAAAAAGTAGGAGAATTAAGAACCTTTTTATTACTATTACGTTTAAAAAAATTAAAACAAAAATTTTAATATTTGTCAAACAAAAATAAATTTTTATCAAAAAATTTATATTTATGTGTCACATAGACAATTTTAAGCAATAAAGTTTACTTCATTTAGTTGGTGTATATTGTTGACACTTAGAATTAAAGAAACGGGGTTTTTCTTTATTTGTGTGGTCCAATCTTAAATTCATAATTATTGAAAAAAGAATAACTGGATAAGTTATTTATCTTTTTTGTTACAAATTTAAAACATATATATATATATATATATATATAATAATATATATATATATATATTTAAAAAAATATTATTTAAAAAAATTTTTTTATAATATTTCGAAAAAAATAACTTTAAACATCATACTGGAAAGTGTTTTAAATCTGGAGCTTCAAAAATAAAAATTAAAATAAATACTATTTTCACAGCAGCGAATAAATTTGCAGATAGTACTTATGCCAACAGGTTGAAAGCTATAGACTTCAGAATGTAAGTGGCAAAAACTTCATACTTAACAAAATATTTATAGAAACTTACCTTTTTTTACTAATTATTATGACAACTCTTCTGAATAATATTTAATTGTTCCAATTGGAAACGAAATCCAAGCGTAGCTAATGTCACTCAATAGTTCACAATCACTTCATTTTCACAGTTTGGAGAGAACAGCGCGATTCGGTGCGTTTTTCACACTGGGCTTAGGGAGTATATTAGTCCTATCCAGATAGCGATGCTCGTATAACGGAACACTGAGAAGAATGGATCGACCGTACCTCAGACAGCTGTGGAATAACTGAACTTTCCGCTAGATGCCGCTTCTGAAGCATAGCGAATCGAGGTCAATCGGTCTAAATCCAAAATGGCTGCGATGTAATGTTACACATGTTTCTGTTATTCAACCTATCGTCTGCCTTTCCACATATGTTTTATTTGTATTCATTATTACCGCTACCTGGATCTCTCTTACCTTGCATGTTTGCAATTTTTCGTATTAAAGTTATGTGGGTGGTGCGAAAGTTTGGTGACGACACTTTGCCTGTAGGCTAATAAGTTCATTTTAGCGTTTGCTTGCTAACGGTAATGCTGAAAGGACTTCCGCTCTTAGCTCCTGTCCTATTTCTTGTCAATGCAATAAAATCTATCACTCATTATACATTCAAACGAACCGTCACTTTTCTATCTATTGTTTTCCTGCTAATTTTAACACGATAATTATCTAGTTAAGAATCTTCTGAGATCATTATTCGTAAGTGCTTTTAGTAAAGAGTTTGAAAGATTCAGTGAAGCGAAACTGATTTATGGAGCTTTTCTTTTGTTATTATTTTCCGCGAGTATTTTGACTACAGTTAAAAATATATTCAAGATTTTGACAAAAAAAAATGCGGAATAATTATGATTTAGTTTATTGTGAGATTTTTGTTAGAGTAAATTAACACTCAATTTGATTATCTTCAAATTGATAAAATTAGATGCTGAATAAGGGCTATGTTTCATAAATTTGCTTATATAATGACGATTTCTATTTAAATTATTGGAAATAATTTTTTTTCAAGAATTCTAATATTTACGGTAGATTTTTAATTAAATTATTTTAAAACAATATTATATTGAAGTAACAGACACATCAATGATTAAATATAACTAAAACGCTTAACTCTTTATAATATTTGTTTATTCCTTATTAATTTCATTCCTTCATAAATTTAAGCGTTTATTTCCCCCCTAAGTTTCCTCAGTGCTCATTATTCTATATGTGATGCAAGCAAAATGATGCATTTCTATCAAAATGAATGATGCTCCTCTTTTTAGGTAAAAGAAAATTTCAAATATTTTTAGAATGAAAAAACTGAATACAAAACTAGTTGCAGTCAATTCTGTAAATATACTTTCATTATTTATCTATTTTTTGAAATACGAATTTGAATAAATCTAAGAATGCTCTCTTTTAGTTATTTCATTCAATAATTTTCATATTTCAAATTATTATAATCAGAAGTCCTTCTTCCCCTTCTCCTTCTTTCCTCTCCTCCACCCTTTTACCGTTAATCAATAAAAAAATTCGAATACAATTTTCAAGATCTGTTTTATAAATAAAGTCGAACCTCTACATTGCGAATTTTTCTATAAAGCGAAATTTTTCCTCGAAAACCTTGAACATTTCACGATTTTCTTCGTAAAATAACCTCTCTATAACGAAGTGCATTTTCTATATAACGAGCTTTTTCTTTTGTGATTCAATTTTTTTTCTCCCTATTTTTAAAGTATTTCTGAACATTTCGAGTTATTCTCTCTTTAACACACTTTATGGGGGTCATATATGTTGAACTGGTTTATTAGATTCTAACTCGCCAAGAGCAACACAGTTCTGAACGTTTCATCCAAGAAGTGCAACCTTTAACCCCCATTGCCCAGTTCACTAGAAACATCTTCGATATCCTCTTTCACCCTCAGAGGAGTTGTCCCGTGTTCTAATTATAAAATAATGTAATACTTGTATGCTTTAAATTATAAAACGTCCTTAAAATTCATTAATTTTAGTATAAAATTATTTTCTTAGTATTGAAAATACAGAGAATTCTTCGACATTCTTTTTCTTGTTTTCCTTGCAATTTTTCTTTCTTTTTTTGATGGGTAAGATATATTAAAAAATAGATATTAATTTAAAAAGGTGGGAATAATTACTTTTTTTAATATATAGTATTTATGAAATTAAAATTTGTTTTATGTGGTTTATAAAGTATATTAAAAGATGAATCTCTATATAACGAACTTTTTTCCGAGGATTTAGCGACTTCGTTATATAGAGGCCCGACTGCATTCTCATGATTCTAAAAAGTACTTGTAACGTTCATGTATAGAACTTGATTTGACAGTTAGAGAGTTCCAGGTTTCAATTACCGAGCAGATACATCCAAACTTTTTTTCTTTGTCTTGATCTAACAATCCCCTATTTTTACTTTCGTTTCTAGGACACTAATTTGGAAAATTCCAGTATATTATGTAAGACCATGAGCATTCAGTCTTTAGATTGTACTTTCATTACAATTTGTTTTTATATCTACTTTAGAATATGAAACAAAACACATAAAAAAACTATGTCTATGAAAGCAGAGAAAGAAAACTTTAACCGAAAAACAAAAGATATTTATGTACTATAAAATATGAAGAGTCACAAATAAAGCAGGCAAAAATTTTTTCTGTGAATAAGATGCATTGATTTAAAATAGTTTTAGAATAATCATTACACACAGTAAAGTTACGATAGAGGTGGCCGAGTTTGTGAAAATGCCGGGTTATCGAGAACGGGATTAAAAAAGAATAAATACTACGGTTTCCTTAGAAACAATTGTACTGCATTTATATGTAATGTCTGTTTGAAAATACAACAGAAAATATAAACTGCCCAAATATCCTAAAGGTATCTGACTACATTCGGAACCGTGATTTTAAAAAAGCGCATAAATGGATAATTTTCATGATATTTAGTGTCACTCAGATTAGAACACATGCATAAAATTGTTTTAAGGAGGTTTTGACGAAAATTTTTTATTTAAATATAATATTTTGGCAAAAAACTAACTTAGAATAATCTTTTTTCCAAATGTTCTCCTTTTGTGAAAAATGGTTCGATTATAATAATATTTTGCCTGTATTTAGCTCAGATCTCTGTTCAGAGGCTCAACTAGAAATTTTGAAAAATTCACATTATTTTCGGAGTTACCACCAATTGAAATAATTATTCGCGTTTTTTTTCTTAAAATTGCTCCCTTTTGTTGTCGCAAAATATGAATAAACCCACTTCTAAGTTATATATTTCAAAAATTCTAGTTCTTTTGAAAAAAAAACGCCGATAATTATTTCAATTGGTTGTAACTCTAAAAATAATGTGAATTTTTCAAAATTCATAGTTGAGCCTCTGTAGAGAGGTCTGAGCTATATACAGGCAAAATATTATTCTAATAGAAGCATTTTTCACAAAAGGAGAACATTTGGAAAAAAGATTATTCTAAGTTAATTTTTTGCCAGAATATTGTATTTAAATAAATTGTTTTTGTCAAAATGCCCTTAAAGTAATTTTATGTATGTATTCTAATCTAAGTGACACACTAAATATCATGAAGATTATCCATTTATGCGCTTTTGAAAATCACGGTTCCGAACGTAGTCGGATACCATAAACAAAAGAAAAGTACGTACTTTACGAAAGCATAGAGCACATTTACCACATGAAAATGAAAATTTATGAATACTTAATGTGCATTAATTTACCTGATCAGACACATCTCAGAAAAACACTGTATGAAGCCATAAAGTTGTCAATAAAGAAAATTAAAATGTCAACTTTTCAAAAACTGGTTACGGGATCTGTACTTGGGGTGTTTTGGATCTGCAAGGATGTGGCCGTGTTATCAAATGTCAAGTTTGCGGGGGACTCTACTGCATGCCTTTTCCGTACGGAAATATATATAAAGCATTTTAGAATGAAATGTTTTGGTAAATATTTAGCAATGCAAATTCTTTCAGCAATAGTGAGGAAATCGACAACAATGACAATGACGAAATGAAATAGAAAAGGAATATTTTTCAGTTTCTTTTTATTTTAAAACTCATTTGGAAGTATTATTTGTCATATATATTATAGTCTTTATATCAATTTAAATTATCTTTACGGTTTTGTTCAATCTCTCGATGAACAGAAAAAAATTTATCGCATGGGGAGTTTTTTTTTTAATTCAAAAACTTATTTGTTAAACAAAAATATTTAATTTTAAAACAATCAAATGTTTTTAAAAGATTGTGAGATCCATTTTAAAATTAAACTGCATTTTTTGAATTTTTTTAAGCTTGGAAAAACACACTGACCAATTCTTAATACTAATATAAAACATTTGATAAGTTTTAGTCTTAACCAATTTGAATGATTTATTAAACAATAAAAATATCTATTATTACGGATTAAAATAAAGTTTGCTTAAATACTTCTGTGAAAATAAAGTATTTCTCCATAAATTATTATTGAAATTATAAAAGAGTATAGTTAAAAAGTCAAGATTTACATCAAAAACATTTTTAAAATAATGATAATTTAAAAATACTTAATTCATAGAAAACCATTGCCACATAAATAAAAGTAATTTATGTTATACAATAATATCTCGACTTATATATAAACGCTACCCCGACTTAAGCGAACCCGGAGTTACGCAGTCTTCAAATCTCGTAGATTCGTCTCTTGTTTGAGAGAAAAAATGGTGAAATTGGAAATGTGATTGAAGAAATTGTCGGTATGGCCAGGAAAATAAATTCAGAAGCGGATAGTGATGACTTTTAAGAACTACTGGGTTCCCACAATAAGGAACTATTCGGAATCAGGCAAATTCCGAACAACGGTTCGGAATTTGACAAAAGACTTCAGTTTAATTAAAAAAGGGCTACAAGTTTTAGAAAATATAGACTTCAATGATGAGTGTATTTTCTCGACAAAATAAAAAAATTATTAGCATGCTACGAGGAATTTTTGTGGTGGTGAGGGGGAATCTTTGAGCCGACAGACGTCTTTGACAGATTTTAGGAAACCTTCTACATCAAAATAACTTCGGTTTGCGATTTTGTATTTGTATTACCTTATATAAGACCTATATTTATTATATAAGATTTCTTTTTTCTAGATTATTATTATTTTCTTCCGTCTTTGACCCCAAATAAAAATAATTCATATGTATTTATATGCGAGAAATCATACTCAGACTTACTCGAATTCGACTTATACAGTTAATAGTCCCACATATCAAGTAAGTTCGGGGTATTATTGTATTCAAAATTTTGCAATTTATTTTAAGAAAAAAGTTCATTTGAAATTTAATTAAACCTATTGATTGAGAAAAAATTTTAACATATGAAAAACACAAGAAAAAACTTATCCATTCATAAATTTAATATTTACTAGCATAGAAACTATTTACTATTTAGAACAGTGCTTCTCAAACTTTCAATGTTTGCAACCCAATTTTCAATCATAATTTTCATCGCGTCTCGCTCCATACAATAACAATGTATTGAATTCAATAATAATTTACTTTCATATGCTAATGCTATACACACACACATATATATATATATATATATATATATATATATATATATATATATATATATTATATATATATATATATATATATTATATATATATATATATTATATATATACATATATATATATATTATATATACATATATATATACATATATATATATACATATATATATATATACATATATATATATATATATATATATATATATATATACATTATGTAGTACTGATATATTTATAAGTATATTATATCAGTGTAAATATGTATTTTATTTTTTATATCAGAATGTATTTTCTTTGGCTTCCTTTCAGTAAATTGATAACTTTTTATAGTTGACTTATCGATATGCTCGCGCCCCCCTTTGGGGTGTGCCCTACATTTTGAGAAACGCTGGTTTAAAATAAGAGTATCTGTATTAAAATTTAAAGGGAAAAAAACCCAATAGCTCCGTTTAAGTCATTGTTCTGACAAGATTATTTTCGAAGATGTAAAGATACCTATCTCATTTCTGTGTTTTGATAGTTAAAATAGATACTTTGTGTGTGTGTGTGTTGCACGAGAATTTATGTATAAATGTTTTCAATTAAAAAAATTAACTATATTCTCTAGAGTTGATTATATTATATCTTTTCATATAAGGTTTGTTCTCCAGAAAAAATTATTTTTATAATAGTATAGAAACAATTTCTTATAATAACGAAAGAAATGTTATTATGTTTCGTAATTACTTAAAACAGGATATTTTTAAACTTTAAATGCCTTATTTATTTTATTTCCCATTTAAATTTCATGAGTATTAGAAGTGCAAAATCAACGGTTGAACAATATCCATTAGTTTTTTTTTGTCTTTTACTAATTATGTAATTTAAAATTTAAAAAAAATATAAAATATTTTACAGTTTATATTTATCCCATCTATATCGAAAGAACTCATTCTCCATGTATTCGTAGCCTCTCCGGCAAAAAAATTATTTCATTATAGGAAACAAACCCTCTGCTTGTTTCATTATTGAGATATTAATTACAGATCCTATTGAAACATTAATGACTGCTGCAACTTTAATTGTAAACCCTACTGTTAGTCACTATTATATTGATAAAAAACTATATGGCTAGTTTCACTATTGAAACATTAATAACAAACCCTATTTTTTTTCTTATTGAAACATTATATAATTTTTCATTACGTAATTTGATATCAGATCATTAGAAAAACACTTTTATTCTGTTGCATCCATTGAATAATATTCATTGTATTGCGATTAAGATATAATATTAGGAAAAATAGAAATGTTTATTGATGCATAAATAATATTATAATTTTTAAGAATTTTTAGTAGAATTTTATGGAAAGGCGATGCAGAATTCTCTTGTAATGACTTCATTTATGACACAGATCCATGTACTAATATTTTATTTTAACATTTTTTTCACCGCATAAGAGTGCATTTACATTTAAAAATTAACTAAAACAAATTTGCGAAAAAAATTTATTTGCCACTAAATTATTTAAAAATCCAATCTTCTTATTTTATTACATATAAGTAATTTTACGATTATCATAGAATTTTACGATATAAAGTTTCTAAAAAATTTATATTATTATTTCTATTTATCATCATCGTCGGCTCAACAGCCCCGGTAAGTCCTTGGCCTTCTCCAGAACTTTTATCCAAACAGTTCTCTTTGTTGCATTGTTATTTATATTAGGATCACTAAAAGATAGCCAGTATAATAGAAATTTTAATCCAAAAAGTAATTAAATTTTTTAAAAAAAATGTATGGTTCACACAGTTATGTATATTGTGTTGAAAAATTTCTGAAAAACCTATAGCTTTTACTCCATTCTCTATATTGTTAAAAGAAATGTGAAAGAGAAAGAAAAGAGTTCTTGAAACTTCTTGAAGAGAAGAAGGATCTTTGAAATGTCTATGCTAATTTACCTCAGGGATCTTTTCTGAGTCCCACTCTCTTCATCTTGTTCATGTGTGGTATTGAAGAAGTTATCTCCAAAAAGTGCGAGGTCGGCTTGTTTGCCGACGATATTGTCATTTGGAAATCTGTGGTGCTGATATTTCTCTTCTAGAGAACAGTGTTAACAACTCTCTTGTTGACGCATGGAACTTTGCAGAAAGCCACAAATTGTGTTTTAATACTTTGAAATCTTCAACTAGTTTCTTTACCACTCATAGAAAACTGTATAAATACCAGCCTAAGATCTTTTGGGGTGGATCGCCTCTATCAGTGGAGAAGCATCCTAAATATCTGGGGTTTGTACTGGACCCAGAAATATCCACCTCAAGACACATCGATCATCTCTTGCACAAGAGTAGAAAACGACTGAATATTTTGAAAACATTTCTCGCACCGTGATTGGGGTGCTGACTCTTTCACCATTAGAAATACCTACCTACACTTATTAGACCTATTTTGGAGTATGGTTACCCGATTTACTGTTGTGCCTCCAAGACAAATCTTCAGAAATTCGAGCGAGTTCAGCTGAGCGCTGCATGTATTTTAACAGGCCTTCGTAACAGTTGTCCGAGTGACATTGTCCTTTTGAGGCTGATTTGCAACCGCTCAGCGTTCGAAGAAATTCAATTTTTGTGAAATATTATAACAAACTCCTTAGTTATAATCCTCGTAATCGAACATCAAAATTCCTAAATAATTGGAGTAACAATCAAAGACTGAAGAGGAATAGCCCTTATAGTCAGGTGATTAGTGTCAATATGATTTTCCCCTCTGTTGAACGGCATCAGAGCTCTTATATCGACCCATCCGAGGGCCTCCCAAGCGTGTTTTTCCACCCGAACCTCTCAGCCCATGTCAACAAGACTTCAGATCTTCCTGAATTTCTTAAGAAACTTGCCCTCAAAGTTAATAGTAATATTCCTGAAGATGCATTACTTATATATACTGATGGCAGCAGGAATAAACACTCTCGTTCTAGCAGCGGTATTCACATTGTCCCAAACTATTCCAGTCACATTAAACTGAGAAAATCTAATAGTTGCTCTGTCTTTCGCAGCGAACTCATTGCTATTGATACAGGCCTTAAAGAGGCACTCTCAATTCATGCTTCGAACAGCATCTGGATATTAGCTGACAGCCGTAGTGCCAATTCAACATCTCTAACTGGCATAAGGTGGGTGATAACACAGGAGTGGCTATTTTGGAGAAGTTAAAACATCTTTCTCTTCTTCTCGCGAGATCCATCTACAATGGGTTCCTTCGCACGTCAGCATCGTGGGCAATGAGATTGCTGACTCTCTAGCAAAAGATGGTGCAGCTCAACACGCTATGAACTCGGCCGCTCTCACCTATTCAGAACTGCACTCTACCTACATCAACAGCAAGCAAACAACCGTTCCTCCTGCTCATCACTGGTATGAGGCTAAACGACCAGGTGGTTCTCTTTTCCTTCAATGCAGCAGGATGGAACAAACTATTCTGACTCGTTTCCGGAGTGACCACCTCCGAACTTTGACTTTTAGGAATGGTAACATAGTTTTTCCAATTTGTGTAAGGTGTTCTGCCTGCCAGGCATCTCCAGAACACATTCTTGACTGTTTGAGGCTTTTAAAAAACAAGATCTATATAAATACTTTCTAATAGTATTGGACATCTTGAGATTGAATGGGATCATGGATTTGATCTAGCTTGGCTAGACATGGGGATCAGAAACAACAGCAACAAACAAATACGAAAGGTAAAATGCTATTGTATGGGAAAAACTTTTTTGAAATGCACAAACAAAATAAAAACAAGGTAAAGTTTGTTCACTATATTATTTATAACAAAATTACAGTAAATTTGTGACTGATACAGAACACACGCACACACAGACTTTTCTTATATTTAAATATCATCATCGATTCAGCTATTAAAACTACAGATGAACTTTTCTTAAAATTATTCATGCTTAATCCATAATTTATTTCGAGCCATGATATAATACTCCCCAATGAGCTTTTGCTCTACATTTTATTGATGTTTCTCTTTCGGTCTGAAAAGTTTGCAATAATCACTATAAATCAAAAATTTGAATATAAAATTTTTAGGGACTCATTTGGTTTCTTTCTAATGAAGTAAACAGCTATTTGTTGATGTAATTTACTTCATAATAAGAGAACGAAGGAGAAAGTAATAGCATTATTATATTAATGATCTATTCTTATGTGCTGTTGTAGAGTAAGCACGTAAACAGATCATAAGAAAAATGTTATAGAGGTCAAATTTCGAGCATTTAAAAACAAGATCATAATTAAAATCATTAGTATTTAACGAGTGAAACTAATGCTTCTAGGGAGAAATATAAAAGCACCCAAACATTTTTTTTGTGTGTGTATTATCCTTTATTCTTGATATTTATAAAAGTCTGAAGCTTGTGTAGATGTTTAACAAACGTTAACATTTTTTCAATCATTAATTTTTAAGAAAACTTCTCGTAAGAATCAAAATGGTTCGGAACAATAACAAATAGCTGTCTTATTAAAGTGAGCGACTGATTGATTGATTGATTGATTGGATATTAACGTCGCACCGTTCAGCTGCATGAGGGCTTTTGGCGACGGACCACGTAATTTTGAACCATGGTCAAGTGACGTGGTCGACACCTGAGCTGGCACCCCCTCTCCTAACTACCACACCACACCAACGGGAGGACGTTTCAGCTCTCGACAGATTTAACGTGCATCGCTGCCCTACACGGTGGGTCTTTAGTGGTACTGGACTCGATCTCGTGACAAGGCAAGCCACGATCCGATACCTATACCACTCGGCTACCGCGGCCACAAGCGACAATTTTATTAATAAAACTTTTTAAAGGCCATAACAAGAATTAATAACAAATTTTAATAATATAAAAAAAATTTGTGCTTTCAATAAAATGTCTTTATTACATATAAATGTAAATTTATCAGTTTGTTTTGTACAGTAGAACGTCGTTTATCCAAACCAATTGGGACCGGACACCGTTCGGATAACCGAAAATCGAATGCGATCCATGCAGTATATGAAACCGGACACTATACGAATATTGAAAATCATCACATGAGGGAAATGTGCTTGAAGAAAAAGCAAAATAGGTTCAAAATATCGCAATTTTACCTTTATTGAGGAAAATAATCGCTTATTTTTCGATGTACTATTGTATACCTTCGTTTTTTCACTGCAAGGTCTGATTATCTTGAGAAGCAATAGTTGAGTAGGACAACACTCTGATTGTTGTTCGTACCACTCCATAGCTGTCTCTAACGCAGAAAACGCGTCAGCATTTGATGGACTCTTGCTACTTCAGCGTTTCTCAAACTGTGGGGTGCGCCTCCTAGGGGTGCGTGATAACCCTAACTTCTTAACTGCCGATTAAAAATTACGCAATTCGCTCCCTAATATCAGCGTTTTCCACGTAGATGCGCGTATGTGACGTATTGGGGGAAGGGAGGGGGGGATAATTAAGCAAATCCTCTGAAATAAGTAAATCCTTCGCAAACACTGTCAAGGTCCTTTTATTGCATTCCAAACCCTTCGGAATAATTTTATGGATAGCAGTAGATCGTAGTAGTTTAGAAGATTGTACTTCGGAAAGACGTATATATACGTCAGGAGAAATTAACGTCTTGGCTGAGCGAGACGTTTATATACGCCGGTGGTCCTTAAGAGGTTAAAGTCGTATTGTAGTTTTAAAGTCAAAGTATAGTGTTATTGAATTCAATACATTGTTATTGCCTGGAGGGTGGGGGGGCGATGAAAATTTTAGTTGAATATTGGGCCGCAGACATTGAAAGTTTGAGAAGCCCTGTGCTACTTCATTGTTGATGGCCTCGTCCTCATCCGTTTAATCGTCAACAGGGTCGGACTCTTCTTGCAAGGAAGGCACAATCTCGTCATCATTTAGCGGTTGAAATCCACAGTCTTCTGCATCGCCTGCCTTCAAAGTTTCTACATCTTCATCGCATTCTTGAAATCCCGGGATTGATTGGACAAAATCGGTATTCTCATCCCTGTGGTTGTCATTGATAAAACGAATTCATATACAGTACATGTGTAGTTGACAAGAAAAAAAAACTGGTCCGGTTATTTGACGCTCCGGATAATAAACGTTCGGATAAACGACGTTCTTCTGTATCTTTTTTAACCAAATGAAAAATAAATACCGGTAAATCCGGCGGATATTTCGCATTTTTAACATAAAAAAAATATATAATCAGAATTAAAGGTGCGCGTTATACGCCGGGTATAAAAATGACAGCTTCAAAAAATAAAAAAAGAGAGATAAGTATTGAAATACTTTCTACTTAAAAGAAATGTCGTATCTAATGAACTTGAAGGGCTGTAGCTCTAGAAATATACTATTTTTTCAAAATCCTGGGATAATTGCTCGAATAAATGACTTAAAAACATAATAGCATTGCATGCGTACTTTTCGGGTTACTTCGTAACAAGTAACATAAAAGAAAAATTTTAAGTCAATTCCTACTTGGATCAACAAAGAAAAATTTTATTTTAGCTACTTTTTATTAAATAGTTACAATTAATAAAAATATGCATATATACATAGGACAGAATCACAGCATTAAGTGGTAATTAATTTTTTTTTCATTAAAGAATCGTATTGACATCCAAAACAATCGTGTATATAAATTTCAGTTCAACTGAATGCTTTGAAACGTGAGAAAAAAACCTTTTCAAGTTTTGACACAAGTCGCCAAAAGGGTCGCTAAATCGCTAAAAATGATGCCAACATGTTTCTATTTGTTATTCTTTAAATAATTAGTTTTAATGAATTAATTTTTATTAATTATTATTATATTATTGTATTGTCATCCAAAATAATCAGGTACATTACATTTCAGCTCAATTGAGCGCTTTAAAATGTATTTTATTAACGATTGAAAATTTCACCAAGATAAATATAAATAAATAAATAAATGTAAAAATAAATAAATATATAGAGATTGTGAGCTAATAGTGTAGGGATTGAAAAAAAGGGAGTGCGTGTTATACGGCGAATAAACCTAAAAATTCAAAAATTCAATTTGAAAGTACATATGTCGGTTATACGCTGGATATTACGGTACTACTAAATTTTTGAAATCCCGTTCTTTTAAACGAATTATGCAAATTTTTTTCTATTGTTTGTCTAGTACTTGAGCTAAGGGAAAAAACGTTTGAATATAAATATTTTTCCTTATATTTGCACTTTTTTTTATTAGAAAAACTGTTCAATGAAAAATAGCAGAACGATCCTGAAAGAAAAACATATTCATGGATTTCACGTAAACAAAATCAATCCATATAATTCTCCAAACTGTCATAAATTATATGTAATCAAATACAAAAGATCCGAGTACGAATAAATTTTTTTGTTATGTAATGTATACAAACAAGACTTAATGAATACTTGATTGTTTTGATTACTTCCGATTGTGAACCAGAGGAATATTAAGACTATTCTCTGACACGAAATAAGTTCCGCTCGATACTGAAACTTAAAAGAATCTCATATTGTGTGTTTACTGATCATTATGCGTTACTGACTGATTCACCTTATAATATGGGCGGAAAAGCGATTTTCCTTCCGGCTGTGGAGCGCAAGTTGTGCCTACTGACTCAAACAATCTTCGCTTCCTCAAATTCTAAATCGTGGAGCACTGAAGTGCGTGAGCAGTAGAGCAGCAACAATTTGACAATAAGTCACAATTCTTGGAGATTCTGTCAGGAAGTAGGAGAGAGACACCCGCTCGGTCAGAAAAAAATGTCTGTCAAGCATGAATCCGTTTTAGAGGAAAGGAATGATTTGAGAAGTAAATTGCTGACAGATTAATGGAATTTCTGAAGAATAGTATGTGTTTCTTAAGACATTTTATTTACGTAGTGTGATATATTTGATTGGCTGAAAGATACCTTGACCCTTTGAATTAGGTCTCGAAAACAATCGAAAAGTTTAATACACAAATCAAAAAAAGAAAAACAAAACTGAACGCACTTGTGAAATTTTTAGTTAAAAAATTTATAAACCGAGAAAAAAGATAGTCATTCATGGAACGCTTTCTGATTTTTAAAATGTTCTTGCAATTCTAAAAAAATATAATAGAGTAGGGAAAAAATACATTATTTTAATAATTGAAAAAAAATTCATATTTGATTTCAAAGATTTCTCAGCCTTAGTTCTAGAGACCAACGAAAATTACGCAAACACAAACCAGGTAATCTCATTCCATGCTTTTAGAGTGATTTAAGGTGTACGACTACGTTTGGAACCTAGATTTTGAAAAGCGTATAAATGAATGAATTTTCGATATTTTGTGTCGCCTAAATTAAAATAAACGCAAAAAAAGAAATGTTTTAAGAATATCATTACAATAAAAAAAGTTTAAATGCAATTTTAAAAAAAATAAAGAAAGAAATGACATATTTTCAAAATATTCTCCTTTTATGGAAATTGCTTCTATAATAATAATATTTTGCCTGCATTTTGCGAATACAGCTGTACCGAGCCTCAACTAGGATTTTTGAAATGCATAATTTAGAAGTGGATTTGTTCCTATTTTAATACATCAGATTAGAAAAAATTTAACAGAAAATACCGGAATATGGAAACTTCTATAGAAACAAATTTCCATAAAGGAAAGTTTTTTTAAACACAATTTTATATGTATATTCTAATTCATGTGAGAGATACACTACTAATAAAAAATATTTATACACTTTCGCAAAATCATGGTTCCGAACTTAGTCAGTAAACTTAAAACAATGATTAGAAAATTATTTTTGATAAATATCATTAAAAGCAACCCTATGAAGTGCTGGTTTAAGCTCATTTCAGGCCCCGGGTGCAGAAGATTTATAAGCCTTCTTGGCACAGGCAGACTTGAGGAAAATCTGGTTAAGTTTAGCTTATGCGGGTCCTTCCGGGATTAATGTCCCTGGGCGCCCGCCCTAAGAATCCAATAGATAAATTTACACTGACTTTATGTTTAATATGTACTAACCTTTGGGTATTTTTAAACCGGTAATTATGTATCGATCGTAAAATAGTATCAATTATACAATTGTTTTTAAGAATTAAAACTATTTCGCGATTGCTTTAAGCAATGAGGACAAAATTACGAAGAAATATTTTTACGAATTCAAGCAATTTATTTTTTAAAAACTGATTCATATTTCTTAGACAAGTACTTTTATTCATTCCATTTTAATTTAGAGCTTTAAGACCTCAATTGAATATTAGTTTTATGTTGCTCTGATTCTTCACCTTAGGCAAGGAAAGAAACAACTACAGTGAAATACGCTTTATACGAGGTTGTGGGTTCGCTTAACGAAGGGTTTGTGTTCCTTTGGCAATGACGTTGTGGGTATGAATAGAATGGTTGTGTGTTACAGCTGCATAATTATGTTTTGTATAAAATATAGCTTACCTTGTACACACAATTTTTTTTGTTTGTTGCAGTAAAATACGTTTAGCGAGAAATCGCTTAAGACGAAATATCGGCTAACACTATATCCGGGGCGGACATTAAGTCGATCGCGATCGACCAGTGGATTGCCAAGACATTTTGGAGTGACCGACTTCCCATAAAATGTTAGACGCGCATACTCAAAGAAACACAGGTGGTTATCATGATAATGGAAACACCCGTGAATGAAAGAGACGCCGTGAATAAAGCTGCAACCCAAATTTGAGAGACGTTTTCAAGAATTTACTGGACTAAAATCAAAAGTTGCATTCATGGGTTACCCATTTGGCAATGTTGATGTGAAAAATATAACTAAAAATATGTTACATGTTCTCCAGGAAAACAAACCTTTTCTTTATCCTTCAAAAGGATGTAATTTGCAAAGAATTTATTTTTGGAATCTAATAGACGAAGTAAAGCCCCTCAATTTAAAAAAAATGTATTTAACATCTTTCTTTCTACCTATCTGTGTGAATATACATTTTGAATGAATAATATAACTAAGACAACATATCATTCCCGTTTTACAGACGACCACTTAGAATCCAGTGCAAGACTAGCAGTTAGTAATTATATACCGAGGTATTCAAGATTGGAGTGGATAATATGACTAAGTCATCTACTGAGACTATAGTTACGAGAGCCAATTTTAAGTGAAAATTATTTATTTTTTGATGTATTGTGAATTGTTTGAAAATGTATCATTTGATATTATGAAATTTATGGGTATAATTATATATTATGTTTGTATTTTGCGTTTTATTTAAAACGTAGTTTTAAAAGAGTAAATTTTTCTACTGTAGTTATGTAGGTAAGTACACATGTTCTGTATTTACTTTTGTTAAAATTTAAATATTGTTGAGCTTTTTTTATTTTATTATTTTTTTTTTGCTCATCACACCTACGTCACAAGGGGGACCGCAACATCTTGAAAAAATTAAAAGTGGACCATGCCATGTAAAAGTCTGCCTTCCCATGCACTAAATAATACAACGGTCACGACAAACTACTAAGTATTTTCATGTATTTTTTCTTAACACAAAGCGAAAATCATTTAACAAGAAAAAATTCCTCTTCTGGGAACGAACCAAATACGCGCGTGCGGAAAACACCAAGAGGATTGGACTGTTCTACAGTATCATCGGAATAATTTAGATGATGAAAATGCGTGTACAGCCCCATTTATGGCAGTCAAAGACTTCTTGGCGTTTGTTCAAAGCCCCCAAAAATTTAGTGATGCAGATTCCGACGACTATAATGAAATGAATAATGCAGCACCTGTTCCCACGTCATCCGATATGATAAGCATTATGAAAAGTATGCGCAGGGCTTTAAACGCTCATTCCAAACGACATCGAACAATTTGTTGACAATTTGATGCAAAGAAAAGTATCAAATTATTTTTGAAAAACTGAATAAATGTTTGGTTTTTTAAATAACTTAAAACTTTTGTATTAAATTTTTCTAACAATAAGTTTTTGAAAACGTTTTGATTTAATTGATTTTTTTATGCATGTATATATACGTATCTATGAAAATAAAATAAACTCTAATAAACTTAAATTTGTTGATATATAAGTTTTTTTTTGCAATATCCTTTAATACGAAGAAATATTTTCGTCCTTTCAGTTTAGAGTTCAACGATTTTCATTTAATTTCAAATTTCAGCAAATAAATAGAAAAAGATTGACATTCAGTTCTGATTCATCTTAACAGGATCTAGCACATAAAGTATAATGTAACTTTTTTATCAACCTTCATAATAAAGTATCAATATTTCCTCAACTTTGATAGCTTATTTGTTAAAAGGTTGACACATTCTAGCTACAAAAAAGAGAATTTGGAGAACCGTAACGATTTTTTATAACAATCACAAACACCAACAATAAGATTCCTTTCTATGTTCGAATACGTGGTATTGCTCATGACCTGCTTTTTTCGCATCTACGATTCTCATAGAATTACGGTCCCGGATGTTCACATTCACTGACTGCAGTGCATTCTGGGTCACAAGGGAAACCATTTAAAACTTTTTTTTTTATCTGCACCGCAAAGATTTACTACATTATGCAAAGAAAAACTGCAATTTTCTAAAGCATCACACGGAACCGAAGACCTGAATATAAAGAAATGTATATATATATATAGCAATGTTGGTTAAAAAATAGTAGAACAAAAGCTGAGAAAAAAGTACTTGTGAAATACAGCCAAAGAAATTAATGGTACAACATAAGTCATTTTAAAAAACTGATATAAATTGTCAAAGGAAAATAGATAAAGACATTTGTTTGATATGATTTTAAGTAATATCATTTTTCTTTCTATAATCCTGTTATCCATTAATTATTTTTGAATTACAATGTCGTTGGATTTAAGCTAAAGCACATCATTTAATCTTTTTTTTAGTTTATAGAATATATTCTTTATCTGTCAAATTACGCAATATATTTTTCTATAAAGCTTTGTCTAAAAATAATTTAATTTTGAAAAAAAACCGTTTTTTTTAAATTATTTTTATCAATAAGTTGCGTACGTCTTTTAAAATAAAACAATGGCTTAAAAGATGAACGAAAAGCCTTCTTTAAGCAAATATTACCTCTTCTTACAATATTTTTTCCAGAATATAAATACTGTTTCCTAAAAAGCTTTCTTAACTTATATGACATCTCAAAGCATAGAAAACATTTGTTCTAAAATAATAGCCATGTAAACCAGCGTTTCTCAAACTGCTTGGTGCGTCTCCAAGGGGGGGTGATAACTCTACATGGGGGACACGAGCATATCGAAAAGTCGAAAATAAAAGATTTAAATAATTATCTATTTACTGAAAGGAAGCAAAACAACATACATTCTGACATAATAAAAAATGGAATGCATATCCACACTGATATAAGATACTTATAAATGTATCAGTACGACAAAATGTAGTTCATAATTAATTCATCAACACTAAATTAAAAACAGGTTTAGTAACTACCAGTGACTTCCATTAGCTTATCATATACAAAATTTAATACTTATCTTGATAATTTGTGTAGTTTATAATTAAAGTCGCATTGTAACTTACGCGTTGAAGTGTATTATTACTGCATTCAATATATAGTTTATTGTTTGGGGGTGCGATGAAAATTGGGTCACAAATATTGAAAGTTTGAGAACCACTGATGAAAACCCAATACCTGTTCGGAAAAATTTTGATGTTTTTTTTTAAATCTTTACAAAATCATAAGAGAAGCAGTTATGATCCAGCTTTCTATAATTTTTTCCCATCTTATTGTGTATCAATTTGACAGTACTTTTTAAAGCTTTTTTCACCAAATGTGAGCTTGAACTTAAGGCGAGCACATTTTCAGATTGAAAGATGTCTTAATTTTCACGAAATTTTGCAGCATTGTAATTCCCGCATTTATTTATAATGCAGTGTTTTTAAAGTTTCGAAATATTCCATAATTGAGCAATTTTTCATTTTAACATGAAAAATGATTGCTCACATTTAGCATTATGGTATAGAAGAAAAATGCGAAAAACATTTTCTTAAAATAATGAGCCAACTCAGGTAAAAATGAGTAGTTTGGTAAAATATACTACTCTCTGTAGAACAGAGAAGCCAAAATATGATATTAATGTTAGAGTACAATTATATCTTAAGAAATATTCCAAATTTGAGTCATATTCTTTAACATATTTCGGGAAGACAGCCTGAAAAAATCTTGCATTTGAGTTTTTTTTCTTTTTTGCAAAGAGTTCTCTCTCTCTCTCTCTCAATATAACTCTTTTAAAAATAAAAATTTGATTACAAGTGTTACTTTATATTTTAGCTTTGCACAGCTATAATATTTTTAATTGCATTTAAACTGTTTAATGAAAGGTTACATTAAAAAAATTGAATGCAGAGCTTTCTGCTTTTATTTTAGTAATGATCTAGCACAGTGGTGTTTTTTTTTCGCATTTGAAAATATTTTTCTTTAACACTGATTAGGTTGCAAGAGGCATTTCACACTGATTTTGACAAATGTAGTATTTTTCGAAAGGTATTTGCGTGTGCAACAAAACTAGAATAGAACTACCGATGGAAATGCCAAACATCTTTGCCCGAAGAACTCATTTTCTACCCACATTTTCATAGTTTTGAATAATCTGATTAACTGAATTTTTTTCCACATTAACTGCTTCACGAGCAATCAGTGGCGTTCCGAAATGGGACAACATGTAACCAGATTGAAGTTTGGTAATGACAGTTTTTGTCGGCAGTCACATTACAGTATGAAGGCTTATCCCCATAACTCCCATAACTGGAACTGACTTCTCATGTCCCTGATATGCGTCCCACCTCCCCTGAACCAGGGCGCTTTGAATACTAGCCTAAGGTACTGCTATTATTCTACATGGTTGAACGCTTAGGAAACTTCTCCACTAGGCTATGCCTATGCTCTCTTTTTGTCCCGTAGAATCGGGTGAAGAATTAGTTTTTGATATTACAGGTATAGTCTATCATTTATTCTATATTATTGACAACAAATGAATTTTTTTTGCGAATAATTTTTTTATTGTTTTTACATAAATTGTACAACACCGTAAGTAAACAAGGGATATAAAAGAAAATAAGTCAATTCCTTTTTAGGTCAAGAAAGAAAATTTTATTTTACTTATTTTTATTACATAGTTACAATTAATATACATATGTGTCTATATATGACAGAATCAAAATATTAAGTGGCAACATAGAAAGCGATTTTTCTTGCAATTTTCCATTTTCCTTTCTATATTTGGTGTTGGACTATTATTTTTGTTTGTTACTATTTATTAATTAATTAAATTTAATTACTCCAATAAAATAGTAGAGTAAAAATAAATCATATTCTCAGAAATTAGGCTATCCCAGGTGGGATTCGAACCCGCGACCTTTAGATTAGAGGTACAACACGCTATCCATTGCGCTACATCGATCGACTTTCCTTTTTATATATCGTTTTGTACTATTATTTTTGTTTGTTACTATTTATTCATTAATTAAATTAAATTAACGAATTGATGTTTGAAAAAAACTGTATTAACATCAAGTGTCATCCACTATTAGTTTAAAAATATATTTGAACTTGAGTGGATGAATAAAAAGTATTTTATTAACGACTGCAAATTTTTGAACAAGATATATATAAAGGGTGAATGTAAACTAATTGTAGGAATTGAAAAACACACACAAATATAGTATATTTTGCTATTTTTTTAAAAAAGGCTCTTTACTGACCCAAAGCTCATTTGAATTTTTATTCCACACACTAATACCATTTCAAAGGAGCTATTGTCAAAATAAGGGTTGGAAATTAAATTCTATTAATTTCATATCTCTACAAAAACCGATTTTACATAATCCATTAATTCATATTTACAGTTCATTTACCTTTGACTAGAAATCAGAAAATTATCTAAAAAAAAGAATTCTTAAAAATTCTTATACATAGAAAACCCCTTGTAAAAGGTACCTTGGGGTACATTAGGGGGCTCATTTGAAATCCGCATTCCTAAAACATTATTCCCTGCCCCGCATCAAAAAAGGAAGAAGAGAAAAAAAAAAAGAAAAGAAAAAAAATCGGGGCTGGCTGTGCCGAAAATTACATCTTTCAGTAGGGAAGATAAAAATTACCATCACAAGCATTTCTTAAATGTAGTTTTCTATAGGATGTTGCCGTGTTTGGTGGTTACTTAAGTTAAATTGTATAGAATGATAAAAAAAAAGGTCCTGGCAGTGGTGTGTTGTGAAATGCATGTCTAATTATTTCTTTGTCCGTTTTCACAACTAATAAACTATTTCACATGGTTTGAGAATACATGTATACAGTCTAACCTCGATTTAATGAATTCACTGGGACCGAACATTTTATTCGTTAATTCGGGTTTATTTGTAATATCACGGTCCAAAAAAATGCATTTTTTTGTATTTACCTTTTGGAAATTCTGTAACAAGCAACTGTACGAAAAACATCCATTGTTAGAAATTACACACTTTTTATCCAAAAGCAAAAATATTACTAGCGAATTATTGCGCCCCATCTAATTGGATATTTTAAAATACAATCGGACTTCTATATAAAGAAGTCACTAAATTTTGAAAAAAAGTTCGTTATAAGGAAAATTCGTTATATAGAGGTTCATCTTTTAATATATTTTGTACACCACATAAAACAAATTTTAAATTCATAAACACCACATGCTAAAAAAGTAAAATTAGCCACACTTTTTAAAATTAATATATGTTTATTTTATATATCTTACCCATAAAAAAAGAAAGAAAGAAAGAAAAACTGTAAGGAAAACAAGAAAAAAGAATGTCGAAGAATTCACTGTATTTTCAATACTAAGAAAATAATTTGATACTAAAATTAATGAATTTTAAGGAAGTTTTATAATTTAAAGCATACAAGTAATATTAAATATACATTATTTTATAATTAGAACACAGAACAACTCCACTGAGGGTAAAAGAGGATATCGAAGATGTTTCTAGTGAATTGGGTAATGGAGGGTTAAAGGTTGCAATTCTTGAATGAAACGTCCAGAATTCTATTGCTCTCAGCGAGTTAGGATCTAATAAACCAGTTCAAGATTTATGACCACCATAAAATGTGTTAAAGAGAGAAAAATTGAAATTTTTTAGAAATACTTTAAGATTAGGGAGAAAAAAAATTGAATCACAAAAGAAAAAGTTCGTTATATAGAAAATGCACTTCGCTATTGAGAGGTTGTTTTGCGAAGAAAATCGTTAAATGTTAAAGGTCCAAGGAAAAAGTTCGGTACATAGAAAAATTCGCAATATAAAGGTTCGACTGTACTGGCTATTGGTTTTTTGGTAATCGTTTTGATTCCAGATTCGAAACTGGGTCATTTATATTCTAGGTTTTCATAGTTTCCAAACAATGTAAAGCATTAGAAAATGTAACAATTTTTTTTATGAATTTAGGAAATGGATATCTTCTCCTTTTCAAAACTCACACGATAGATTACATTCACGACTCATCCTCACCTGTGAAGTCTAATAATGAGCTGCACCATTTTCTATCCAAATTTGCTGCTGAAAAATCTTTTTTTGTTCTGGACAAAAAGGATATGTCATTCGGAAAGAAATCCAATTGTTTCTACAAAACTAAGAAAAAAAATTTTCGGCTGTTGAAATAATTCGTTAATTTGGTGCTCATTATTCGTTAAATAGAGCTTTCTTGCCTTCATTTTAATCAGAAAAAGAGACAAGTTCGTTAAATCACAAAATTCTTTAAAGAGGGGTTCGGTAATCGGAGTCCCACTCACATGCTGCATTTAAAACACCATTTAATAAATTCTTGGCTAAAAAAGAGAACTTAAATGAGAAAAGGATGCACAATTTTTTTTCATTATGAAGAGTAAGGCTAAATACAAATGTAGAGTATAAATAAGAGGCCCAGTGGTCGAATGGTTCCACACCACGGGTCCGGATTCTATTCCTGATTGAACAAGGTTGACTTAGCCTTTCATCCCTATTGAAGTGGGTCGATGAAATGAGTACCAAGCTTGCTTTGTAAGCCCTGGCCCTCATGGGTTGTTGCGTCACTGAGTTTGAGTTTGAGAGTATAAATAAGGAAACTATATATGCATTGTTAATTGCAATTTAGTTGTAAATACTGCGACAGAGAGCTGCTAAGTAACATAGGAGTAAAATCAACAAACCCTTTGAGAGAGTTTAAATAACTTTATTATAATATAATTATAATTAATACAGTAAAACATTGACTTTGAAGCTTTTATAAAAAGCTTCAAAGTCAATGTTTTACTGTAGATAATTTATCAGTTTTTTTCCCCTGAAGAATTGGCTCGATGATTTTCTGAACAATCTCTAGATTCTGTGATAAATAAATTGAGGAATAGATGTCCAATCAGAACATCAGATATTTTAATAAATATTTAACGGTTAGTTTTTTTTGAATAATTATTATTTTATTTACATTTTAAAGCTAAATTTTGATAAATGCCGACTGTTAATTATTGCTCTTTTCTTCTATTTTGCTCATATATTTATTTAAACTATTATTTACATTTTGAAAATTGTACTGTGATAAAAAGGAAATAATTATTATTATTTATCAGAAAAAAGTATTTAACCTCGAAAAGTGTTTAGTTTTTTAAAAAATTATTATATCATCTGTTGACGATAATAATAGGTTAGTTCAAGTAAATAGTAATGAATAAATTGAAGTTCCATATTCTAAATATAAATAACAATATTTTTAATACATAACTATCATTTGTATATTGAAAGTATTCATTGGAAATTAAATTTAGGTCAAATAATGAACTAATCTTAAATTACTTTCTTTAATTTAAAAATTGATTCCTATATATTTTTGTAACCTATTAATTTTCAAATGTTTAGTAGTAACTTATTTTAAAATGTGCCTTTCGCTGTAAAGACTCTCTTATTAATCATTAAAATAGATTTTAATAGAGCTATCATAAAAAATTATTGCTAAGAATAATTTCTGTTTTTAAAAATGATAACTCCTTTTAGGAAATATTTTAACGTTGCATATACAATTCTTATACAAAAGGGTGACAAAATAAGAATGTGTTTTTAAAATTATTCTTCGGTTATTTTTATTTTTACTTTTTAAAAATTAATTTATTTGCAAAACTCTATGCTCGATATTGCATAACATGAAGCTTACAGATGTAAGTGGCAACATCAATATCTAATTTAAAACTAAAAGTATTAATACATTTATAATACAAATATATAATGAAAAGAAAAGGGGAAAATACAAATATAAAGAAGGGAGGGGGGAGTTACCTATAAAATTTTGAAAATCTATTCAATAAAAAAAATTACTTGAAGTATTAAGAACAAAACTTGTGTCCAGGAAATACATAAATGTGTCTTGCCTCATTTTTAAAATTTTTTCGTTTACAAAAAATATAGACTACAATACAAAACGACATGTTCCGTAGTTTCAAAATCCTGACAGAATGAACAAATATCATAATTAATTAAAATAAACCTAGACAAATAGCTCTTAAACTTTCCATATTCTGTAAGAATCTGGGATAATTTAAAATCAATGAAAAATCTCTTGCTATTTAGCCGCTGACAATAAGTTTTTAGTCCACAAAGCTTTAGGTGAGACCAAGAATTCAGGGTTCCAGGTCGAAACAGTTTTTTCCCAACTTGAGATGTTTCCAGTGGGGCACCAACACAGACATAAAAAAATCCATATCCTGACAAGTTGCCTCTTTGATCAACTCGTCTACTCCGTCATTGCCGAAATTTTCACTATGGCCCCGAACATAAGAAAACCAATTAGTACAGATTAGACAGAACCTCTACAACAAGTTTTTCTGTAGAAGTTAAATTGCACAAATTATGGAGTGAAAAAAGCGAGCCAGTCCAGATAAGAAAATTGTGTTCCGCCCTGACTGAGAGAGTCTTGAATCAATTTTACGCCAAGATTAATACAGAGTAGTTCGCTATGAAAAACAGAGCATTCATCTATTAATTGGTGCTGGAAAGTGACTTTTCCAACTCCTTCCTCGTAAATAACGCAGGAAAGACCGATATTGCCATTCAATTTATTCCCATATGTGACACAAATATTTTTATATTCTTGAAAGACTTCTCATTTGTATAAGTTACAAGAAAAGTCAATTTCATTTTTTTTCAATAAAATAATTTCCACACTAAATTTTGTTACCCATTTGCAAAAGGAAAAATTGAAATATTCTTCAGAATTTTAAACATTTTACATATATTTATGCCGCTAAATCTTCTTACAAATTATTCCAATAATATAGAATCTTTAAAGTAATATCAATTCATTATCAATCGCTAAATAAGTAAATAAAATAATCCATTAAGATTACTTCCAGGAAAATTATTCACAGTTACTTTCATCTCTAATAAATTCACGTTAATTATTTTGATATTAAAATAAAGAAAGTTAATAATAAAAATAGCATACAACAGTAAGTAAATGATAAGTTATTTTACGTTTTTTTCCTTTCTACTTACAAAAGCTTCAATACCTTTCCCTTATTTAACGATGATTGATTTACTGAAATATTGCTTTAAAAATACTAATAATCTCTATATAATTATGATTAAGAGGAAAAGTCGAGACAATGCATGCAATAAAATCCTTTGTGTGAAAAGTACAGTACAAAAATAATCCTTTGTAAGTATTGTTTTTTGTTATATTTAAACAATTCAATCAATGCTTATAATGATGCTAGATTTTTAATTAAAAGATTAGTGGTAATACGACGAAAATAAGTCTAGCTTTGAGGTATCAAACAACCACACATAAAGAATTGTAAATAGTAGCTATGAAAGTTACGGCAAGTAGTAAACTAAATTTCTAGGATTATTAAATCAAGAGTAAGGAAGAAAAAGAATTTTAAAAATAAATATCTTTGACTTCAACCCTTACAAAAATATTCTTGGAAAAAATTATTCATAAAAAAGAACAGGTTGAAAAAGTCTACAAAAATGAACATTTTGATTTAAAACCAATGTTTCAGAAATTTAATTCCACTCTTTAGTCAGATTATTTAATTTGTTTTAAAAGATAATAATAATTTGATTTTGAATTAGCTGAATTTCGAGAATAAAAGATTAAATATGTACAAATTATCTTTAACTTCTTAAATATTTTATAAGATTGAGAACTTCACTGAAGTATGTGATACTGATTGAATAAGGTCAGAATTTAAATGACTGTTCACAAATATATCATTAAAAGATAAATTTTCCTTTACAATGGTCTATGATTTTATACTAGGTGAAATGCTAATGTGTATATGTATTTATGAATATTTAATTGCATATTCTTAATAGTTAGAGTTTTTAGATGAAAAATTTGTCATATTCCTCATCTCACTATTAACATTTCTCTATTGTGTTTGTAACATAAATTATCAAAAAATTCTTAAATTAACAGCAATTTAAACAAATTCAGGACTGATACCAAATCTGGCATCAACAGAAAAAAAGAACAGACAGTTGATTTGAAGAATGATAAGTTTTACCATCCAACATTCTTCGGAAAAGATTTACGTGAGTTTTGACTTTCTGTCAAAAATTTGAAACCTGGAATCAGTTTGAAAGCTATAAAAATTCTTCTGCCTTTATTGCATCTCCATTGTTCCGTGAGTTTCGTTTTTCAACGTAGACAGAAATCTAAGCCAAAATGCGAGAAGATTTTTAAAATTTGAGTATGAAATGAGAACTTTGTTTTGATTAATTTTTTCCATAAAGGGAGTCGCTGGATAAATTTTTAAAGTATTTTTTTTGTATTATACATTTTTTACATTTTTTAAAAATTTAGGTGGACCGTCTACCGAAACAGGTTGAGAAACATTTGCTTATATCTACAGAACCAGCTTTCCGAGAGGATCAACACTCCAGTCGTCGAAATTGTGTACCTCGGACACCAACCTATCCAGCAGTATTTATTATTTAATTTTCAAAGATATTTTACAAAGCATTTGGATTTAACAATGAATGTTCAAATACATATTTGATAATGTTTTAAGTACAATAAATTATATTAAAAACGTTAACAGAAAGAACTTATTTATATGTTGTCACGAAACAAAATAGCAGCTCGAAATTGTTATAAATATATATGTAAGTGTACACACACATCCATGCTTTTTACATGATTAAATTTATGACTTCTCGTCAAGTATTTCTCAAAAAATCAGAAAAAATGTCTAAAATTCAAAATAGCTATATAATATATGCTTAGGTGTGAGTGATTTTAAATATATTGTGCAATAAGAGAGGGCTCGTTTGTTTTATATTTATTCGTGATTGATGTAACTTGTGTTCAGGAGGGAATCAAAAGCGAACTTCCAGACATTAGCACATATAATACATATTCCCCAATTCGCCACATTTTCAAGCAAAAACATCGAAATAGTTTTAAATTTACTAAAAAAATCGTTAAGTAAATTATATTGCAATTTTATTCATCCATTAGTTACTTTTTTCATTATTGTATCATAATATTTATATTTAAGAGCAGTTCTTACACTGTTGCGATAGCCAAAATTTCTAACAGTTTAAAAAAAGTATTACGACATAACATTAAAATACACACCCACACCTACACTTATATATAATTCTTAGTTTCAAGCTAATACCAAAACTAACTTAAGTTAACTTACCAACTACAAGCGCTATACTAACTTACACTATCGTAAAGGAAGTGAAAAATAAAATCCTCTGAAGAGAATGGATGGGAAAAAATAGTAAATAAATAAATAAAAGGAAACACACAAACAGAATTAAAAAATACAACTAAAGAAATAAATAGTAACCATATGAGCAAAATTATTTTTCTGAAAGCATATTAACAGTTTACGTTAACAATTACGTTTTTTAAAACAATTCTAGTGCTTTTCTTTTTTTTACTTTTTATTTATTTATTAAAATTTACGCAGACATCAATAGGTTGTTATTTTACAAAATGCTTATCATAATTAACGCCACTTGTCGGAACGAACCATAACTTTGGAGTATCCAGCACTTCCAAGAACGCCAGAACTATCCGTTCTTTTTGGAACGCTGTGACAATCGGTTCTCTTATAAATGCTGAAATTATTGATTCTTTTCGGGGGAACAAATTCCGGATTATTTGCTATTTTTACTCATGTATTTTTAACATATCATATGTTGCAGCAGAGTTTTTAAGCTTATTAGGTAACTTGTGTATATATAAAATATTTTTTTAGTTTTACTTTTCAATGTCATTTCATAAATTTAGTTAAATTGAAGGCACTAATGTTTTAACTCAAATCCGAATATTTTGAGTCCGTTCAGCTCTGTATTGATAGAGTTATACTTCACTGTTATAATGAGTGAATAACATTCATTGAGAATGCATTAATATAATAACTTATAAACCGATATATACCATTTTTAAAATTTATTTACTATTTAATTATGTTTTTAAAAACAATATTTTTAGCTTTGTTTTCTCTTTTTTTAACATTTTATTTATTTATTTTAATACTTATTGTTATTACTGTGTCATCTGCTCTTGTTCACTTGAAACAGCATTTGGCTCTTACAGTTATCTGCTCATAATACGAGAAAATACATATCAGGTTTTATCAAGAACCATTGGAATTGTAAGAATGATCTACGATCAAAGAATTCTAAGGAATTGCTCATAAAGAGTTAAATCTTTGCATAAAAGTATATGTCGCATTTAGTACGTGAAAAATACATAAAACTCTATGATTTTGTTAAAGTTCAAAAATAATACTTTTTGAACCAACACTGTACAATTATTTTTCACTTTCTACCAGTTTCATAGTTTTTTTCATCTTTAACTCTTTCTAAATTCATCTGGTACACATTTTTTAGAACAAAATCATTCGCGATCTTGCATCCTTGATTGATTTAGAATACTGTTAATGTAATAAAAATAGTATAAACAGATTTTATATTCTACTGTAGAATCTTTCAAACTTACATCCGTAGCTAACTTCAGATGATAAAAAGTATAGTAATAATTGTGTGTGTGTGTGTGTGCTTAATGATCTGAATCAAACTAATGTATTAAGAGGCATTTAGGAAAAACCAAGAAATGATGCTATAAGTGCTTTACTTGCTCACCACATCCATTTCTTCACGCTTGTGAACGACACGCAAGAATAAATTTCACCGCGATTTGACCTATATCCTTTCGAACACGTTATCGAACAGTTGCCAGCCGTTCGTTAATTATTGTCTTTTAATTAGTCTTTGAAAAAATCGTCTGAGCTCTATACGGACGTGGGCGCGGTTTGTTGTTTAAACTTTTTAAGAATGAACAGGTGACGTAATGTACAGGTGACGTTTAGATGTAACGCCTCCCTATTCAAGATGGAACTGGTTGTAAAGACGATTCATTCCTTTTGAACTTCGAAGATTGACTTAACCTAGCCCATTAGCCGAGGTCACGCATAACGTACTTTTTGTATTAGTTAATTTTATTTAATTTTCTAAAGGTAGGATGAAGAATGGAAATCTAAACTGGGGGTCATATGCTTAAATACGAAGTCTACTATCAATGTTCCCTTTATTTACGAAATATGCCCTCATCACACATACGGATTTACTAGAAAAATTCTCCACAATATTTATAAATTAATGCAAATGCAAAGAAAACTCGGAAAAATATTGATTATCAATACTATAGAAGAGGGCACATCTTGTCCGCCTAACGGTTGATCAATCCTTGTTGTTGTTGCCGTGGGGCTTTCTTTCTGGGATATCTATGAAAACAGAAACATACAGTACAAAAACACGAGAATATAGATATATATTACAAATGATGATCCCTGTATATAACAGAAGGGGTGCGCTGCTTTCCATGGAGACAGGAAACTATTACAGGTGAAAGTCCGACTTCTTTTCTCGAAGAAAATACATCCGTGCCTTATTCGGGAGTCGAACCCGAGCCTACTCGGTTACAAGCCGAGGATCATATCCACCATACTGACTGGGCGGCACCAACCCTATTTGACAAATTATACAGCTGTGTCCCTACTTATTGCTCAAATTGTAAAGCTGTAGTTTACATATATTACGTAGTTCTATTTATTTGTTCCTTTTTTTCCCAAAATTCATTCTTGGCGCCATCTTCAGTTAAACTCATCGCTGAAGCTGCCAGGGCCGGTTCATCCATTGGGCGCTCAGGGGAGCTGGACTTAACCAGATTTTCTGGATATAAATTTCGATCTTCCAGTGCCAAGGGGGCCTATAGATCTTCTATAGATCAGTGCCTTTCTTCACACGCAACGATTTTAGTCCAGGAAATCGTTGCGAAATTTTTCTGCGAGAGCTTGCAATAATGTACAATCGCAATCGTATTGGCGATATTATATGAAACGAAACACATAGTTGCCAATTCTGAGTGTGCGACACATGCGAAACCGGGATTGCCAAGGCGAGATATTTTGAACTTTGGCACTGTTGCGATATTTCGTAATAATACATTAAAAACAGCATCATGAAAAACCTTTTTTTATATATAGAGAAAAAACATCTTTTCCATTGGGGAAATATATCGCTTTGTTTGCTTTTGAAATACAAAATATGAGTACACGAGAGTAAAGCCAATTATGACGAATTGGCGAAATAAATCCTCTGAATGAAACCGATATTCTTGACGAATGTAGGAATGATAGGCCATTTTTCTGATAAATTGAAGCAATTCGAGAGGCAGAGTTACAATTAGGAAAATGCATCAAATATTCAAGGAAGTGACTGACACTGAATTATGCAAATATACAGGAAATTGCTCCCCGTTGAATTCCCAAAATTATTGCATACAAACACAAATTGTTAAAATGTATAGATAGGTGAATTTTTGCCTTGATGATGTAAAGGTTATTGTCTAGTGTCTAGACTCAACAAGACCTTGAACACAATAGTAGCAGTTGCTAATGAAATAACGCGTGTAGCAATTACTGTTTGTAATGCGTATGTAATTTGAACAAGTAATAGTCGCTAAATTTTTAGTTTGCAGACAGATATATCTTATTTATGTTTAGATGAAATCCACAATTTTTTTCGATGCTCAAAACATTTAGGCAGGATAGCACCTAGCAAATCTTTAAAATTTAATATTTTGCCTTACCTTTTCGATTTCTCATAAACCTTTCAATTTTTCTCATTTTAATGCGAGTTTCTTACAGTTTTTGCAATGAGAGCAATTTTTAAAACAATTGTTTCTAGAAAAACGCTGTGTTTTTTAAAATATCATAACACATGGACGTAAATATAATAACAAATAATCATACTTTCTGTTTTTCACAAGATAACTTTTGAAAGATTTATAGCAGACCCTACATTTTTTTTATATCAACTACATTTTTTGTTTCAAATTTTAATCGTACTACATGGTGTTCAAAGCTAAGGTTAACAACAGGCGTACAACTAACCCATTGCCACGATGAACTCCGTGAGCCTTTAATTGATGTTAATATCGATCGGGTGGTATTAGTAACAACAACATATTTCTAATTTTAAATTTAAATCTTATTTAATTTTAAAAAAAATTTAAAAATTTTTTATGGTCTCAAAATAAAATCTGCTGATCCTATTCACAAAAAGTGAGGTGCTCAGAATAAAAAGATCTACTAGTACAATATACATATAAAATATCATTGCTCTGTAACAGAAGCTTTTTTACTCTTGTGGGAAAGCGGAAAAATTAAAAACGGAGATGAGAGAGAGAGAAAGTTTCAGGATTAATTTTTTACATTAAAATACATTATTTTTTGCAACTAAATGTACCCTTTTCATGTGTTGGGTCTTTTGTTTCCATAAAATGCTCTCATGCATAACTTTTTTTCTCATTCACACAGCTTTTCCCGCCTCTTATATTGAGGAACAAGGATTAATTTCTGCTCTCTTTATTCCCGTATTGTCAGTCTGAATAGCAGAATGGTTAAAAAATACTCTTAACCCGGGAGCAGGTACACACTTGATACTGACTTAAATGGTCGCACGGGGTGACTGAGTCATTCCAATCCTTTTTTATAATTATTTTTATTTTACTCGATAAAAGTCATAATTCCAGTGAATAATTTAATTAAGAGAAAGTATACTTACCTACTTTTAAGAACTTTTCTATTTTTATTTGATTATTTGAGAATAAATATCAATCCAACTAAGCCAAGAAGTTTCAAATGAGCGTGACTTTAATAAAGGACACAAATCACAGACGTTTTTCGTTAACATTACAGGAATGTTATTTGCAGGCAAAACTATCATATTTTGTTCAAGTTATTGCATTTTTATTGTCCTTTGATCATCGACAAATAGCATGTTGAACTTTTTCTCGCTTGTGTCTTTTTGACAGGGCGCAGTGTGTGTTGTGATAGATACACTTGTGGCTTCATGTCTTTTTTTATTGAGTTCTTTAGATAGCATTGGAAGGTAGCATTCCTAGTTCTTAGATAGCATTCCTTTCGACTCAAACGTTACATTTTCATCGCTTTTCTTAAATTTACTTTCGCTATTATGATTAATATGCATTATTTCAGCAGGTTCTTCTTTTGCTTGATCATATTCAACTTCCTTCAATAGAGATAACAAATGCCTATTTCTTTTTTATATATTCTGCTCATTTACACTTATAAACCATAATAAGTCATACAACACAGCAATGAAAAGCACTACGTTGTTCACAGGAGAAACATGCAACATGTTCAAAGAAAATATTTTGGAACAAAGGTAGTCGCGTGAGGAACTCATTCAAAACATGTACCTTAAGATTGTAAGAAAACGTTTGCCCCTCCCAAAAAAGAGGGAGATATGTGACAAATACATTTTTGTTCTCATCAAGACTGTCATATAGGAGGATACTGTCAAAGTCATGAGTAACAAATAAACAGTTTTCCCATAATTAAAGATTTCGTGAGTTTGGAGTGACTCTGTGCCTCATTCCCGGGTTAACTGAAAATCCAGACGGTTTATATATTGTCTTGACGATAAATTATTTTATCATTAGGTATCACTGTTGTCTCATTTACACCAATATCAACTGCTATTCGGAAAGATCCTCTTAATTTTGATTAACACTTCTTAATCGTAAAATTGATTCTTTAAACTTCAGTGCTTTCCACCCAAATACTTTTTGATAGCATGGTCAGAGGTCGGCAAACCGCGGTTTTTTGTATAGAAATCTGCCTTTATGAATAATTAAAAAGAATAATTTTTTCTACTAAAAAACTGCTTTCCTCTCTCTCTCTCTTTCTATTTGGTTATTTAGTGATAAAATTACCTGCATTTATATTTATATTTAACTATTGTTATTTCTGTATTTAAGATTGTTTTTTCTTATTCAATTATTTTTCAGTAACGAAGCTTAATGCAAATCAGTAAATTATTACAATTATTTCGAAAGAATGGTAAAAGTCTAAATTTTTTTTGTAAAAATGCCGCCATGGGAAGATATACCTTAAAGTTTCCAGAAACATGTACTTAATTGCATTCATGAGTTCAAGAGCACTAATGATTCTGAAAAGAATCATCACTTAATCACTTAAATCATTAACAGAAGTCACAAAAACATATTTTATAATCTATGATAAGCTTTAAGGTTAATAAAAAGAGTGTTGAAATGTGACTTGCCTACGCAAGAACAACCAAATTAAATTTAAATTATTAGAGCAAACATGAAATTTTAGAATAAAGCACTTACAGTATTATTGGTAAAGAATTTATTTAACACGAAATTTGAAATTTAAATTCACAACATTATGAGATTTTTACAATGGCTGTTTTGCATTTGAGCCACAGAAATAAAAATATTTTTGGTAGTTCTTGTTTCTTGAAGAAATATAAAACATTTTGCTTTGGATAACACATTGTATTAAAATATAATGAAAAATATCCATTGGAGGACGAGAATCATGATCGCGAAATGTCCAAACCAAAGTCTACCCCCCCCTCCAGTGCAAGTGTATGCATATAAGTAGTTAAGGCTCTTTGGTAGTTAGACTCTCTTTGATTAAGCTCTTTGATATTTGGACTCTTTTTGTTTAGGCTCTTTGATAGTTATATTTTCTTTGTTTTGACTCTTTGATAGTTAGACTCTCTTTGTTTAGTTAGGCTCTTTAATACTTTAATTGTCTTGTTTCACTAACAAACTGGTTCTTCTGTCTCAAAATTTGCCTACCACTGGTTTTAGTGAAGATAACTCTCTCTGTAACAAAAGATTAAATTGCATTCATAATGGTTATAGACACAATACTTTTTATGCTTATTAGAAAAAGTAGGGATATTTATGCGATTTTGCACTCAAGTATAAAACGAAATAGCACAAGTTTAGCTAATTTAAGAGTTTACTTCATCCTTTATTAAACAACAATGACATTTAGATCCATATTATATACACAAATTCGATAGTATATTTCAAATCCGTTTATAGAATTGTGTGTCAACACAGATTCATCACTGAGGCATGATTTAAAATAACGAGGCTCGTCGCTAATAATACACGAATTCCTTCAAAATGAGACATTAATGAAACAAATAATCGATCAACCAAATCCAAAAAAAAAAATTAATGGGAATTCTGTCTGTATATAATGTTTTTAAAGGATTATCCTCTGTCGTATTTTTTATTGATCAGAGCGCAATTATTGTAGAATTTTGTGATTCGCTTTGAATGCCCTTGAATCATTCCTAACATTAGATATTAATTTTTAAACATACTTTTGAAGAACTGATTTTTATAACTTCAATTAAAAATTAATATTTTGAAAAAAGTTTTTTATCTTTAATTTTTTTAAAAAAAAGTACTGTTTGAAAAATTTTAACTCTATGTATGAATTTAGACGTACTATATGGTAATGAATAAAAAGCAAATTAAAATATGAAACAAGTTTTTGATTTAAAGAATGCAAAGCCATTCTCAATCTATATATTTATCCAGATATTGTGTTTTTTGGTTAGATTCATATATTCTTTATTCCGGCTCTTTTAATATTTATCTATATATATACTGTCTACCATATTTATATATAATTTTTCTTTATCTATGTATTGTTTCATTTTTGTGAGTACTTCAATTCAGTTTTCAAAACCTAGTAATATAATTAAATAGTTCCGTATTCATTTATGAAAGTTAACAGCTTGTTAATCTGATTCGACTCAATCAATCTTTCAGTTTTCAGCAAAAGAAACATAAGTTCCTATTTATAATGTAATATATATATATATATATATATATATATATATATATATATATATATATATATATATATATATATATAATGTTTCTGTTTAAAAAAACTGTCTTTCAACTTCATTTAAGAAGATAATGGTTTCTGAATGATGCTGAGAAGATTTTTTAAACATTGGTTGAGAAATATTGTACCAGATTTTTTTATGGGTATAATTTTCACAGGAAAGAAGAGTGATTCCAATTTTTATATTCTTCAGATTTGGGTCATCTTACAGGGAAAAAAATATGAATTCACACAAAAGGAATCACACAGTGAATATCACTCAAAAGGAATTGTTATAATTAATATATTTTACTAATACAGTAATCAGTGTATTAAAATGACTGGTTTCACTGACTATGCAATAAACGATGGAAAGTAAAAATGCAAATAACTCAGCAAAATATTTGAAACCTGCAACTTTTTAGCTTTGGTTTTATTAAATATAGATATATGCCAACATCATCGATATTACCAAAAGTTATATTAAGATTGATTCTCTTTCGTAGGAAATACATCCTGTTAACCTTACGAGGGGGGCGCGAGCATATTGAAAATAGAAGATTTAAAAATAATTAATTTACTGGAATGAATTAAAACAAAATACTTTCAGACATAATAAAAATGCACTTTTACTCAGATATAATTTATAGGCACGCGATATTAAGTCATCAAAAATAAAAACTTCTTCAATATCTAATTAGCTATATTTGATCCTATAACCAAATAAAAAAACTTTTATTTGATTTGCTGCAATCCCATGATGAGAGATGTTTTTACTACGCTTTCTTTTTAAGCCTAACATACTACTCTTTCAGAGAAAAAACAGATCCCAGACCCAGAATCGAAGAAATTTAGGAACATAAAAAATTCATCACTGTCATTATTTTGAAATACTGCACATTATAGCTGTAATCTGTATGATCTTCTAAGTTATTGGTACAGTTAATTATGACCCCTCTCTAACGTGTTTGTTTCTCATTTCGGGAAGCTGTAAGTAATATATTTCTCTGTTGCGCTTTTTTCCATGCAAAAAAACAACGTTTTACACAATTTTTTTAGCAGTAACATACATAATATCATAATGAATACAATTTTTACCCGTAAGTGGTCGCGCGGGACACACAGATTACGAAATCATTAATTCTGGCAAAACTGTTTATTTGTAACCAAAGAAAAACTGAAAAGTTCTTGAAAGTAGGTGAGCATATTTTCTCTTAATTAAATTATTCATTGGAATTACGATTTTTATTGTGTACTATAAAAATAATTATAAAAAAAGGATTGGGGTGACTCAATAACCCCGCTTGACCGTAAGTATCGAATGTGCGCCTGCTCCAGGGTTAAAACATGTTGAAGTCTTTTCACTTTAAATATTAAAAATAATACAATTATTCTTCATCAGAATTTTTTTTTTATTGTTCATTATTCAACATCAATTCTAAATGCTAATTTTGTGAGGCTTAAAATTACAGTTCGCTTAAAACTAATTATAATTTGAGCAATCATTTTTAAAAATATCATTTTACATTTTTGTAAACATTGTCGAGCACTTGGCTTTGCTCTCCTTACAATTCAGCTATTATATCAATAATGCTTAATTTTCTTACAAATGAACTCGGGCAAAGAGCGGGTACTTCGGCCGGTATACTTTTAATGTATCAGTGCTGCACAGAGTATTTTATAACTAATTAATTAATACTAAATTAAGAACAAGTTTAATAAGTATTAACGACTTCCATGGGCTTGTCTTGCAAAGCAAAGTTTTTATAAGGAATGCTTATGATTAGAAATTGACCCTATAAATTTTTTTTCTATATTTAGCAGATATCTATATTTTGTCTTCTAAGCAGCCACCGCATTTTTCAATATGTTCCAATTTAAAAATTAGAGAAAGGAAAAATAACATAATAATTATCCTATTACTTAATTTTTTTGCTTATAAACAACATGTACAAAAATTAATACTTATGTCATGAATTTGTACGATTTATAATAAAAGTTGTTGCTTTAGCGTCAAATTGCATTATTAGTGCATTCAGTACATTATCAATGTATAAGGGGGGCGCGATAAAAATTGTGATCGAAAAGGGGGGCGCCAGTATTGAAAGTTTGAGAAGCACTGCATTAACTGCATAAAATATTATTTAACATAAAATATACTTTTTTGAAAAAAAAATCAATTTCATCCATTAAAAAGGTTTAAAAAAGAGTTAACCATAGAATAAGTTAAGAAAATTATTTAGCATAGTTCTTAAGATGCTTAAATGTTACGTTGTTATTCAAGTTGAAATTTCTCTTGTATTTGTTAATCTATTTAGACTCAAATGATTATTAGAATCTTTTTTCTATGTCTTTTTATTACCTTAATAAGATAGGATTATATTTTCATATATGGACTAAAAAATTCAACTAAAACATAAAAAGATGGATTAAAAAAATTGCAAAATCTTTTTTCTATACAATAAATAAAATCAGCATGTAAGACTTGTGTTTCTTAGTGATATTGAAACCATTTGTCAAAATAGATACACATTTTTGATAAAAGTCCGATTCTACACAAGTCATATATGATATGCCTACTATCAATTTTTTGGTAAGTCAATTTTCCATTAAATTTTATGATATATTCTAAAATAAGTTATGCTAAACAGTTGATGTTTTTGTGAAGATTAAGAAGTTAGAGTTCAGATAAATGACATCCATGATAAAGGGTGTTTTTAGAGGTATAGAACTTCAAATTGCAATAAAACAACGATGTATTATTCGATTGACATGAAATTTTTTTATTCGAAAGATAATCTTGAGGGATTACATTTTAAATATGATTTCTGGCATAGGACTGCCACGGCTGGCTCGGATGTAGTCCAATCTGGACGTCCAATTTTCGATGACTTTTTCCAACATTTGTGGCCGTATATCGGCAAAAACACGGCGAATGTTGTCTTCCAAATGGTCAAGCGTTTGTGGCTTATCCGCATAGACCAATGACTTTACATAGCTCCACAGAAAATAGTCTAACGGTGTTAAATCACAAGATCTTGGAGGCCAATTCACAGGTCCAAAACGTGAAATTAGGCGGTCACCAAACGTGTCTTTCAATAAATCGATTGTGGCACGAGCTGTGTGACATATTGCGCCGTCTTGTTGGAACCACAGCTCCTGGACATCACGATTGTTCAATTCAGTAATGAAAAAGTTAGTAATCATGGCTCTATACCGATCACCATTGACTGTAACGTTGTGGCCTTCATCGTTTTTGAAGAAGGATTCCACCAGCCCATAAAGCGCACCAAACAGTCAGTTTTTCTGGATGTAACGGTGTTTCGACATACATTTGTAGATTAGCTTCACTCCAAATGCGGCAGTTTTGTTTGTTGACGTAGCCATTCAACCAGAAGTGCGCTTCATCTCTAAACAAAATTCGCTTATGAAAATCGGGAACAACGGCAATCTCGTTTTGGGCCCATTCGAAGAATCTACGCCTTGCTTGATGATCGTTTTGATGAATAGCCAAACCAAACTGAGAATAAATCACTTGACAGCTGTTAAATCGGTCGCCATCTTGGAAAGTAATGCCAACTTAAACTTCTACACCTGGAAAAAAACACTCTTTACAAGCATTTTTATGTGTTTATCACAGTACTTCTCAAACTTTCAATATTTGCAATCCAGTTTTCAATCATAATTTTCATCACCCCCCCATACAATAACAATGTATCGAATGCAACAATAATGTACTTTGACGCTAAAACTGCAATACGACCATAATTATAAACCGTACAAATTATCAAGGTACGTATTAAGTTTTGCATATGTTACTTTTAAGTAGGATAAGTATTATGCTTAATTCTAATTTTTAAATTGGAACAGATTGCAAAATAGTTTTTAATTAAATTAAATAATTATTTCCTCAAACATCTATTTTTCATCCATTCCAAATCCAAACGAATTTTCTGCGGTGGCATGCTTGAAGAAATTAGAGTTCAATATAGAAAAAGAAATTATATAGTGTTGTGTGTGTCAATTTTTAATATTGAACATATTACACCTTCCTTTTAAAAGTCCATGGGAGTCACTAGTAATTATTAAACTTGTTCTTAATTTAGTTTTGATAGTTATCCAGTGCATTGTGCATTACAAATACATTTATAAGTATATTATAACAGTGTAAATAGGTATTTTATTTTTTATTACGTTTGGATATATATTTGGTTTTGCTTTCGTTCAGTAAGTTAATAATTTGTAAAAGTAATCTTTTATTTTCAACTTTTCGATATGCTCGAGCCCCCCCCCATAAGTAGGACTATCACGACCCCTCACAGTTTGAGAAACACTGGTTTATCATAAAAGTTTTCAGGTAAGAGGTGTAAAGATGAAATTCTCTCGATAGCTATGATTGCTGTTCATGTTATAATTTCAGAAACCAAACGTAATTTTTTCAGTGTTAAATAACAACAACAAAAAAAGTTTAAAAATTCATTTGTATTACATATAGGTAATATTAAAATGCTTCCCACCTTTTAAAATTATAAGATTACTTACATGAATCTTTCACTTTTGTAATTATATTTGTGTGTTGATTGTAATAGAAATAGCTAATGAAATCTGATTTTGATGGATATTGTGATACAAGTTTAAGTTTGTAATAAATTATTCCTCTTCATTTCTCATTTTTAGTAATAATATTTAACTATTGATCAATTATACAAATTTAATATTGAAAACATAATTGATTATGTTTGTACATTGGAATTCAACACATGATCAAGGTACTATAATAGACTGGAAGAAAAATGGCCGTAAAACACACCCAAACAATTGTAACTTTCTTCTCGGCAACATTATAACCAATTAAATAAAGTGAAAATTTAACGGCGCGTCTGTGAATAAGGTCATGTAGCCTTTTCTTTCACATTTTTGTTTTTCTCTTCAAAGGAGAAAGTGTGTCATCATCGATCAGGAACATACAGACGAACGTGAAAAGACCTCCCCAAAGGGTCATGCGGACCTCACGGCGCTTCTTTAGTTCCTTCTCCGCTGAAAAAAAGAAAAGAAAAGTAAGAAAAAAAAAAAGAAATCTTTTTGCGTCTCGCATGGATAATATCTCTTTTCCAGATCCGTACAATTTGCATTGCCTCGCAGGCAGAAAATTATCACTTTGATACAGGCAGGGTCTATGGCAGTGGTTACCAAAGGTGATAACGATCGACTATTCATACAAGATTTACAATTACACTGTCTCACTTTTATATAACGTTGTGTAAGTCATTTAGTATTCGAAAATATATAGGATTCAAAGCATGCAAGTGCTATTTAGAAACTATTTCAAGGTTTCTTTGAGAAAGCCTCATTTCTTATTTTAGACCGTCTGATAGTAAAATTATAATTCAAGAAGAGTTTATGAAATGTGTAATTAGCGCATCTTTAGATTGAAAACTGGAATAATGTTGAAGGAATATTAGTTGAAAGAAAATTGATTTTTGAATGTTTAACCAGATAACAAGCTTTCTATTCTATCAATCATGACAAAAAATAATACACTCAGCTTTTTACAACTTGTGTATTATATCTGATATCTGATATTGTTAATCTTTATTTTAATTATATGTTTAGAGAGAGCGATGGCAATGCTTTTAGCATGTTATAGTATTCATAATATTCATAAGTTACTCGCGGTATGTAATGTCATTGAAAAATTACTTTGTGTTGATTTCGTGGAAGTAGTAGAAACTTAAATGAAATAAATACACTACTGCCCCTGAAAACTTCAAATGTTATTTGACTTAGAAACAGTTCTACTTTCAGATTGTCTGTAACACATAATATTGTAATTATTTCAAGTCACTGAGCGAACACAGAAACACTAACCTGATTACAATATTAGCAGCATTTGGTGTGGAATGAGGTTCTTTTGTCGAATTCATGTGGAATTAGAGGTTCTTCATGCGAGAAATTGTGGGGCACGCTGCACACTGAATGTTATTTGTCTCAAAGTTATTGCAGATATGCAGTGAAATACGTTTAACGCGGAAACGTTTAAGACGAAATATTGGTTAACACGCAAAATTCAACGTCCCGACAAGCTACGTACTATGTAAATCCATGTATCTATTTTCTCTTAACATTAAATAAAAATCGTTTAATGTATCCGACTACGTTCGGAACCGTGATTTTTCAAAAGCATATAAACGGATAATGTTTATGATATTTAGTGTTACTTAGATTAGAAAATGTATGTAAAAATTGTTTTAAGAATAGCATTAAAGTAAAAAAATTATTTAAGTACAATAATTTACAAAAAATGAACATAGAATGATCCATTTTCAAAATATTCTCCTTTTATGAAAAATGCTTCGATTATAATAATATTTTCCCTGTATATAGCTCAGACCTCTGTACAAAGGCTCAACTAGAATTTTTGAAATATATAACTTAGAAGGGGGCTTATCCATGTTTGACGACAACAGAGGGGAGAAATTTTGAGAAGAAAACGCCGATAATTATTTTAATTGGCGGTAACTCTGAAAATAATGTGAATTTTTCAAAAATCATAGTTGAGCCTCTGTACAGAGGTCTGAGCTATATGCAGACAAAATATTATTATAATAGAAGCCTTTTTCACAAAAAGAGAACATTTTGAAAAAAGGTTATTCTAAGTTAATTTTTTGCCGAAATATTGTATTTAAATAATTTTTTTATCAAAATGTCCTTAAATTAATTTGATACTTGTATTCTAACCTAAGTGGCACTAAATATCATGAAAATTATTCATTTATTCTCTTTTTAAAATCACGGTTCCGAACGTAGTCGGATACCTTAACATGAAAATATTTTCTTTCTGGGAATGAACAAAATATGGAAAACACCATTCAGTTAATGAAACGTTTGAGAAAGTTTCAGTATTATTGGACTGTCCTGCGGTATCATCGGAATAATTCGTTGCTGTAGATCATGATAATGTGTGTAGAGCCCCAATTAGGGCAGACAAAGACATTTTAGGATTTGTTTAAAGTTCAGAAATCATTAATGCAGATTCCGATGGCGAAAATGAAATTAATAATGTAGTTCCTATTCCCACGTCCTCCAAAATGAGGAACATCATGAGGAGTTATATTTAAATGCACATTCCTATGGTGAAATGAATAAAAAAAATGGATGACATCGAACAATTTGTTCGAATAATGGAAGACATCATTTGGTGAACAATATGATGCTTAAGGTATCCGACTATGTTCGGAATCATGATTTTAGAAAAGCGCATCAATGGATAATTTTCATGATATTTAGTGTCACTTAGATTAGATTATGTGTATAAAATTCTTTTAAGGATATAATGACGAAAAGATTATTTAAATACAATATTTTGGCAAAAAATTAACTTAGAATAATCTATTTTCAAAAAGTTTTCCATTTATAAAAAATGCTTCTATAATAATAATTTGCTTATATAAAATAAAGATTTCTTCAGAGGGCCTGGACTATGATATTTGAAAAATTCACATTATTTTCAGAGTTACTACCAATTGAAATAATTATCGGCGTTTTTTCTTAAAATTTCTCCCCTTAGTTGTACTAAAATATGGATAAATCCACCTCTAAGTTATATATTTCAAAAATCCTAGATCAGGCTTAGTACATAAGTCTGTGCTATATACAGGCCAAATACTATTATTATAAAAGCATTTTTCATAAAAGAATAATGTTTTAAAAATACGACATTCTATGTTCATTTTTTGTCAAAATATTGTATTTAAATTTTTTTTATTATAATAATGCTCTTTAAACAATTTAATACACGAATATACTAATCTAAGTAACTCCAAATATCCTAAATATTGCCCATTTATATGCTTTTGCAAAATCACGGTTCCTAACGTAGTCGGATACTCTTTAAAAAGACAATGCAAAGAAAAATATCAGGTTACTTTTCACAAACTCAATAAATGATTAGTTTTTTTAAAAAAAACTTGAAAATTTTGTAATAAATTTCTTTAAGTTCTTCGGAATGTTTTTGTTTCATTAATTTTATTAAATAAAGGGTGTTTTTTTAGAGGTATAGAACTTTAAATTGCAGTAAAACAACGATGTATTATTCGATTGTCATGAATTTTTTTTATTCGAAAGATAATCTTGTGGCATTACATTTTAAATATGATTTCTGGCATATGACTGCCACGGCTGGCTCGGATGTAGTCCAATCTGGACGTCCAATTTTCGATGACTTTTTCCAACATTTGTGGCCGTATATCGGCAATAACACGGTGAATGTTGTCTTCCAAATGGTCAAGCGTTTGTGGCGTATCCGCATAGACCAATGACTTTACATAGCCCCACAGAAAATAGTCTAGCGGTGTTAAATCACAAGATCTTGGAGGCCAATTCATAGGTCCAAAGCGTGAAATTAGGCGGTCACCAAACGTGTCTTTCAATAAATCGATTGTGGCACGAGCTGTGTGACATGTTGCGCCGTCTTGTTGGAACCACAGCTCCTGGACATCATGATTGTTCAATTCAGGAATGGAAAAGTTAGTAATCATGGCTCTATACCGATCACTATTGACTGTAACGTTGTGGCCCTCATCGTTTTTGAAGAAGGATTCCACCAGCCCATAAAGCGCACCCAACAGTCAGTTTTTCTGGATGTAATTGTGTTTCGACATACACTTGTGGATTAGTTTCACTCCAAATGCGGCAGTTTTGTTTGTTGACGTAGCCATTCAACCAGAAGTGCGCTTCATCGCTAAACAAAATTCGCTTATGAAAATCGGGAACAACGGCAATCTCGTTTTGGGTCCATTCGACGAATCTACGCCTTGCTTGATCATATTTAAAATGTAATGCCACAAGATTATCTTTCGAATAAAAAAAATTCATGTCAATCGAGTAATACATCGTTGTTTTATTGCAATTTAAAGTTCTATACCTCTAAAAAAACACCCTTTACATGCATGTATACACATGTATGTAAATAAAATGTACTGTAATAAACTTAACTTTGTTGAATACATGTTTTTTTTACAATATGCTTTAACACGAAGAAATACTTCAGTTCGTTATATGCGATTTTCACTGTAGTTTTTTATATATATAAATAAGAAGAATCATCTTAGATTCTTTCACATCATTTGTTCGAGGATAAAAATTAAATTAAGATTAAAGTTAAGGGGTTTAATTTATTGAATCACATTAAATTAAAAATAATTTAAAGGAGCATCACTAATGGTCTACTTTCCAGTTTTGAAATTTGAAGCAAATCACACACAATTCTCAACTATAACTTTTTCTCAACTATAAAGCAGTACAAATAAAATATATATAATTCAACTTTCCTTTATATAGTTCATGTTTATATATATATATAACTACCATACCTTCTAAATAAAGTCTTTAACTGGATGATAACGAATTTATAACAACTTTTTTTGGCGAATGGAAAGTCTTCTAAGGAATGAAAAGTTTAAAATTGATAAATGAAGAGAGAGTTGGAAATTCTAAGAAACTGTATGTGTAAGAAAAATAAAATTAGAAGTGTTCAGAAAAATATTTCAATATTTTTTTTACTTTGCAAATCATTCGCCATTAATATACAATTTCTTACCTTTAAAATTAAACTTTAAATACAATAGCTTTATCTCAAGAGTAATATCAAGTACGAAAACTTCTTTCGATATATTTTATTCGAATTTATTCCTAAAATTATTTTATTTTCATAAAAATAACATTAATATTGAAAATGAAAGAGACTGTGGAAAAAGAAATAAATATTCCTTGGTAAATAATGAAGATAACGAAACTTTGGCTTGAATGTTTATGGAATGGTAAGTAGAATTTTGAACATCGAATGCTTAGGTCTCAACATATAACATTTTTCATGCAAAAAGTTTCAATAATTATAAATAAGCAAGAAAATAATGTTTTTTTTAAATTCAAACAATGGATATCATGAGATTCTTACCATAAAATTAATAATGGACACATAGCAAAGATTACCAACTACAACTTTTTTTTTATTTTGTAATGAAATTATTTTTTTAGAGAGAGAGTGTATTGAACCTGAAATTATTTAGTATTCCTAAGAGAACACAAAAATAAAAGATAAATTTATTTAGCATGTTACAAACTTAAATACTTACATCAACTGATAAGTCACTTTTTTTTCTGAAAAAAGTTATCGTATCTAAAATATTAAGTAAACTCGCTATTTTAACAATTTAATCTTCATCACTTTTAAAACATACTTCACAAATATAAAATTATTCGTCTTTTTATTTATTTTGAGCAGTAATGGAGGAATATAAATTATATGCAAAGAAACCTGAAAAGTGATATTTTTGCGAAATTACATTAAAATGGAAAGATATGGTTTACTCATTTTCACTTCACTATCTCTCTCATTTTACACATCTGCACACACACAAACACACTTAAACTAAGCCATAAATAGAAGTATAACAAGGTAGTACACGTCAATGTAAAACGGCTACAGAATTATAATGGTAAACTCCTTGTCAGGAATTAAGAGTATATAGGATTTAAATTAGTTTTAAGGTCATCCAACCTTCTAATATATTTACGTATATTATTAAGCTGAAAGGTAGAAAAATGGATACACGAATAATTTAATTTCTCAAAATACTCTAAGATTATAGTAATACAAAACTTAATAATTCATATTTAAAATGCTTTAAATTAGTTAACAGCATTTACCACGATAAAAACATTAATAGTCATACTATAAGTCAGAAAAAAAATACGTTTTATCTTTTCATCCGAATCAAACAACTTAGAACTGTAGTGTCATTTTACAATGATTAGACGAGGCTTCAAATGTATTCTAATTATGTGGGTTAAAGATTTTAAGCAATAAGCTTTACTGATATTAAATTAAAATGCCTTAAATCAAGCGTTATCAGCTATTTCAGACAAGAAAATTTCATGAACGTGCCATGAATTGGAAGGTAAAAAATGATGTCACATTTATTAATACCCATGATAAAACCATTTTCTTAACATTCGAGTTTCATTTCATAATCGTATTCTTATTTAATAACAATTTTAAACATGTTACGTTTACAATTATGTCACACGTTTTTAGTTCCCATAAAAAAATTATAATTATTTCTGTCCAAAATATGATTTTGTTAATTCTTATAAATCGTTAATGCGGGTTCTTAAATTTTACAACCATTGCGTTTTCCTGTTAATTTCATATCCTTTTCAAAATTTGTGATATATATTCAATTTTATATTTTAAGAACAATGAGAAGGTTTAGACTTGTTTCTTTTGTTCACAATGTAAATTAGTAGTTACTAGTATTATTTATATAAATGTATTATATTTTAATAATAACAAAATACCGGAATAAGAGATGTTTCTAGATATTATATCGAAAGTTTAACGTAATGCATGCTTAATTCATCAACTCGTCATGTGTGTGTGTGTAAATTTTGTAAAAAAAAGTATTCAAAAATTTATAAATTTACTAGTATTGTGTTTTTAAAACAAAATTTAGTTAATGTTCTTTAACAAAACAGAAATAATACTGATAGTTTTGTTAGCTTGTTTTATAGAAAAATTAAAAAATTTTCATTATTTCTCAAAGTTTTTCTTAAAAACACTTAAGATAGTTGAAAATAACTGCAAAATAATAGAACTGAACTTCTGATAAAAAAGAGGAATATAAATATGTATTTGACCTTATGTAAAACTGTAGTCTAACATTCACTAAAACAGTTAAGAAATAGAAATTTTAAATAAATTTTTTTCAGCACTAAGTAACTAAAATGTTTTTGTGCTTTATATTAATAGATTTTATGCAAATAATTCTTCTATAATTGCTCAACTCAAAGCTTTAAAACTTTCCTTTTATGGTGTACAACGAAGTAATATGCAAAGTTTTAATAATAAAGCATTAACTTTTGATCACATTCAAAATTTAATCTTTTAAACTTTCTAATTAATAAAAAAATTAGCTTTCGAATTAATATGTAATTCGATTTTTTTAGTGAGAAACAAAGTTTTAAGTCTAAAAGGCAAATTGATTTAAATATGAACAGAAACTTGGTAGTATTTTCAACACACAGTTCACATTTTCATTTCCTTCCTAAATAACTTTTAATTTCTAATCCCAAATTTAAAATTACTTTGCTACTGAAAATTTACTATAACCCAATATTAAAATTGGAGCATTTTTCAAGGTTCATTTGAAGTGTTAATAACTACTATAAAGGTATTACTTTCTGATAGAGTTAAAATTTTGAAAAAAAAAAAGTTCTTGATTTGCATAAAAAATGTCGTTTGATTATAAATTCGAATTATAGAATTTTGACTGTTGTGTAAATCTATGCAGAATACTTATACGCCATGATCTGTTCACTATTTGAATAATATATGTAATGAATAATAGTAACCTTACATTTCTTAGTGGAATGTTTCTGGGCTGTTTTAGTTGTGATCTTTTAATATTACAAATACACTTTTGCACATTTATTACATTAAAAACAGGGTTCTGTGAAAACTTGTTCTAATTATACTTTTTCACACTTATTACTTGAAAAAAAAGTTGTGGGAAAACTTATTTTAAATATACTTTTGTTTTTTGACACCAAATTTAAAACTTTAAAAAAGAAAAGTATATATTTGAATATTTTATAAAGTTTTAAAAATGAGAAATAATTTGTAAGATATAAAAGTTCAGATGAAACCATGGGAGAAAATATACAAATTAAAATCAATCGTTTTATCATCAATAAACTTTCGAATAGTTAAAAAGAAATTGTAAAAGAACCAGATACTATGAACACTAGTTTATGCTCTTTAATGCTCGGAAGAAATCAAAAGTAATTTATTACTTAACACACACAGATTTTAAATAGTTGTTAACTACATGAAACTAACGCGATGCCGGTTGCTATTGTAATATTGAAAAAGTTTCTGATGTAAAAGTTCCAAAAAAAGGGAATTGAAGATGACAAGAATCCAATTTTATTGACATATAGTAAAGGACATACAACAGATTCATTAAGAACAATAGACTAGAGTAAATCATTGTAGTCATTGACATTTTAGTTCTATATATTTTATTATTTCAGTCGTTTACACACAATATATTTTACATTATCAAGGGAAGACAAAATAATTTTCTTCCCTGTCTGAAATACAAAAAAAAAAAAAAAAAAATAAGAAGAAGGATAACTAAAGAAATCCATTTCTACATAAGAAAAGAAGGATCGTAGCAGAAATTCATCAAAGAAACAAGAAGTCAATGAAGATGGTTATAATCAAAAGAAAAAAAGAAACTCTTCCCCTCAGGTTACGTAACCATTGAAATTCTCATCGTAAACAACTCCTACAAATATCGGGGAAAAAGCATTAAACATTTTTATCCAAAACTCTCTCTCTCCAAGTACACTTTCAGTTGTACAACGAAAGTAAAAATAAAAGTAGGACTCGTTACTATTTTCTCTCATCTCACTTCCATTCTTCTAAAGCATTATCGTTTGCTTCGTGCAGGTGTCTGGTAAAATTGCGAAAGGGGAGGGGGGGACGCGAAGGCGAAAACGCAGACACTGGAGTTATTGACGATTCTTAAGTTCATTACCCCAGCCAAATGTAATTTGGTGGCCACCTTTCTGGAATATGTGGGTCAATGGGCGAAAGCAGATATACCTAACTGTTCCTTTGCAAAAAGTTGCCGTCTTCATCACCCCCCTCTCTCTTCAAGTCCCGAGCGGTGACCTGACCTCTTTTTCACTCTTACCTTTACTTTTTTCATTATTATTATTATTCTTTATCCTTTCTTTTTTTCTTCTTTGTTACGTTCATGGCGATTTATTTATTTCTCTTCTACGCAACCGTTGATAATGTCGTATCGTGAAAAGCGTAAGTCGGACACTGTCCGCAGTTTCAACTTTCCAACGTTGTTGATTTTTCCGCAGGTATATAGTTAGCTTTCTCCCCTTTCCTCCTATAAACCCTCTCCCAAAGAACGGAAAAGTAACCAGTGAAAACGCCATTACCGTCAGGTTACGGCGGTTTTCACTTTGATCTGATGGCCATAAATGTGTTGTTTTCCTCCTCTCGTTTTATTTTCTTTTTCTTCTTCTGTAGTGTGTTTTTAATTGTTATTTATTACTTTTTACTCCTTTTTAGCAAGTGAGATTAGTTGTAGGTTTCTTATCGGGTAGATATTATTAATCAAAATCAATTATCGCACTCAATTTATATGGAAAGAACACATTTCAGTGAAACTGTTCGGTAAGCGTGAAAACAGGAAAATCATTGTTAAATTCACCAACGCTTTATTATTGATAAAAAAGTTATATTATCGATTAAAAAATGCATATTGCAAGTGAGATTAGTTGTAGGCTTCTTATCGTGTGCATATGAATCAAAATCAATCATCGCACTCAATTTATGTGGAAAGAACACATTTCACTCAAACTGTCCGATAAGCATGAAAAGAGGAAAATTATTGTTCTCTTTTGTTAAATTCACCAACGCTTTATTATTGATAAAAAAAATTATGATATCGATTACAAATGCATATTGTATGATCTCGATTTTTTTTTATATATTTTCTTCATTTTGAACTGAAGTGAAGAATAATTAATGTTCCTGTAAGAAAATCGAAAATGCAATAAAAAATTCCTATGGGTCTCAAAAAATTAATGAGATACCTGAAAAAAATTATTTCTATATAGTGGCAATATACTTTCATTACTGTCCTTACTTTGATAATTTACTTATTATGAAATTAAAACTCTAAATGCTTGCAAATAGGCTAAAATATCCTATAAAAAAATGCAGTGTTTATTGTGATTACATTTATAATAATATTATTATATTAATATTGCTGTAATAATAATGTATATCATTATAATGCAATGTTTATTGTGATACCATTTATATATTATTATTGTAGTAGAATACGTTCAAATTATGAACTTTTTGAGGGAAAGGACTGACTCTCTCTCTCTCTCTGAAGTTCCAAAACACTGCAATGAAACTTCTAAATAGTGTACAAAATAGATGTTATGCCAAGTCTGCGGCATAAGCTCCATACAAATGTTATTCCCTCGATCCACGTGAACTAGGCTAAAGCCTCGTAGTAGGCATGGCGATTCTTTCTGAAAAAGATCGATTTTTAAATCGATTCGAATCGTAACCTGATGAATCAATTCACACAAAAAAATCAAGGTCTAAAAGATCAATTTCTAAAACATCGATTTTTTTTTCAAGTCTGCATTTACAATGTAAATATAAATTCATTTTATGAAAAAAAAGAAAGATACCATATTAAAAGATCGCTTATCAGTAAAATCAGGGAAATTTTAGTTCAGGAAATTTTTTTTTTTTACACTCACAATTACTTTTATTTCCATATCAAAGTAACAGGTATAAAAGAAGACATTTATTTTCTAAATGTATTTGTTACATTAAAAAGTTTAGAAAATGGATAATATAGCTTATAGTTCCCAATGCTTAATATCTAAGCTTTTTAAAAACAACAGTCTGCCAAGTCTACTGGGATCTAAGCGGTTCCGCTCATCACTTGCGATGTTGCCGGCAATCGGAAAACGGCGTTTACAAGGAACCGATGATCCGACGATACTCATATACATCATGGCTATTGAGTGATGATAGAGTTTTTTGTTATTGCCAGTAAATTAATCCTTTAACCCCCAACACCCTAATATAACGGGTTTAAAGATAGTACATACAAATAATTGTAAGCAATTTTATGATTTTTAACAAAACAGAAAAAAAATCGAATGTCGATTTTCTAGGATGAAATATCGATTCACTTAATCGATTCAGTGCTACTACATATCGATTTAAAAGGTCAATTTTTTTGGCCGAAGAAATCGATTCTTCGATTAATCGATCTCAGATCTCCATCCCTACCTCGTAGAACGATTCGCCAATAATATGAACAATGTCAACATTTAAAAGAGAATGTAGTTTGAATAAAGGAAATAGGAGTCAAATTATAGGATCATTCGACATTTAAGTTAGAACGAAAATACCATTCGACGAAGGTGGTACGAATGGGTAACGAAACCATGACCGTAAAGAGCGGCAAGAAAGTAGACGTCGACCGAGAATGAGTGACAAAACGCGAGGACGCAGGGATCATCCGATCACCGTTCACAAGCCTTGATGCATCCTTATAAAAAAATCGACGTGTAACTGAGACACCAGTGACTTCAATGGCAATTGACAGGCAAATCAACGAAAGAGGGCCTACATCTCATAGGCCATTACCTCGACTGCCCCTCGACTTTGGCCACTACAGATGGGTTTGCAGTGATACCGATCACATTTAACCTGGAATTTCTCAGAATGGAGTATAATTGTATTCAGAGATGATAATTACTTCGAACTGAGCCCCGATGAACTGACCGCATGACGGGTATTAGGACGTTCAAAACAACGAAGGTATACTCATCTGAGTATCATCATTCCACAACAACCAGGAATTTTGACTGTAGAGTCATTTCACTTGATAAACAGCCCCTTTCGGTTGCCATCTACTACAACCTTACAGCATGGTGGTACATCGACGAGATTCAACGCCCCGTAGTTACACTTATTGGTAAACTAATTGGTAACTAAAATTTGTTACACTTATTGGTAAACTAATTTAAATTTTGCAAAGCTAGCAGTGAATTTTATGTGTCGAGGAGGCATGCAGACGAAAAACAGTTTCTTCAAATTGGCCTTTAATAATCAATCATAAAGTCACTGCGCTCGTTACTGGAGCGATAAAAAAACAATAAGTTCAAAAATCAACATTACCAGAGACATCCGATTCGAACCGTCTTATAATATTGTAAAATGAATTTCTAATCTGAAAATGGTGATGCAACCTGCAGTTGCATTGCCAACCAGCCGTTCTCTCCCTCTAAGAGTTAAACCACTCACACACTTCTTATATTTCTGATTCTCCTTCCTTTTTTAGAAAAACTAACATGAGCCGAGTTTAAATACTCGCTCGATTTGCATTGCAGTTGCTGCCAACCACAAATCACGAAACTCAAAAAGATCGGGTTCGAATCGGTGTGCTTACTTTCATTGAAATCATGGAACGGGATTGGAAAAACAACACAAGGAGATCATAAAAATTTGGATCTGACTTTTTAAATGTCTAACAATCGGCCCCCTTTTTCCAATCTCGCACCATTATCTCTTACAAATCAGTACATTAATTTTAATCTATAATCACATGTTATACAATTTAACACAAAAAAATACATTTTATTCACAATCTTTATTGCAATAAACAAACTAATATTTTAATCTTAAAGAAACAAAGTCTTATTCTCTAAAAAGAAATAATTTTCTACAAAATTCTAACAATTTTTCCTTTACCATGGGTTTGGTAAAAATGTCCGCCAAATTATTTTTGGTAACTATATATTTAATTTGGAAAACCTTGTCGTATATCAAATTCCTTAGAAAATGATAACGAACATCGATATGTTTTGTTCTATAATTTTCTACCGGTGACTTTGAAAAACTTATAGCAGCTTGATTATCACAAAACATTACATTTTCACTTAATTCCAAATTTAAACTTTTATTATCAATTACATTCTTTAGCCAAATGAATTCCTTAGCTGCTTCTGTTAAACTAACATACTCAGCTTCCATGGTCGACAGACTAACGGATTTTTGCTTGAAAGTTCGCGATGAAATTGGAGTTTCGTCTATAAAAGTTATGAACCCTCCCATTGACACTCGATCATCCCTATTTGTAGCAAAATCTGAGTCTGAATAACATCTTAGCTTTAATGATTTAACTTTTTAAAGTTCTAATTTGTATTTTTGAAATACCTCGTCAAATGACTCACCTCGTAATTTTGTGTTACCTCGCGCAACTATAAGCGGGCCCCTTGTATCTAACAATTTTATTATTTTCATCATATTTAATGGTATAAACCCAACGGTTTTCTAAAATTTTTATATTATCCGGATGATCAACTAAATCCCAAATTTTACGTTCCTTCATTACGTTAATTTCTCTATCCATTGCATCATGCCATTTAGATGCGTCTTTGGATCTTATCGCCTGTTTGTAACAGTTAGGAATAGTTACTTCAACCATAAGAGCTTCTTGTTGCTCTGACAAATCTGAAAATCCCTGGGATTCGGTATTATCTTTTCTAAAATTAAATAAACTAGGATCATACTCAATATTATGCACCCCTCTTACAGTACCTCTCTATTTCGTTAAAAGAATTCAATCGGGTTTTTTCCCCTTCTAACGTATATTATACTATAATATACGTTAGATCCAGTTACTTTCCTACCTATATTTCGAATCCACTTAACCTCCGTACATTGGATCAAGCTATGATTATCGGAAGATACATCTGGTTTTTCAGATGTTGAGGGCGTATGCGTACTTGTCTTTGAAACTAAACGACTCGTTAATGAATCTTTTACTCTATCAAAATCATCCTCATCATCATAATCAGGAAGGTTTAAATTACATCCAAGGTTACTATTAACTTTTTGTCTAAAATTAATTCCCCTCTTATCTTCATCGAATATATATATCTTACATTAATAGTCTCGACTAATTTATTTTCATCTATCAACCATATTCTATAACCCTTAGTACGTTGTGCGTATCCCATCATAATTCCCATTTTCGCACGCATATCGAATTTTTTTCTAATTTGTTTTGGCACACCAGCATATGCCAAACATCCAAAAGGTTTTAGATGCAATACCGATGGTTTTCTACCTGAATATTTTTCGAAAGGCGTTTTGTTACTGTCTTTGTGACAAATTCGATTCCACGCATAAGTGAAACAAAGTAATGCTTCTCCCCAAAACTTATGGGGAACTTCACTAGACTTAAGCAATGTTTTGATGCCATCTAGAGCGGTTAAAATGAATCTCTCCGCGACCCCATTCATTTCTGGTGTATATGAATTTGTTACCTCATGCTTTATACCCAGTTCTGTCAAGAAATTATCCATATCCTTATTACAAAATTCTAGTCCGCCATCAGTTCTAACTGCTATTACCTTTTTTACTTAGAAAACGTTCTGCTCGTTTCTGAAATCTTATAAACGTATGAAATACGTCAGATTTATTTCGGATGGGAAATACAGTCACCTTTCTTGAATAATCGTCAATTATACTCAAGAAATATTTATTACCGCCTTGGCTTTCAGTTGGCATTGGACCACAGAGGTCCATATGCAACAATTCCAATGGACGTTTTGATCTTACGGCCCCCGTCTTTTTGAATGAAACTCTCTTGGACTTTGCTAATTTACACGGTGTACAATGAGTCTTACCATTATCAGTTAAGCGTGGGAGACCTTTTACACTATCGTTTTTACTAGTTTTTACCAAGTAATCGTTATTAACATGACAAAAGCGTTGATGTCATATTTCTATTGATCCGTTTTTTGTTTTAGCGGTTACATCACTAAAAAACTAATTTCTTTACTCTTTGGTATAATATAATGATCCGGCTTAAAAAAATACAAATTTTCATGGCGTGTCGCCGAGAACAATTTCCAGTCTTTATTAAAAACATTAATTTTACCTTTAGTACCCACAAAATGCGCACCTTTACTTTCTAATCTGGAACCGGATAACAAATTTCTCCTCAGCTTAGGATTAAATAATACATCAGTCAAAGTTATTTCATGAAAACTCCCCTTATATTTTACCCGAAATCTAAGTGTACCGATTCCTTCTACGGGACAACTTTTATCCTCCATGGCTAACGACATTTTCATGTTAGTTATCGGTTTAAGATCTAAAAATAAACTCTTGTCATTACAAAAATGACTCGTGGCAGCAGTATCTATTACCCAAACACCTTTATCAGAAGTTTTCCTCAAATAAGATACAACTAGTTACGAGTTGTTTATCTAGTTCTAAAAGACTACATTCAGCTTCACAAAATCTTAAATTTATATTAAACTCTGTGTTATAAAAGTTTCATTTACAGTTGAAGGAGATTTTTGTAGAGACTTTTTCTCTTTACAGTTTACTTTAAGATGCCCGTACTTATTACATACATAACACGGACCTATAGTCTTAATAGATTGTTTAACATTTTTAATAGTTTTACAGTTAAATACCTTACCACCTTTCTTTTGGTAATCATTCTTGTCATTTGGATCTCCATGAGCTGCAGCCGTAGCACCAGGTAACGTCTTCGACTTCTTCGAAGTGAAACTGCTCAAGTAAGCATTCTCCGCTTTTCTCCAAATCTTGTTTCATCAACTGAAGACGATTGGCTTCTAATATCAGCTCTGCTTCAATTTTGACAACTCTGAAGTCCTCTTCTTTCCATCTGTAGATTTGTTGCACGGTAGACTGGAATTCCTGAGGAAGCCACCTTATTAATTGAAAGCCTATGTACAGGTCGTCCAATTTATGACCCGCTTCTTGTAGTCTGGTTACCGCTGTCTTTACACGAGATATGAAGATTCCAACATCTTCCCCTGGTTGGTATTTTGTTCCAAAAAATTGATCTAATAGTTGAATTACTCTTGCTCTTGTGACTGGTTCGAAGTGATCTTTTAATATCTTCCATGCCACTACTCCGTCAGTTGTTTCCGTTATCAGATTTTTCAAATCTGAACTGATGTTAGTATAGATCAACGTATAACATCTATCCTTACGAAGTTGTAGATCTAGTTTTTCCTTGTATGTTGCCTCTTCATCGGGTTACTCTGGCTTGGTCTGTATTATAAACTGCCAGCAACCATAATGCATTAAGAGTACTTGCATATCATGCTTCCACGTGTTCCAGTTGTTTTGAGTCAACACTGATATCTGGTTGTTAAACTCCATATCTGTTACTCGATTTAGCGTACTAGCAACAGAGTTCATAAAAAAAATAGTTCTAGACTGGAACAGTATTTAAATAGACAAAGTTCATGGCCTGGTTCAACCGTTTAGCCTGCCTCGACACAATACATGGACTGGGCCCATAACCAAATTTGTTACACTTATTGGTAAGCTAATTTAAATTTTGCAAAGCTAGCAGTGAAATTTATGTGTCGAGGAGGCATGAAGACGAAAAACAGTTTCTTAAAATTGGCCTTTAATAATCAATCATAAAGTCACTTTGCTCGTTACTGGAGCGATAAAAAAACAATAAGTTCAAAAATCAACATTACCAGAGACATCCGATTCGAAACGTCTTCTAATATTGTAAAATGAATTTTTAATCTAAAATGGTGATGCAACCTGCAGTTGCATTGCCAACCAGCCGTTCTCTCCCTCTAAGAGTTAAACCACTCACACACTTCTTATATTTCTGTTTCTCCTTCCTTTTAGAAAAACTAACATGAGCCGAGTTTAAATGCTCGCTCGATTTGCTTTGCAGTTGCTGCCAACCACAAATCACGAAACTCAAAAAGATCGGGTTCGAATCCGTGTGCTTACTTTCATTGAGATCATGGAACGGGATTGGAAAAACAACACAAGGAGATCATAAAAATTTGGATCCGACTTTTTAAATGTCTAACAGTTACGTTTCCTTCCATGAAGTCCTAGGCTTATATTTCAACTTGATAATGCCCACCTCACGTGCACACATATCTCCATGCTTCTCCACACTTAACGTCATTGATCGCCAGATCTCTCTCCAAAAGAACATTCCCAGGCTGTGAAAAGCAGACAACTTCGATGCTAAGCGGAACGAAACTTTCATTTCTTACATACCCTCAATTACAATGCCTACTGAAGTTAATTGTTGTGATTTTTAAAAGATAAATTTCCTTTAGAAGAAAAAGTAAGCTATATCACGGGATTTCATAAAAACATTCCCTGAATCTAACAAACACAATATTCAAATAAAATCTTACTTAAGTAATAAAGAGTGTTTTTTTTCCAGGTATAGAAGTTTAAGTTGGCATTACTTTCCAAGATGGCGACCGATTTAACAGCTGTCAAGTGATTTATTCTCAGTTTGGTTTGGCAAGTCATCAAAACGATCATCAAGCAAGGCGTAGATTCGTCGAAGGGGCCCAAAACGAGATTGCCGTTGTTCCCGATTTTCATAAGCAAATTTTGTTTAGCGATGAAGCGCACTTCTGGTTGCATGGCTACGTCAACAAACAAAACTGCCGCATTTGGAGTGAAGCTAATCCACAAGTGTATGTCGAAACACCATTACATCCAGAAAAACTGATTGTTTGGTGCGCTTTATGGGCTGGTGGAATCATTGGTCCGTACTTCTTCAAAAACGATGAAGGCCACAATGTTACAGTCAATGGTGATCGGTATAGAGCAATGATTACTACCTTTTTCATTCCTGAATTGAACAATCGTGATGTCCAGGAGCTGTGGTTCCAACAAGACGGCGCAACAGGTCACACAGTTTGAGCCACAATCGATGTATTGAAAGACACGTTTGGTGACCGCCTAATTTCACGTTTTGGACCTGTGAATTGGCCTCCAAGATCTTGTGATTTAACACCGCTAGACTATTTTCTGCGGGGCTATGTAAAGTCATTGGTCTATGCGGATAAGCCACAAACGCTTGACCATTTGAAAGACAACATTCGCCGTGTTTTTGCCGATATACGGCCACAAATGTTGGAAAAAGTCATCGAAAACTGGACGTCCAGATTGGACTACATCCGAGCCAGCAGTGGCAGTCATATGCCAGAAATCATATTTAAAATGTAATGCCACAAGATTATCTTTCGAATAAAAAAATTCATGTCAATCGAACAAAACATCGTTGTTTTATTGCAATTTAAAGTTCTATACCTCTAAAAAAACACCCTTTATAATTTAGGAAAATACACGAGTATCCTGATATTAAAAAGACTTAAGTGATTTTCAAAGGCTTGCCTGTTGATATACTACCCAAATATATTCTAGAAGCATTTAGGCTATGACGTGGCTCTGGATATTCCGGTCGACCTTTAATTTGGTAGGAGCTGACCCTAAAATTCTTGGAGTGGGAAAAGTGCGTTTCTGGTAACTGAATTTAAAACTAAGATACCACTACCAATTTGCTAAATTTAGTTAAAATGTATTAAAAAAATCTATAAACTAGACAAATCTTTTATTTGAATATACTGACAGTTATAAAAAGAAAACTTTACTGGTATTCTTACAACTGCCATCTATTCGAATATATTCTTCAGAAAACTGCAAACTTAAAATTCGTAGTCTCAAATGTAGTCCTCAACATCGGGCCGACAATTTATTAAAGAAAATGAAAACAATTAGCATAAATTACATACAGATGGATCTTTTTGTTATATTGAAAGGACCCAAACCTCAATACACACACAAGAACAATTCTGTAAAATAAATAAAATTTGTATCCCTTGGAGAAAAAAAGATTTGTTCTTCGGTTTCACATCCAGATCCACACTATCTTGGAATTTTTTGATACCCTTTTAGAACATCCTTTAAGAAGAACTAAACATTTTCAAGTTTCTCTAACTTAAGTTAAGATCAGTATTTAATAAAGTTAAACAAGCAAAAACCACTCAGGACAAAATTTTCATTCTGAACGAAAAGTTAATGCCCTTCCCTAAAGATCTTCCTGCTGTTCCTTAATGACTTTTCGTTACTTTGTTCTTGGAAACCACAAACACAATGGTGGTATTAATAAACCTCTAGAATTTAAACAGTCCATAAGTAAATAGAATCCGGGCATAATTCTCATACAAGGAAAACGCTCTTTCCACCTTCAGTTAGATTTAAAATCTCAAAATGCCTTATTTACAGAAATGATGATATCTCTACAGAAACAAGGGAAGAAAGTAATTCTTATAAAAATGCATAAACTTTCTTTATCCCAACATGCAAATCTAAGCCTACATTTTTTTGAAACAACAGCTATAACAATGAACTTCCTCCTAATTTTCTTCCTGGTTTCGTCCGCCTTCTGTAATCAATTACTTTTTTCTAAAATATATTTTCTTTATTTGAAAATTAAAATTAATAACTGACAAATAGTAGTCTTATGCTATAATACATACATATAACTTTTTTTTTACAAATATAACTACTCTCATAGAAAAAGTAAATCAATGAAAATAACTTATAAAAATAAAATAATCATAAAAATGAGAGAGAATTGTATATATTCCTATTAAAACAGCGTTTCTCAAACTGTTGCGCGCGTCCCCTAGGGGAGCGTGATAACCCTACCAAAGGGCCGCGAGCATATCGAAAAGTCGAAAATAAAATATTTAAAATGATTATCAATTTAATGATAGAAAGCAAAAACAAAATACATTCAGACATAATAAAAAATAAAATACATATTCACACTGGTATAAGATACGTATAAATGTATTAGTAGGGGAAAAATTATTATTTGATAATTAATTGATCCGCAGTAAACTGATAATAAGTTTAGTAATTACTAGTGACTTACATGGGCTTGTCATGTACAAAATTATACGAAATGTAATACTTATCTTGAAAATTTGTGTAATTAATATTTATAGTCGCATTGTGTGTGTGTAGCTTTAGCGCGTCGAAGTACATTATTATTGCATTCAATACATAGTTGTATGTGGAAGGAAAAGAGGGGAGTCCGATAAAAATTATGATTGAAAACTGGGTCGCAAATATTGAAAGTTTGAGAAACACTGTATAAAGGTATGTATTTTTCTACATACTCTTAAAAAAACCTATAACATGAACATCTAAATTTATAAGCTCTATATAAAAAATTTTCTCAGCTCTGGTCAAGACTTACTTGCAAGTACTTCTACTAACCAAACTAACTCAATTGAGAGGTTAAACATCATTCAAGGTTAAGAACTCCAAATTTCAACTGATTGACCGATGTCCAATTACTCACATGTAGGAAGTTCTATAAGTCGTCAATCCGGTATAGTGGTTAACGACGCTGACTACTGTACCGTAGGGCCTGAGTTCGAATCCCGGAGAAGGCTTGGATGTTTGTAAATGTATAGTGCCTTCACGGCATGGGGGTACTTTAAACTGCCATCGAGCCGCAAGTCCTCTCGTGACGTTAGTGGCAAAGGGTGAGAGGTGGGATGCCCCTTCCCAGGGTGTTCTCCCTCAAAATTGGGGTGAAACCGAGCTAAATCGTACTGTCACCTGTATGGTGCTCAATGCTACGGCCAACGACAGGCGTATATCTAGCCCCTTGCCATGATGAATTTTGTGGGCCTCGATCAGACTACGTCAGATTGATTGATTGAATATTAACGTCGCACTGTTCAGCTACACGAGGGCTTTTGGCGACGGACCACGTAATTTTGAACCATGGTCAAGTGACGTGGACGACACCTGAGCTGGCACCCCCCTCTCCTAACTACCACACCACACCAATGGGAGGACATTTCAGCTCTCGACAGATTTAACATGCATCGCTGCCCTACACGGCGGGTCTTTAGTGGTACTGGGCTCGAACCCGTGACAAAGCAAGCCACAGTCCGATACCTATACCACTCGGCTACCGCGGCCTCAGACTACGTCAGACAGGTGGCATTAGCAACAACAACAGGAAGCTCTATGATGTAATCCATAAGGTGTACCACTTATTGGATCTCGAAGATGAATTCCGAAAACAAAATGCTTGTCTATAGCTCTTTTCTTGACCTACCATAACTTACGCCTACCCATTTTTAAGTTATGCAACAAAAAATACAAATTTTAAAACTCTCCAAAGAACTTTCCCAAATTAATTCTCATAATATGCTAAGTACGTTGGTTCATGTATAATGTTGAGTTTGACATACTAAAATTTTTACAATAGAAAATTTCATCAATTGACTATCTGAAAAGTTCTTAAAAACTATTTGATATTAGCAAAACTCTCTCTCTCGAAAGAATTTAAAATTTATGATACAGGTTCTAATCTTAAGAGATAAAAAATAAAATAAACATCAATTAAACCCTATCATGAGTCTTGGGAAGATTACTTCTCATGTACATGATGTTACAAAATACACTTGTGAGAAGCGCAAAACCCATTATAATACATTGGCCTTGCTATTATAACGATGGAAAGACTAATTCCCGCTTCAGTTTTGTGCTATTGCACGTAATCTAGAAATGATACCTGTAAATCGGACAAAAGAAAAGATGATACTGAAGAAGAAGTACCTTATCCAAAAGCTGTCGCTGTATATAACGGTGTCGTGGGAGAGGTTGATCGCTTCGATCAAAGAAAAGAAAGATACCAATTAAGAAGATCCGTAAAACGGTGGCATAGTATCTTTTATTTTCTTATTGACCTTGCCATCATTAATAATTTCATACTGTGGCAAGTGAACAAAAGAAGCAGAAGTTTAAACCAGCTCGTCAGCTAATAGACGGATATTCCTCAAGAAAAAGGAAAGGACTTCCTGCTAGCTTCCAAGCAAAGAAGTGTGTAGTTCTGGAATGCCAAAGATGGTTTCAAGATGGTTTGGCTTATGATTCATAAGCCAAAGATGGTTTCCAACTATAGACGATGTAGGAAATGCCGCAGAAAAGGACAAGGAAAGAGGGTCCACTACATATGTGCAGAATGTGACGTTCTCTAGTGCATTACAACATACTTCTCTTTTCATCGCAAATAATCGCCCTTAAATTTAATTTTCTTTATGACGGTAAGTGGTTTCTTGGGAAGTATTCTTTCCACCCCTAAAATTTAAATGTAAACATAAAATCCGGACAAAATAAAATATATTTCCTTGAATGACATTGTTCAATTGTTAATAAAACATGAAGAAATGCGAGAAAATTAAAAAAGAAATAAATGATCCAAGAAAGGGTTAAGCGAAGCGTTAGTTTCCTTTTATTAATCTCTTGACACTCGCTTTCAAATTCATCGTTCAATTTATCTCTTTTGATTCCACTTTTGAATTTTCATGTGATGTATTTTTTCTCCTCAAACAATGCGATTCTCGGGTCCATATTAGCAGTTAATACTCAAGCCAAGTATTTCCTATTTTCCTAATTCTATGTTTGTTCAATAGAGATACATTCATCCCCAACTTTATACCATTTTTTCATAACTTTCAAAAATTCAATATTTAAGTGGATCTCGCAGTCAGAAACAAAAAGAATAACGAAAATTAAATTTCAAATTATTATTTATATTTTAATTTCGTTTCTATCTTATCCAAAGTTCATTCGAAGTCAATTATGAATTGTAAATAAAATGGAGTTATTAATTTTTTGCAATTACGAAATTTAAGTTATATTATTATTTTATTTATTGTTATTTAAGTTTCAAAATATTCTATATACTTGCTTTTTAATTAAAAATTGTTCCATGATGTTAAGAATTCGAAAAATTTCATTTAAGATGCAAATGATTTATCTATTGAGATCATTTAACTTATTTAAAATTTGCAATTGCTTGCTTTTTTCTTCAGCAATATTTGTTTATTACAAAATGCCGTGTACTTGTATGCACAAAGTACTACACTCATAGATATAAAAAAATTGCACTCTAAAAACTCTTGTGGGATAGTAACTAAATTTGGCGTGAAGATACCTGTCAAGCACATATTTAATGATTAAAAATTAAAAGCGATAATATGCAGCATAATGTGGAGTTGAGTTTCACTTTCCCTTGCACGTAAGAAAATATTAGCAGATACTTTTTTTCTTATACTGAAACTATTGTAAGCAGACGTTCTGCATTGGGGATACCGTCACTGTGCCATCCGAAGTAGCATAATGTTGTCAGAGTTAAAGAGGGGAAGAATCCTGGGGATGATAGAAGTCATGGCTCGATAAGTAGTCCACTACTTATGTCAGGGATGGCGAACCAGTGACACGCGTGCCATTAATGGCACATGATACAATATTTTGGACACGCCAGTGATCAAATTGGATTGCAATTTATTTCAAAATAACAAAGTTCACTATGAAGTGTTATGAACAAACACAAGTGATCGGTCGCGGGGCGGCGGGGAGCACACTCGTTCGTTATTGCCTTACCTTAGTTACGTCGTAGACTACGGTTGCTTATGAAACAAAATTTGTCTAAGCATATCATAGTCAATTTTGTTGACACAACTGTATTTTAAAGTTTATTTGAGTTATATTTACGATTTTTAACTGTTATTTATCATGGCTAGTTCTGAAAAAGAACAAAACGTGCAAGATAGTGTGAGTGTTCTGGAACAGTGGTATGCAGAACATCGTCAGTAACACGGCATTTTGAAACAAAGCACAAAGCCTCCTGTCAAAAAAGTGAACCACAGCAAAAATAATTAATTGTTAAGAAACCTTTTGGTGGATTACTCCAATTCAACATGCATTCTATTAAAAGTAACATCTTACACAGTTCTAATATAAGTTATTTGTCTTACAATCTGCAACAACAGAAGTCACACTAATGTTACTTTACTTTGAATTACGCTTATTGTGACGGGCTCGTCGCGCTTTCCATTAATTGTCCTCCTGGGTTCTTTGGGGCCAAAAAGGGCAAATTCTTTCCAACCAAATCCAGAAGCGAAGCGTGATTATACAAATTAAGAACTTTTTAAATAGCAGAAATTAAGCGTATGAAGGGTGGCCTTTAGGAAGTGATTATGCTAGTCTGTGGTTAGGAGTGTTAAACTTAAAAGTGAGCAGTTGTCCGATATTCAAGAGTTCAGATATTCGTGCCAGTACGTTCAAGTCAAGGTGGATACCATTCCACGCGAGATAAAGAAACTACATCTAGTATTCGAAAAGAGTTGCTGCTACCTAGGATACAGAAGTAGGACCGTTCTATTAAAGACTAGGAACTGAGTATACACAGAGGTTAGGAGTAAGCGGTAAAGTTAAATATAGTGGTAAGGTTCGCGCTTATTTGGTAATACGTATTGTATGTTTCTTCACCTCAGATCCGCTAAGTTTAAATATAAATATTATCATTTATAGTGTTTAAGTAAGATCTTTAAAAAGATGTATTAACATTATGGCAACGCCTGGTTCTTCATTCACTCCTACATCACTAGGTCACGAGGAGAACTTAGAAATAAGGCATCACCTACAGGCAAATGGTTTACAGTATAACCAAAACATTTACAACTATACAGTGCAAATGGTATTTTTTCGTTTTAAATAAAGAATTTTGAATTGTTAGTATTTAGTTTTATTACTGTACCAATAATTGCAAATCAAAATTATTTGACGGCACGTTTATACCTCATTAAACACTTCTTTAGAAAAAATGGCACGTTGGTCCATAATGGTTCGCCACCTCTGATCTAGGTCATTTTGACTTAACCGTGAGGAGGTATTGTGACCAGTGGACAACAGAAAGGTCACTCGTACGATGACCAGATTCAAGACGCTCTCATCAGTACAATAACAGAGAAGACCATTGCATCATCCAACTAGTACACATAGCACCAAGAGTATCGTTGTCGACAAGTGGACACAACAGCATCTTCACTATGAGCCCTGTGACATCCCTTAAAACCACAAGGAACCTGGCTGAAGGATACTTAGCATTGCGACACTATCACGCATGTTATCGAAGACACCAACTAACTTTCGTCTCTTTTAGGCAGTGCTTCTCAAACTTTCAATATTTGTGCCCCAATATTCAATCATAATTTTCATCGCATTTCCCTCCATACAATAACAATGAATTGAATTCAATAACACTATACATTGACGCTAAAGCTAAAATACGATTTTAATTTTTAAGTGCCACCGGCGTATATAAACGTCTCGCTCAGCCAGTGCGTTAACTGCCCAGGACGTATATATACGCCTTCGTGAAGTACGATCTTTTCTGTGAACTGCTATCTATGAAATTATTCCGAAGGCTTTGGAATGCAATAGAATGACCTTGATAGTGTTTGCTAAGGATTCAGAGTATTTGCTAATTTATTCCTTCCCCGCTAATGCATCATATACATGTTGACGAAGGCCTACGTTTTAAACGGTGGAATTGAGGAGTGAATAGCGAAATTTTTAATCGGAATTTAAGGGATTAATTATAAACGTACAAATTATCAAGATAAGTGTTAATTTTTAAATATAATTTTATATATGACAATACCACGGGGTCACTGGTAATTATTAAACTTGTTCCTAACTTAGTATTGTTAAATTAATTATAAAATACATTGCGCTCAGAAGTGATGTATTTATAAATGTATTTTTTATTAGTCAGAATGTATTTTGTTTGTATACCTTTAGTAAATTAATAATTGTTTTCAATAATCTTTTATTTTCGATTTTTCAATATGCTCGCGTCCCCCTTGTAGGGTTAACACGCCCACTTAGAGGGGCACGCCCCACAGTTTGAGAAACACTGCCTTCAGGTATGGTGTTGTGTTCGACGAGGTTGGAAGGCATCCGATACAGATTGTATTCAGCGACTAAATGAGTTTGAATTTTAGCAAGGAGGACAACGTGTGTAGAGGCAATATGTTGTGATTTCCTCAATCTAACCATCGTTTTACAGAGGCACGCCGTTTCCACAGCTAGTGTAATGGCATCGGGGGCTGGTACATACAACATCCGGTCGCCTCCACTAGTAATCTAAGACAACATGACAATTCAGCGTACGTTCTTGACATCCTGCAGTCATATGTATTGCTATTCATGATGCGTCTTTTAGGAGGCATTTTCTATAGAACAATGCTCGGCCATATACAACAAGGATGTCATAGGAATGTTTCAATCACATTGCTTCTCATCTATCACCTGCTTGATTTCCAGATTTGTCTACTTGGTATGAAAAATGGAACAGCTAACGCATTTAGTCGAGCTAGAGCAGGGGTGGCGAACCTTATGGAGCAACGTGCCATTTTTTTCTAAAGAAATGTTTAATGAGGTATAGACGTGCCGTCAAATAAATCTGACTTGTGATTATTGGAAAAATAATAAAACTAAATACTTATAACTCTTGTCTCAAAATTGTTTTCTACGAAAAATACATTTCGCCGTATAGTAGTAAATGTTTCAGTATACGTGTAATTCAAACTAAATTAACAGTGGTGGGACTTCTGTTGCTGCCGATTATAGGATAAGTAACTTAAATTAAGGATTGCAAGATGTTTCTTTTAGCAGAATGCAAGCTGAATTGGAGTCACCTTCCAAACGGTTTTTATGCGAGTCTTTGATGTTATTCATCTCTGAAAATAATGACTCGCAGACATAGGTAGATGAACATATGATTAAAATAGCATGATCCAGCTTCTCCAAACAGTTAAACGTAGCTGCAATCGAATTCCATGTTTCCAAAATTTCGTTATTGGCATCGGCTGCGCACTGTGACCGATCATTCAAGTTTGTTCGTAATACTTCATAGTGAACTTTGTTATTTTGAACTAAATTGCAAACCGCTTTGATCGGCGGCGTGGCCAAAATTTTGTGTCGCGTGCCATTGGTTCGTCATCCCTGAGCTAGAGGTTCGCTTACGAAAACTGCAGAATTAGAACATGCGGAGCACCATATGGAATATGAATGCTTCTATTCTAGTCCATATTGCATCATGCATTCACGCTAGAAATGATCCAACAAGCAACTTGCATATAAAAAAATCATTTGAATATCATGACATTTCATCAGAGAAAGATACAGATGATAAAATTACTTTTTTTACTGTCATAAAATAAATTTGAATCATTTCTAATCAAAAGGTCGGAAAGTTAAGGTCATTTACATAAAGTGTTCATTAATTTCTGAAACTTCATGACACTCTAATCAACTTTTTTAGAAGTTCATCCATATTATTATCTACAAAAACATGGGGGAAAATTTAATTTGTGCATAATGTAGTAAAAAGAATTTTCTTTAAATTATCATATATAATTGAAAATTGATAATTTTCAATAAAGTTTTAGTAAAATGTTTATGTCATACTTATGTCAAATTTTGTGAAACTTGTTTGGAAATTCTAAACATTACAAGTAAAAACTTTTGAAAACATTCAGAATAGTTTAAAGAAATGTTTATACCTTAATGTGTGTGTGTGTGTGTGAACATAAGTACTAATGTAACAAATATTCATACGAATATTTAAAATAACTTATGAAATATTTTTAAATTAACTTATGAAATAATTTGTAAAATTAACAAATTATTTCCAGGTTGTTTTTTTTTGTTGATCCTGAAAAATCGGATTTTTTTTCTTTTTTAAACTATTATAGATCCTTTAAATACTTTAGGTCACTAATACTTTGCAGAGAAATGGAAGTTAAAGAATATTTTTTACATGTTTACATTTACAAAACTTCTCGTCAAATATTTATATAGAGATTAGGAAAAATGTATAAAATCCAAAATAACCAATGATTTTGTCTATATAATATCTGCTTTTTAAATATACAATAACAATGGTAGGTTCGGTTTTTTGTATTCGTTCGTGCTCTCGGTGAAATTAGTGCTCAAAATTCAAATGAAAGTAAATGTCCAGACACAAGCACGTAATTCGCATTCACCTTCTTGCCACTTTTGTTAGCAAAGATTTGAACATAATTTTAAATTCACTAAGAACGCAGTAAATTATTTTGAAATTCTACGCGTACATTAATTACTATTTTAACTAATTTATACCAATTTTTAGATTTGAGAGCAATTATTCCGTAGATAGAGATAGCAAAAATTTCTGACAACTTGAAAAAGAATTTACTTAGCTTTACAAAACACACTCACATGTAAATAAGCATACGATTGAGTTTTTTTTATTTTTCAAGCGGCTTTAAATTATAATTACCGTATTTATTCGAATCTAAGCCACTATCTATTCTAAGCCACACCCCAAATTTCCAACATGTTGCTGTGATAAAATAAAAAAATAGTATAAAATGGTTTTTGGATATCAAATATTTTTTTTAATGAAATTAAAGATAATTTAAAATGAGAGCTAATAAGAAGTGAATACTCAATTTATTTTAACAGTATTAAAATCTTTTAAATAAGTACATAAACCTGTAAATGCTCCAACTGTCAGTGTCCTGTTCAATTTCCCCCATCCAACGCATTTTGTGCCTTCAATTCTAAGCCGCACCCGATTTTAAGTAGCATTAACATTGGGAAAAAAGTGGGGATTAGATTCGAATAAATGCAGTATATTTAATCAGGAAAGTTTAAGCTTAATTGGCTTGAGATTATATCTTTTTAATCAAGCAATAAAAGCACAAATATATTACATGAAAAAAAATATGATTGCATAAGACTTGATATGTCTAATCTACCACAAATTTCTAATCAGAAAAAGAAAACTTGCCCTCCAAAAAGTATCAAAAGTTAATGGTATAAAACAAAAAGGAAGTGGTAGCCAAAATCCCTTGAGGCTCTTCTTTGAAGAGATTTTTTTAACTTAATCAATGGACATCTCATCTAAAAATGAATCGTATCCTATAAAGATGGAGGACAATGATATTATCAAACCATAAAGCAGCCCATGGCTAAAATCTATTGTTCTAGTAAAATGAAAGTATAACTTTGTATAAAAAGGAGCAGTTGAATAACTTTATTAAGAAATAAGAACGATAGGAAGACTTCCTCAGTTGAACCAAGAGACAATTTTAAAGCTTTTGTAATCTGTTACGTGATTTTTCATTAAAATCCAGAACATAAATCTATAGACAAAGAGATACAAATATATATAGCTATATTTATTTTCTCACACGCGAACGTAAAGAATATTAATCATATTTTGTCTTTTATCGGGTTCGGGTAATAAACTTATTAAAAGATTTCGAAACCTTCAAACGGTAATTTAATTTTTAACAATCAAGAGGGCAATTGTTATAACTACCAATAAATTGGTCAGCTCACCACTTTTAAACTTTGGTTGTTACAATTCACACCTGCTTTCACCGATAAGGAACTCAATATTATATTTCGCCTATAAGCGTTTTATTCATTTAAGGCGGGGTTTTCAATCTGTTGCTCGCGAGCCAAGAATGGCCTGCTGAAAACATTTTAGTGGCCTTCATATAAATTTGAGGCAATTTAAAAAAAAATCCTGTCTGCCTTTTTGTCTTAAAAACGCCTTTTTTGCTGTTATTTTTAATATTTTGTTATATTATGCATAGAATATCAGAAATTTTCGAAAGAAAGGCGAACTATTATCTTTGACTGTCGACTTTCATTTAACTTTTTTGAAACTAGTAATATATATACAAATCTGTGAACACCATCGCTTCCCTAAGAACCAGTTGTAGTCTTGTAAAACAAGCTTCCTTTTTTCACATTTCCTACTATTAGCTTACACTCTCCCTAAATATATATATATATATATATATATATATATCTTCTTCAAATTTTCAATCGTTTATAAAATACTTTTTATTCATCTACTCAAGTACAAATACATTGTTTTAAACTTTTTAAACTAAACTTTAAACTTTAATAGCACTTGATATTACTACAGTTTTTTTCAAATATTGATTCATTAATTCTATTTAATTAATGAATACATAGTAGCAAACAAAAATAATAGTCCTACACTATACATAAAAAGAAAAATCGCTCGTTGTGTCTTTGTAGCGTATTGGACCTCTAATCCAAAGGTCGTGAGTTCGAATCCCACCTGGGATGGCCTAATTTCTGAGCATGTGATTTCTTTTTACCATACTATTTATTGGAATAACTAAATTTAATTAATGAAGAAATAGTAACAAACAAAAATAACAATCCAGCACCATATATAGAAAAGAAAATGGAAATTTGCAAGGAAATTCGCTTTCTATTTTGCCACTTAATATTATGATTCTTTCATATATACATATATATATATATATATATATATATATATATATTAATTGTAATTATTTAATAAGAAGTAACTAAAATAAAATTTTTCTCTTTGTTGATCTAACTAGTAATTGTGTGTGTGTGTGAATTAAACTTTATATATAAATATATATATATATTACTTATTTTATATAAATTTCCTCGCTACAACAGTTTTTGATAGTCGTGTGGGTCACAGATTACTGTAAATTTATTGATGTAGCCCGAGGATCATTGTAAATTTATTAATTTAGACCTCGAGCGTAAAGTGTTGAAGACCCCTAATTAAAGGTATTTTTTTAAAATTCAAACAAAAAAGAAACTCAAATTCAAGTAATTCTATAAATTAAAAAAAACACTAACAATAATATAATTTTATTTTCATTTAAAATGTTGTATTTAAGAGTTATGTAATTCTTTTTATTAGCAGTGTGACTTCATTTAAAAATTATATAAAATTAGTAAAATATTGTGCTTCAGTTATACGCAAAAGTAAATTTAAATAACAAAAAGAGAAAAAACAATATACTTCAGAATCATCGTAAATTGAGATTGAATAGTTTTCTGAATTAAAATCGTTTTAAAAAGTAGGTGTGTCTTCATTGTGCTTAAGGTATCCGACTACGTTAGGAACCGTTATTTTAAAAAAGCGCATAAATGGATAATTTTCATGATGTTTAGTGTCACTTAGATTAGATTACAGGTATAAAATTGTTTTAAGGACATTGTGATAAAAAAAAATTATTTAAGTACAATATTTCGGCAAAAAATTAACTTAGAATAACCTTTTTTCAAAATGTTCTCCTTTTGTGAAAAATGCTTCTATTATAATATAATAGTTTGCCTGTATATAGCTCAGACCCCTATACAGAGGATGAACTATGATTTTTGAAAAATTCACATTATTTTTAGAATTACAACCAATTGAAATAATTATATCGGCGTTTTTTTCAAAAATTTCTCCCCTTTGTTGTCGTAAAACATAGATAAACCCACTTCTAAGTTATATATTGCAAAAATTCTAGTTGCACTTCTGTAAAGAGGTTTGAGCTACGTACAGGCGAAATATTATTATAATAGAAACATTTTTCACCAACGGAGAATATTTTGAAAATGAGTCATTTTTTGTCAAAATATTGTACTTAAATAACTTTTTATTGTAATACTATTCTTAAAACAATTTTATATGCATTTTCTAATCTGATCGTTGATGAACTGGATGGAGTGCCTAGGCCTGTCGGCCTAAGTAATTTTCTAATCTAAGTGAGACTAAATATCATACATATTATCCATTTATACGCTTTTGCAAAATCACGTGTCCGAAAGTAGTCGGATACCTTAACATGCACTCCGTGATACTATATATAAGAGTAGAAAATTAAATTTAAACTAATTTTTTTAACACAACAAACACTTTTAAGAAAAAATATATAAAAAACAACAAGCATTGATTTCGATATTATAATCATCATTAGAGTACTATGATAAAAATATGGATAAAAATAAGGTTTTACAATGATTTCCTAATACAAAATTATGTATGAATACAATTTACAAGCAGATCATAATAGTGAATGTTATAATAATTTTTTGAATGAGATAACTGATTTTTAATATTAAATAATTCATATAGCAAAATTAGGAAATTTATGAAAATTAATTGGATACATTCAAAAACATTTAGGCTATATTTATAAAATCTTTAAATAAAAATGTATACATTATACACTGCTGGACAATTGCTAAGGACGGATAACACTATCATCCATAGCAACCACAAAATGAAAGGAAGCAAAATGTGGAAAATTAGAATAAGTGCGGGATATTAGTAAGAAGAAGTATGAGTATGCAAATTTTTTTTCCACGTCTGTTCATCACGTGATAGCGTTCATAAGAGCTTTAAAGGTTTTGACACGTGTGGACAGTTGTTGTTTCAATTCAAAGTTTTACAGGAAAGATTTAATACACGAACTTAAAATTTTTGGCATGTCTTCCCGACATCACATAGACGATTTTATGCGTGGCCGAATTATTGGAAAGATCGAAGAAGGGCGAAAAATAACAGATGTTGCCAGGGAGTTCGACATCGCTCACAGCGTTGTTTCACGGCTGTGGAAGTCATTTAAAACTACTGGAATGTGTAGTAGACGGCACGGGGGAGGTCATGTTAGAAGTACGACGCCTGCAGAAGACAGATATATCGTCCTATCAGCAAAAAGGAACAGGCGCACCACAGCTCAGCAGGTGGCAAATCAGTTTCTTGCTGCCTCAGGAAAGCAGATCTCCCGAAAAACTGTTGCCAGATGTTTGAGGGGAGGAGGACTATACGCATGCAGACCTGTTGTGTGTCCCATTGACCAGACAGCACCGTACTGCCCGTTTGCAATGGTGTCGTGAGCATCACAATTGGACTGAACAGGACTAGGCATGCGTACTATTCTCAGATGAGAGTAGGTTCAGTCTGTCATCGGATTGTAGACGCCAACTGATCTGGCGCAAGAGTGGTACTGCTTATCGTCCAGAAAATATCCAGGGAAAGGACCCATATCCGACATGCAGTATCATGATGTGGGCCGGCATCATGATCAATGGCCGCACGCGCCTACATGTGGTTGCGAATGGAACTATGACGGGCCAACGATACATTGATGAAGTTCTACTTCCTCATGTTCGTCTTTTCCGTGGTGCTGTCGGTGATAAATTTGTTTTTATGGACGACAACGCAACATGTCATCGAACACTCGCTGTTCAGGATTATCTAGACAGCGAGGGTATTCAACGTCTCGTATGGCCAGCGCGTTTTCCAGATCTAAACCCCATTGAAATTGTGTGGGATGCTTGAGGAGGCAAGTTGCTGGTCGAAACTATCCTCCGACAAACAAGAACACCCTCATCCGTGCACTCACAGAGGAATGGGATAAATTGCCTCAACAGCTGATGGATAATGTTGTGCAAAGTATGGTACGACGTGTGGAATGTTGCATCACACTCCACGGTGGACATATCCCGTACTGATACCTTTCTTTAAGGTGCCTGCTGACTTTTAGATGCATTGTTCCATTTCTCCGTACGCAGATCAAATGAACATTTTTTTTCTTTCAGATGTTTCACAGCTTTTGTACTTTCCAGAACAATAAATATTCTTTATTCTAATGTCTAAACAGTGTGGCAACTATATTTTATCATACTAGGCTTCATGTCTCGCTTAATGTTATGCTACATAGCAATTTGTGATCCGTCCTTAGCAATTGTCCTGCAGTGTACAAATTTTACATAGAAAAAAATTTTAATTCTGAAGGTACTTTTAAGCAGAGAGAATATAAACAATATGACGTCACTTTAAAGATAACTCCATACCTACAAATTTTTTATTAAATCTAAAAAATATGTGAATTTGAAATTTATATTACTATTTAAGGAGAACAAAAATAGTTTTAAATGAATGTAATTTTTTATTTAAGATCATCGCAAAAAACACAAAGTTTTAAATTTTTTTGTAAGAATACGTTTTTGCACTATGAAGAAATAATAATATCAAATTACAAGTTTAATATGCTGGTTTTCAAAATTAAGAAAATTTACATATTTAGTAGAATTTTTTACAAAGTTATGAATGAAAGGAAAAAGTGATGCTTCAATAAATTTGGATCACTTTAGTGTCGACTGCGTGAGTATATACATGTCTGTGTGTATTTTTAAAGGGATCGTATATTATTATTATTATATTTTAATTCAAATGTGCTTGTGAGGGTTGCGGTAGCCCAGTAGTAAAGGTATCGGATCATGGCAGGCATGTCATGAGTTCGAGCCCAGTACCACTAAAGACCCATCGAGTAGGGCAGCGATGCACGTTAAATCTGTCGAGATCTCAAACATCCTCCCGTAGGGGTGGTGTGGTAGTTAGGAGAGAGGGGGTGCCAGCTCAGGTGTCGTTCACGTCACTTGATCATAGCTCAAAATTACGTAGTCCGTCGCCCAAAACCCTCGTGTAGCTGAACAGTGCGACGTTAATATTCACTCACTCACTCAAAGGTGTTTGTGAAAAAAAATGTGTGTTTTTCAATAAACTGTGCAGTATTTATTTATTCAAAGTGAACATTAAGTCAAAAATGATAGCAAATGATTACTTCAGTTATAATAAGAGATTTTTATTAAATCTGTAGGATCAAATTTTCATTTGAATATTTCTCCTTTAGAAGTCAATCATTCTAATAGAATTTACTTGAAATATTAGTGAATTTATGTATTATAATACATATATTTTTATTTACTTTTAAACCAATGCTCAAAACTTTAAAAAATGCCTTTTAGACAGATTTCTCGAAAGTTTCTGAATGAAAGCTAAAACCTATATTTTCAAATAACATAACTTAGCTCAGTGGCTGAACAGCCCATGAGGGCCAAGGCTTTTTGTGCCCAACGCAGTATACATACAATGTGCCATACGCGACATTGGGCCCTGAGGTGCATGAGTAGATGTTCCAGTCAGGTGGTCAGTCTGACGCGAAACCCCCAATGTTAAGTTCCCAAGCAAGTTTGGTACTCATTTATCGACCCACTGAAGGGATGAAAGGTTGAGTCAACCTTGCCTAGCTCGGGGTTTGAATCTCGGACTTGTGGCATTGATGCGTTATTTTCAAGTACAGATGCAAATATTTAGTGTCAATTATTTAAGCTCACATGTGTGCGTGAACTGTGCATTCGGAGGGATATGCTTTGAAAGTTAACTTACCAAATTTGACGTTTTGCTCGTTTGCACGCCTCTATATTTCCTTTCTTACTTTCTTTCTTTTTTTTATAGGTTTCGAAGAAATTTAAAAGCAAACAATGAAAACGAGCAATCAAAAAGTTTGTAGGGGAAAAAAGTGAAGAATTTTCGGGAAAATTAAGGCAAGGCAATATCGGCCAGATTTCTAGAGACTTTAACATAACACCCTGTGTTTTATATAGCTTTTATCAAGAGTTTAATTGAACTGGATACGTAGAGAAAAGGATTGAGAAAAAGTCGTACAAAAGACACGGCGATCAATTATGATCATTACTTGTCCATAACAGCGAGGAATAAAAAGAATGCAACTTCTCAGCTGTCTCACAAACCTCATGCAGTACAGGAACCCGTTTCAAGGGTTTTTATTTCTAGGAAATTGTATGTGATATAGATCTGCTAGCCAGAAGATTTTTGCTTACTTCTCACTCATTTATATACGCGAAAGACTCCATTTGGTATGATGCAGAGGACAACGAATTAGAGCCCACATCAGCGATATACAGTTCTATTTACTTATGAATGTAGAATCAGCCGTACCATTGATTCTCGACCGGGGACGGTTTATTCATTGGGCGCTTGGAACCGGCGCCCAGGGGCCCGTATAAGCTGGACTTAATCAAGTTATCTGGTAATAAATTTCGATGTATCAGTGCCAAGGGGACCTGTACATCTTAACCCATGACCCAAAATGAGCTTAAATCGGCAATGTTCTCGACGTGTCTTCATCTGAGGGAAATCTAGAACTCAATATATGCCTTCCTTCATCCCAAAAAAGAGATTATTTGTTTTATGAAAGTAGAAGTTTATATATATATATATATAAACTTCTACTTTCATAAAACAAAATGGGATGTGAAAGAAGGCATATAAATTGACAATCAACCAATTCAAATTTTACCATGTTTGATTGTCGTCATTTTATACTTGTCTTTTTTGGCTGGTATAAAAGTCAGCTCAAAAGATTGTATATATCTCCTATACCCCCCGTGACCAAAGCATTCCTTCAGAGCATACCCGTGGCCACATTCCAACAGGGCAATGTGCAACCACAAGTGATAAGCAATATTCAATACTTTTCCCGCCAGATTGCACTGCTTCCATAGCCTGTCTTTTCTCCTTATCTATGACCTATTGAACCTGTCTGGTCATTGATTGGAGAATGAATGACTTGGGATTACTAGATAAACTTCGGCAATTAGAGGAAAGGCACAGGTTACTATTTCCCGACAAGACAACCAAAGCATCTTTCATTCAATTCCGGGGTTTGTAGTAACGTTATTGGCAATCGTAGCAGCAAAACTCAATACCGATTTTATTGTCTTACTCAACTTGCCGAAGACTGTTTTTTTTAATCACTTTACATCAGTGGTTCTCAAACTTCACTACTGGCGACCCAATTTTCAATCATAATTTTTATCGCGCCTTCCCCCTAAAATAATAATGTATTGAATGCAATAATGATGCACTTTGGCGCTAAAGCTACAATGCGATCATAATTATAAACCGTACAAATTAACAAGATAAGTATTAAATTTTGTATATGTTACTTTTAAGTAATATTTTTTTTTTACTTTTTAGTTCGATTCTTTATAAAAGTGTGTTTTGTAGTTTGTTTTAAAACTACAATTTATTTTATAGTTATTTTTACTATACACGATAAAAATCAAAAAATTCCAGTGAATAATTTAATTAAAAGAAAATATACTTACCTACTTTCAAGGATTTTTCCCTTTTTCTTAGAAAATTTGAGAAAAAATCCAATAAAACTAAAGAAAATGTTTCAAATGTGCGTGTCCTTAATAAAGGACATAAATCACAGACACTTTTCGCTAACAACACAGGAACGTTATTTTCCAGCTAAACTGTCATATTTTGTCAACGTTTTTGAAGTTTTGCTGTTGTATGATGATCTACAAATAGCATTTGGAACTTTTCTTCCTTGTGTCTTTTTGACAAGGTGAAGTGCTACATTATGGCTTCATAGTTTTCTTCATAGAGATCTTTAGGCAGCATTTGAAAATTTCAAATCAACTCAAACGTTTCATGTCTAACGCTTTTCTGTTATTTACTTTCGTTATGTTGATTAATATGCATTATTTCAGTAGGTACTTCAATTGCTTGATCAGCTTCAACTTCCTTCAATAGGGATCACAGATGCTCATTTTTTTTAATATTCTGCTTATTTTCATTTATAAACCATAATAAGTTGTACAACACAGCAATCAAAACTACAAAATTGTTCATGGGTAAAGTGTAGCATGTTCTAAAAAATAATGGTGTAAAATGTTTTTCATTATACATTATATGTTTCAGAATACTCATGCTTATCCATATATCATAAAACTCTTTCACATGGAAAAAGATGAAACAGAAATATATTATATATATTTACAACTTCCTTAAAAAAAAAGACGGAGATAACCATACCAGTAAGTTCGAAGGTCAGCTTAAGTAATATTTTAGGTTAAAAGAAACGTAATAAAAAAATCTCTCATCGTTTGATATCGCTAAAAGAAACGTAAAAAAAATCTCTCTCATCGTTCTCATATTGACCGCAAAGCAAGCAAAATATTTTTTTAAAATTTTGTTATAGAATCAAAGATGGCTAATGAGCGTTTGAAGTGGATTCTTTTATTTTTGATGACCACCAGATGATAAAAATAAATTATATCAGTGTAAATGTATATTTTTTATTATGTCAGAAAGCATTTTGTTTTACTTCATTCCAAAAAATTATTTTTTTTAACCTTTTATTTTCAATATGCTCGCGCCCCCCTCGCAGGGTTACCACGTCCCACAGTTTGAGAAACACTGCTTTACATTGTACACTGTCTAATAAATTTGGTTTTGAAGTGGCTTGCTCTTTTTGATGTTTTATGTATTTTGGATGGCCATCAGTACAGAACTCGAGGAAAATATGTTTCCTATGACTGAACTCTTGATAGTCGTTCTATTTTAAATAATTTCAATAAAATTAAAGTAAATTCCTATTTAGGGGTTTTCTTTTAACATTCAGAATTGGATTTTCTAAAATAATATATAGTGCTTATTTAATAAAAAGAGCTTTTTATGTTTTTAATATGGAATAATTTGGTAATACTGAAATCTATGTGTGTGTCAATATAATATTCTTATTATAGTATAATATTGTTATACTGATGATGAAATTAAGGACTAATATCACGATAATTTTGACTCATTGAATAGGTTCTACTTTAACAATCGATAGCACCATCATAAAAAAGAACGAAGACTGTCAAAAATAACGAAGAAACAAATCATTTTAAGTTATTTTTCCTATTATTTGACAGTGGTTTAAAATTGTGAAGTGCATTAGTTGCCTCATAAGAATTTATGCATCTTGTCATAAAAGAAAATCTTAAGTTTTCCACGCATAAACTTTTAAGAGAATTGTTTGTCAGGAGTTTCAAAAAGACAAAGAAGAACTTATATCCTTTGTTCTTCCAGTGCCACAAAAATACAAAAGAGTAAAATTTTGACGCGAAGTATAAAGACAATTGAACTAATATTTTCTTATAATGGTTGACAGAATGTTTATAGTCTTTGATATAAATTACAAACATTTTATTGTTTGCGAGATATAAAATAGTTTTACTGCTGCGACAATTTCAAATATATAATGATTTTTTCCCCCATTTGTATATAAATTGTTCTAATATTTAATTTTCCTCCAATACCCGAGAGTAACATATAAAACAGTCTATTTATAAACAAGGGTTATTCTTATTACATAATTTTATTTTCTTTATATGTAAAACAAATGTCACTCGTTTGTGCAAATAGAGCAGGACAAAAAAAATAATAAATAAATAACAGAAAGCTAAATATTAGTTAACAGTATTAGCTTAAGAAAGTTCAGAAAGATTAAGTTAGATTAAGAAAACATTAGTTAAAGTTCAGTTTTTTCCCAGTCTCCTTCAATAAGATTTTGTAACTTCTTATTATAATATACAGTACATTTCTCATACTCTTAATTTAAGCCATAAAAGACGTACTTCAGATTCTCTGAAATATCATAAACTTTAAAATTATTCTGAATTCTCGTATTTAACTTATATATTTTATATTTTTTATAAGTATTTTTAATTTTGTGTGTTTACTTTATGTGCAATTTTTTCCGTAAATGTAAGTAATTAACATCGGTAATTCCCTTTTGAAAAAAATCAGTAATGCTATACTCTTGATTTTTAAAACTAAAAATAAAGGGTGTTTTTTTTGAGGTATAGAACTTTAAATTGCAATAAAACAACGATGTATTATTCGATTGACATGAATTTTTTTTATTCGAAAGATAATCTTGTGGCATTGCATTTTAAATATGATTTCTGGCATAGGACTGCCACGACTGGCTCGGATGTAGTCCAATCTGGACGTCCAATTTTCGATGACCTTTTCCAACATTTGTGGCCGTATATCGGCAATAACACGGCGAATGTTGTCTTCCAAATGGTCAAGCGTTTGTGGCTTATCCGCATAGACCAATGACTTTACATAGCCCCACAGAAAATAGTCTAGCGGTGTTAAATCACAAGGGCCAACTCACAGGTCCAAAACGTGAAATTAGGCGGTAACCCAACGTGTCTTTCAATAAATCGATTGTGGCACGAGCTGTGTGACATGTTGCGCCGTCTTGTTGGAACCACAGCTCCTGGACATCATGATTGTTCAATTCAGGAATGGAAAAGTTAGTAATCATGGCTCTATACCGATCACCATTGACTGTAACGTTGTGGCCTTCATCGTTTTTGAAGAAGGATTCCACCAGCCCATAAAGCGCACCAAACAGTCAGTTTTTCTGGATGTAACGGTGTTTCGACACACACTTGTGGATTAGCTTCACTCCAAATGCGGCAGTTTTGTTTGTTGACGTAGCCATTCAACCAGAAGTGCGCTTCGTCGCTAAACAAAATTCGCTAATGAAAATCGGGAACAACGGCAATCTCGTTTTGGGCCCATTCGACGAATCTACGCCTTGCTTGATGATCATTTTTATGAATTGCCAAACCAAACTGAGAATAAATCACTTGACAGCTGTTAAATCGGTCACCATCTTGGAAAGTAATGCCAACTTAAACTTCTATACCTGAAAAAAAAACACTCTTTACTTGAAATAAGACAGTTTATCAGTTCTTAGGGCAATTAGGCCCACTCATTCAGCAACGCTGTTTTCATTTCCTTTCATGGTTCTCGGAAGGGGGTTGCGAGTTGCAATTGCCCTCCCCAGAGCATCCCACACATGCTCTATAGCAGCGATACTCAATCTGTGACCCACCAAACCCTTTTGAGTGGCCTGGTCATGACCCATTGCTCTGAGAAATTCTTTCATACAGTCCCTGGCCAAATTATTAGACGCACTATAAGATTTTATGAAAAATATTAATTATCAGGTGATACTATACAGGGTTTTTGTATTTATCGGATACAGTGTATGTGTTTTTGGTTGTCCATTTATTTATCTATTATTATCACAAATAAAACATCATCAAAAGAGAAAAAAAATATGTATTTATTGACTCTTGAAAGAAAACAAGAACAAATATAATTAAATATCAATATTTTGTTGTGCCACCTTCAGCCGCTATGAGAGCTTCAATTCTGCGCGGCATGCTATCAATACAAGACTGTACTGTGTCCAGAATTTGAGGAGGATGATTCCACACGTGAATTATTTTTTCTAAGAGCTGCGTTTTATTTGTAATCACATCTTTAGCCACCTCTCTTTTCATTAACTCCCAAATGTTTTCGATTGTGTTCATATCAGGGCTATTACCCGGCAAATCCAACAGAAGGATATTTTGTTCTGCCAAAAAAGCTTTGATAGACCGATCTGTATGGCAGGGAGCTCCACCTTGCATAAAAATGTATGATTCTCCATTTGGAAACCATTCTTCCAGCTGTGGAATCAAGCGATTTTGCAAGACATCTTTGTACTGGTCTTGCCGCATCATACCTTTAACCACGTCCAGACGTCCAGTACCCTTGCCGCTGATGACTGACCAAATCTTTATTTTTGTAGGGTGTTTCACAGTCTGAACAACACAGTCAGAATGAAACTTTTCTCCACGACGACGACGACGCATAAACTGAGCTTTGTTCTGCAAAATTTCAAATGTGCTTTCATAACTAAAGCAGACCTATCAAAAATAAAAAAATAATAAATAAACATCGTTGCTGTTCATTTTGTAATCATAGAAAATGGTTAAACGCTTTGTTTGTGAATAAATTATAACAACATACCGATCTCCAGAAGTCTACATCTGCATCACGCCACTGTTTGGCCCAATTCAAACGCTTTGCTTTCATTGCAGGGGTTAAACATAGGCTTTCTGGAGGGGCGGCAGGTCTTAAAATTTAAATATTTTAAATTTCTTCGAACAGTGCGTTCAGAAGCATTCACATTAATATCTTGCAGTTGCGATTTTATCACTTTTGTGGTAGAAAATCTGTTTTCAAGGCAAATTTTCTTTAAAGATCTTTCTGACCTTGGGGTGAAAATAGGCTTTCTGCTGCATTTTTTCTTTCTTTTTGGGCTCAATTCTTCCCCTGACTCAATTTTCTTCTTTATGCGTCGTACACTAGCTTCAGAAACTTTCAATCTTCGTGATATTTCGCGGTTTGAAAACAATTTTGCATTCACAAGGGCCTTTACTTCTGATTTCTTACATGGTGACAGATCTCCTTTTTTACCCATGTTTAAAGTGTACAAAGTGATTATTTAAACGCTGCACACTAAATAAACAAATAACTGCGTGATATAAAACTGCTAAATTAACAAACAAAGCACATTAACACACAGAAACACGTCCGCAACTGAAGCATGAGCGAACGCGACTCGAACAGGTTTAGACTTGTTTACGTTCGTGTGAGAATTTATTAACTTCGTGTTGCCATGTGGAGAAATAAATACAAATACAAAATATATAATAAATTTCCTCATTAAAAATCCATTGGATCTATGTTTAAAAGTGAAAGTATTGCATATAAACTTATATAAAACCATTAATTATTAAAAAACAGGAGTGCGTCTAATAATTTGACTAGGGACTGTATAAGACAATATATCAAAAATGTGATTGAAAATTCTTTGACACACAAGAAATCAAATATATCAATTTTGATTTTTTGCTGTCGATGTCGTACGGCTGCGAATTGATATTCTTTTTCTATTTGTAACGGTTACGGTTAGTGAAAACAGACAACGTGGAGTAGCGATAATTTTATGGGTGGAACTAATTTTGTGAACAATTTTTAATATCTTGCAAGCGAAAAATATTCGAATGATTTGGAGGTTGACTGTTTTGTAGTGGAATAGAAACATGGATCAGTAATTGTTTCATTTATCACGAAAGAGTTGCATTTAAAAAATAACCAATAAACAGGAATTATTTAATGGTATGTTTCCTCTTTCAAGAGGTGATAAATAGGCTTTATTGAATATTCTTTGTAACAGCAACAAAGTGTTTCGTCAGTGGTAATGTCACAGTAGTAACAAAGACATCCTCAGAAGTTTGTTATATTATTGGCAATCATATGGAACCGTTTACTGATGCAAAAATTATGGGGAAGTGTTTCTTAAATTCTTGTAGTTAAGTGTTAGTGACAAAAACAAAAAAAATATAAAAAAAAATAATAATTAAAAAAGTCAAAACAGGAGTTATAATATTTTGATCAATTTTCCATATTCTAAATTTCCAATGTTATCTACCCCCTCAAACTTCATGTTGCGGCCCTCGTGAAATAGCTAACAAATGTATGTGGCCCGCGTGAAATGGCTGGCATACGTATGCGACCCAACAGAAAAAAAGATTGAGTACCCCTGCTCTACAGGGTTGAGGTCTGGAGACCCGAATGGCCAATCCATACGGCGAATATCCACACTCTAGAAATTCGTCGACCAGAAGAGCTCTATTTGGCCTCGCGTTATCGCCCATTAAAATGAACTCGGGGCCACATGCACCTCTGAAAGGGCGAACGTAGGGCTCCAAGACCTCATCTCTATACCTCACACCAGTCACAGAGCCTCTTTCAAAGACATGGAGGCCATGGAGGTTCTTTTCATGCAAATTTATTAAATATGCAAATTCTCTTAATTTATTTCATCGGTGTAATTCTCTGTATCTAACTTTTAACCGAGATAACCTCGATTGGTTATATAAGAGGCATACTTTGTCAAATAATTTATAAATGAATGTATTAGACAATCCCTTTTAAAACAACTTAAAGGCAAATACAGGAACTGGAGGGAATTTAAGGTGTTCATAACTCAGTAAAAGGAATACACAATCCATTTCATACCCAAATCCATGTTCTACAAGATCATGCAATTTTATTCCGTAAGTGTTGTACAACATCAAATGGATATATTATTTTTAAATTTCAGTGTTCTGTTTTAAATACAAAAGTTTTAATCCAAAGATATATTATTTTAGTCTAATGTATCCTGTCTTAATAACGCAAAATTTTATTTAACTTAAAATTTGGGGGAAATGTTGTCTTATACCAGTAGCTTCAAATATACACTTATGAAAACTATGAAAGGAAGGAAAGGGTTTTTTTCTCTAAAATAAAAAGAAGACAATAATTAACGTGTTGGCGCTGCGATCGTCACCCCTACCTCGCTCTCACCCACACTTGTACATCCTCTTGTTTCGGAGACATTGCACAAAGCAGTCGCAATAAATATTTATGCCTTAAAACTCGCATATTTAATTAAATACAGTACCATTCGCATTAATATATGGTCCGTCGGAGATCTTCAGCATTTTATGGATATCCTATTTTAAGGCTTCAAACTAAATACGCATTATTTGATTAATTTCGCAGAACAACGCCCAAAGTTGTTCCAACGTCGCAAAGACATTCACCACATTGACAGAGTCAAAGGTCACAAAAAGGACTACGTTCCATCGCACTTTCAGCTTGCGTTTTTTGTTTCATCCGATTGCAGCTAAGAGCTTGTTTTGAACTCACTCCAAGTGTTTCATTCTCTCGCAAGAACACATCAATTGGATACCATTCATTTGACTTCATCTCGCAAGGCTCCGCCCTAAAATAGAGGTAAGCCATTTTCATACCTCTATTGTTCATTTCATTGCAAAAATTATAAATCATTGTTTATTACCGCAAAAGTCAAAATGAATCCCATTGAAAAAATTAAAAATAAAAGAGCTCCTATACGTTCGGCCGTAACAAAAGTAATTACGAAAATACAAAATTACATTGAAAATACCAGTGATGATGCAGATAATATCTTAGAATTACAAGATCAACTAATCGAAAAAGAGCTCTCTTTGAAGCAACTTAATTCGGAAATAGAAAATTTAATAGTAGATGTTTCTGAGTTCAATACTGAAATTAACGCATCCGAAGAATATTCGGAAAAATTATTAGCATAAAGTATAAAATTAAATCGTACATCAAACGTCGTGAATGTAATTTAAATGTTCCAAATTCAACACAAGTATGGTCAGATCAAAACCGACCACCATTTTCAATAAAACTTCCAGAAATTCCTTTACCAAAGTTTTCTGGAAAATATGAAGAATGGAGCAACTTTAAGATACAATTTAACAACATTACCTCATCAAATTCGCAACTCTCCTCAGAGCAAAAATTGCATTATCTTAAAGCAGCACTAACGTCAGAAGCAAAGAATTTAGAGACTACTAGCGATTCATTTGAATCTTTATTTAAATCTTTAGAAGAACGGTATGAAAATAAACGTTTAATAGTCGAAACGCACGTAAAGGCAATCTTAAACCTAGCGAAATTAAACAATGAATCAGCAAAAGATTTAAGATACTTAATTGATGATGTAAACAAAAACATGCGCGCTTTGAAAGTATTAGAATTTGAAAGAAACAATCTTTCGGACATTTTAATCTTAAACATCATTCTTCAAAAATTGGATAAAGAGACTTTAAACAATTTGAATACAGCCTTAATTCAACTGAAGTTCCTAAATTTGATGACTTCATTTTATTTTTAGAAAAACGCGCTCAACTTTTAAGCAATATAAATAAAAATACCTTCGTAAAACCGATGTTTATACAAGATAGAAATAAATCAAAAAATTTCTTTATATAATCTAACAATTCGGTGTATGCATGCATTTTGTGTAAGCAAAAACATCCCATATTTAAGTGTGATTCCTTTTTAAAATTAAACGCAATACAGAGAAAAGAAATTGTCACGAAGCACAATATGCGTCTCAATTGCTTAAGTGATCAGCACAGAATTTCGAAGTGTAAATCAAAACATTCTTGTAGTGTATATGGCTTTCGACACAACTCTTTGCTTCACAGGCAAAAGAGGGAATCCTAAAACGCTCCCCTGATTTATAGCGCGTCACAACTACAAGGACAGGAACTGAACCCCAACGCAGATGAGTTTCACAGTTCTCAGGAAAATACAATCGCATCCCTCTCTTGTATCAGTAGAAGCAAAACCGTAATTCTACCCACAGCCGTAGTTTGGGTTTTGAATCATTCTACAGAAAGTTGCATCCAAGCACGCGCAGTCTTAGATTCTGGTAGCATGTCTAATATTATTACGTTAGATTTCGCAAACAAATTAGAGGCACCACAAAATAGAATTAATATCCCAATTTCCAGCTTAGGTGGAAATAAAACAACAGTCAAGTCAAAATTAAACGCTACAATAATAAATGGCAACAGCTCATTTTCTACAACTTTAGATTTTCTGGTTGTCTAAAAAATTACAGAGTTTCCTCCTGTTTCTCAAATAAACCTCAATAATTTAAAAATACCTCAGGAACTAGCAGATCCAAATTTTGGCGTTCCAGGAAAAATCGATTTGCTAATTGGAGCAGAGGCATTTTTTGACATAATTAAGGAAGGAATTATTCGCACATCAGACAACGCAATTGTATTTCGCAGCTCAGTTTTCGGATACATCGCAACTGGAACCACACATTCATGCAAACAAAATCAATATTGTGGTTTCATATCAGAAATGCAAAACATTGATGACAGTTTACAAAAGTTTTGGGAGATAGAAACAATTAAGGAAGGTCAAAAGCCATTAAGCAAGGAAGAGGAATATTGTGAAAATCATTATCAAATGACTCACACGTGCAATGAAGCTGGTCGATATGTAGTACAAATTCCAGTTAAAGACATACAAGGCTTAGGACACTCAAAAGGTTTAGCAATGAAGAGACTAGATCAGCTTTGGAGAAGATTATCTAAAGATAAACAAATGGAAAATTTATATAGGGAATTTATGCAGCAATACTTAGACTTGGGGCACATGGAAAAAGTGGAAGAACATTCAGAGGAAACATCCGCAAATAATATTTGTTATTATCTCCCACATCATGGAGTCTTTCGGCCTGATAAATCAACTACCAAATTAAGAGTTGTTTTTAATGGTTCAGCTTCTACTACTTCCGGTTTCAGCCTAAATGACCTACTCTTGAAAGGTGAAGTGAAGGAAGACATTTTTGAAATAATGACACGATTCCGCACACACAAACATGCCTTTACAACCGACATCCAAATGATGTTCCGACAAATCCTCATTGATCCAGCTCAACGTGATCTTCTCAGAATTATGTGGAAAACAGGCGCTAATGAGGAACCAGTCATCTATAGATTGAAAATTGTCACGTATGGGACCACCAGTGCTCCCTTTTTAGCTATACGAACTCTCAAACAGTTAGCTACGGATGAATCTTCTAGATTTCCCTTAGCTTCCAAAGTAACTCTTCAAGACGTGTATATGGATGATGTAGTGCCAGGTGCACAAAATCTCGACACTGCTTGCCAATTACAATGCCAGTTTGCAAAATATGCTGGAAACATGTGGAATGAAATTACATAAATGGAATTCCAATTCGAAGGAGCTGCTTAATTCATCTTCAGATCAAGAGCATTCCTTCTCAACCAACGCAGAATCATCCATAAAAACATTAGGTATTAGCTGGAAACCAACAGGAGACTTTTTCATGTTCAAAGTCTCAATCCCTTCAGCAACATCTTATACAAAACGAGAATGTTTTAAGCGTCATAGCAAGACTTTATGACCCTCTTGGACTAATAGGCCCTGTCATCAGCAAAGCAAAAATCTTTCTACAAAAATTATGGCTTAGAAAATTGAATTGGGAAGAATTCTTACCGGATGCAATCACACCAGAGTGGCTCAATTTCGAGTCATCTCTAAAAGCCCTAGAGGAGCTCAAAATAGATCGATACATTCTTGCAGATTCCTACGTGAAACTCATGCTTTTAGGATACGCAGATGCTTCGGAGTCAGCCTACGGAGCCGTAGTGTACATCCACAGTGTCAAAAAAGATGGTACCACCACAACCAAGCTTATTGGCAGCAAATCTCGTGTCGCACCAATCAAGGTCATCTCCATTCCTCGCCTTGAACTCTCAGCGTGTTTACTGCTAGCTCAATTAGTGGAAAAAGTTCACCTCTCTCTACAAGTACATTTAGCTAAAGTCATCTTGCACACCGATTCAACCATAGCAATTGCCTGGATCAACACTCCAGCTAATCAACTGAAAACATTCGTTGGCAATCGAGTTTCTAAGATACAAACTCTGACGGAGAACTTTGAATGGGGAAGCACATACCTTCAGCGCAAAACCCTGCAGGTATCATTTCTCGAGGTGTAAATCCTGAAGAACTTTCATCATTGACTCTATGGTGGAATGGTCCCCAGAATCTAGACATCCCTGAACAATTTATTGATCCTTCAATTACCAGTTCTGATGAACTTTACATGTCGGAACTTAAAAAACAATCTGATATCAACTTGACATCAATCTTGTACTCTAACTTTGAAATTGATCTCTTAAATATTACAATAATTACATGAAATTAATTCGCATTTTTAGTTATATTTTCAGATTCCTGCATAATGTCAAAAATACATCTCGCCATTCAGGTCCCCTCACAAACGAGGAACTTCAGGAAGCAAAACTTCATTTGATTAAAAGGATCCAGGTAACAATTTTTAACAAAGAAATTTAAATCCTTAGGAATGGGGGGACCATTAAAAAAGGTCAGTTAACTTGTTTGAATCCCTTTCTTGACAAAGAAAACGTACTTAGAGTTGGTGGTAGATTAAGTAATTCAAATTTAACATATAGTCAGAAATTTCCCATTTTGCTTCCAAAAAACCACAAGTTAACTATTTTAATTATGAATTATTACCATTTGAAAAATTTGTACGTAGGTACTCAAACCTTACTTTATCTAGTCAGACAAGAGTTCTGGCCATTAGGTGACAGAAACACTGCCAGACAAATTGTTCAAAATTGTGTTGTTTGTTTCAAAAACAAACCTAAGAATTTAGAACAAATTATGGGAAATTTACCTCGAAAAAGAATTACTCCTAGTTCTCCTTTTACTAATGTAGGAATAGATTTTACTGGTCCATTTTATATTAAATATAAAGGCCAACGAAAAGGCATTTACCACAAATGTTATGTTGTAATTTTCATTTGCTGTATTACAAAAGCTATTCATATAGAGGTTGTCACAGAACTAACCACAGAAGCTGTGATTGCAACTCTTCAACGATTTTTCAGTAGGAGAGGAAAAAGTACTTCAATTAGTACTGATAATGCTACAAATTTCATAGGTGCAAAGCAGAGAATTGCAACGTTTATATAATTTGATATCCACCAGATATTCTTGTCAATTATTTAGCAAATGAAGAAATTACTTGGAAATTTATCCCCCTTAGATCACCGAATTTTTAAGGACTTTGGGAAGTAGGTGTCAAATCTTTTAAATATCATTTGAAAAGAACAGTAGGTGATGCACGTCTAACATTAGAACAATTCATAACAATTACCACTCACATAGAAAGTATTTTGACTAGTCGTCCTCTTACTCACATGTCCTCTGATCCTAATGATTTTGCAGTCCTCAGCCCAGGACACTTTCTCGTAGGTAGACCTCTTCAAAGTTTACCTGAGCCAGACATGACAGATAAATTAGACAATTGTTTATCTCAATGGCAAAAATTACAAAATTTGTTCAATTTATATGGCGCAAATGGAGGTTAGATTATCTTAATAATTTACAGGCTAGACATAAATGCAATTTGAGAAAGAAAATTTAACTCCCAATTCAATGGTTATTTTAAAAGATGAAAATCTTTCACCATGTAAATGGACTATGGGAAGAATTTTAGAGATAGTTAAAGGTTCAGATGGAAAGGTTAGAGTTGTTAAAGTTAAGACACCTCAAGGTATTTTTAAAAGAGGAATTTCAAAAATCTGTTTATTACCAAATGTTTAAATGTCTATTAATTATTCAAAAAAGTACACATTAATATTTTATTCATATATATACACTGGTGTGCAAAAATTACGGACGAAGTCGAAAAATTAGCATATCAGCTGAACGAAGAGGCAGAGCGGACAGAAAGACCAATCAGGAGATTAAGTAAGGTGATGTACGGTAGCACATGCGCAGATATGCAGGTAGACGTAATGGGGGAGTGTCTGAGTAGTATAAAGCATGTTGTCGGTGTAAGATCAGTATTTCTGGCAAACAGATTGCACGCCGTATAGCAGTTAAAATCACACCGAGTTGCTGCCTCAGCGAGAAATGGCGAATAATCAATCTGTTAGACGACATCTGGATGCTTTTACCCGAGGTCGAATCATTGGGAAGTTGGAGGAAGGCCGCAGTGTGACAAGTGTGGCTGCAGAGTTCGGAATTGCTCACAGCATCGTTTCAAGACTTTGGAGACAATTTCAAACTACATGAACAGTTATCCGGGGGTTCAGTAGTGGTCGTCCACGAGGAACCACCCCCGCAGATGACCGGTACATTGTCTTACAGGCCAGAAGAAACAGGCGGCAGACAGCGGGAGAAATCGCTAGACACACGACACAGGCGACTGGACGACCGATATCGCGTTTTACCGTGGCCAGAAGACTGCACGGTGGTGGACTGTTTGCACGACGCCCTGTACGGTGTGTACCTTTAACGCCTGCCCATCGGAGAAGGCGTTCTCTGTGGTGCCGGGAACACCGGAATCGGAGAGACAATGAATGGGGACGAGTACTCTTTACAGATGAGAGCAGATTCAGTTTGAGTAGCGATTCTCATCGCATACTCATCTGGAGAGAGCGGGGAAGCCGCAATCATCCCTCGAACATCATTGAAAGGGACAGGTATGGAGGTCGCGGTGTTCTCGTTTGGGAAGGCATCATGCTTGGTAGTCGTACAGACCTTCACATCTTCGACTCAGGTTCAGTCAATGGGACCCGTTATTGTAACGAGATTCTTCTTCCATATGTGCGTCTTTTTAGAGGCGCTATGGGTCTGCAGTTCCTTTTCATGGACGACAATGCACCATGTCATGGCACAGTAGCTGCGGAACAGCTCTTAGAGAGTGAGGATATTGAACGTATGGATTGGCCGGCACGATCTCCGGATCTCAATCCCATCGAGCATGTATGGGATTTTCTAGGCAGACGCTAGGCAGCTCGTACCTTACCACCAGTAACGATTCGGGAGCTTCGATTGGCGCTGCAAGACGAATGGGCAGCAATGCCTCAACAACTCATTGACACCCTCATTCTCAGTATGAGCAGACGCTGTGAAACCTGCCTAGAAGTCAGGGGAGATCATATCCCCTACTAAAGACCGGATGTTCCTTGCTGGACACCCATCACAGGGATGTTTCGGCCTTCAGTCGCATTGCGCTCCATGCTACTTTTTCAATCAAGCTTCTTTTTATCCCTCTGATATCTCTTTTAGTAAGTGTTGCTTACATATATTACTCATGTCCTTACGTATTGGGGATCTTACGGTATTAAATGTGTTGATTTGGAAAGCTTTTGTACAAAGTTATATTGAAAAAACCGTCTAGTCCTTAATTTTTGCACACCAGTGTGTATATTTATTTTATTTTCATGTGCAATTTTTTCATATTGAACATATTTTTTAATTTTTTATTATTTGGATTTTTGTGTATGATTTATGTAACATTAATTGTTTCTTGAAATGTTATTTCAACGTGGGCCGGGATGTTGGCGCTGCGATCGTCACCCCTACCTCGCTCACCCACACTTGTACATCCTCTTGTTTCGGAGACACTGCACAAAGCAGTCGCAATAAATGTTTATGCCTTAAAACTCGCATATTTAATTAAATACAGTACCATTCGCATTAATATAACGCCTACACGCAAATAAGGTATCAAATGATAGCTGAGATTCCCGCGGACAACTGTGCTACTTAGTGACTGGTAACGTTGTAAGGCAGTGGCGCTGTGATCGATTTTGTTTAGAGGTACCTTACTTGCCCGCTGAAGCTTGTAGAGTAAGAACGTTTTAAAACATCTTAGATTAGCCCAATCATCATTATTGCTTTAATTTCTTTGCTTACCAATCGTTAATATGGTCAGTCATCATCGTCTAAATGATGCCAAAAGATGGCGGATAGCCGGAAGACTCGAAGCGGGCCACTCACAGGCTACCTGCTGTTGGGATCATGGGGTTTCACGAAATGTGGCATCCACGCTATGGAAACAGTTAATAGAAATAGGAACAGTGGTCCGCTGAACTGACTAAGGTCACAAAAGAGCAACAACGCCGGCTCAAAACCGTTATTTGAGGCTTCTGGCTAAAAGAATAGGTTCGTGACAGCAACATATGTGTATTACAACCCGTTTTTTGCAACATGAACATTCTTTTCACGTATAACAGTCGCCCAGAGACTTTGTGACGACTTGCGCGTCTTTTCTTTAACAAGTCCTTTGGGTTCTTTGGGCCAGAATTAATGGCAACTTTTTTCCAACCAAATCCAAAAAACGAGAAGTGAAGAGATGTAAATAATATAGTATAAATATAGGATCTTAGAGTAAGCGTGATGGCAATGATGGCAAGGTAATGGTAGTGTAAAGGAATGTTCGAGAATTAAAGTGCGTTGTGGTATTGGATGATTATTGAAGTTCGTTGTTCAAAGATTCAAGTTCTACGTGTCGTAGATAAACATATTGGTGATCGATTAGAAGTTAAATGTACAGCTGCATACCACTGTTGATAAAGACAAGTTTATTACAGAATAATATAAGGTAAGATTGATTACTTACTATAATTATATTTGAAGATTGGTCGGTTCAATTATTGATATAGGTCTGTATTATATTGTGTGTTGCGCATTGTGTCATCGTAGATTCTCTCATCCATTAATTTATATATTTGTTCAAAGTTTAAGTTGAATATCTTAATAAAGTCATATTAAGATAATGTTTGATTCTAGCTCTTACGATAACCCTACACCTCTAGCTCACGCTGATGCTTCGAGGGATGTACTTCCAAGGTGAGGTACATCACAACTTAATGCTGGTGGACTGTAAGCCAGGCTCTCTGTAGTTTGCATCCCTTTGACTGAGAACCACAAAAAAGATCGTCTAACATGTTGTCGAAAACACCTAACTTGGACAGAGGATGATTTGGGGTGGGTTCTCCTCAGTGATGAGTAGTGATTCATTCTGGACAGTGATTCGAGACGTGCTCTCATCTGGAGAGAACCTGGGAGTCGATATCGGACATCTAAAATTGCCGAAAATGACCACTATGGGCCAGGTGATTTGATGGTCTGAGCAGCCATGACGGTAGATGGGAGTGTCGAACTTCGTGTGTTCGACAGAGAATATTTTTAATAAAGGGTGTTTTTTTAGAGGTATAGAACTTTAAATTGCAATAAAACTACGATGTATTATTCGACTGACGTGAATTTTTTTTATTCGAAAGATAATCTTGTGGCATTACATTTTAAATATGATTTCTGGCATATGACTGCTACGGCTGGCTCGGATGTAGTCCAATCTGGACGTCCAATTTTCGATGACTTTTTCCAACATTTGTGGCTGTATATCGGCAATAACACGGCGAATGTTGTCTTCCAAATGGTCAAGCGTTTGTGGCTTATCCGCATAGACCAATGACTTTACATAGCCTCACAGAAAATAGTCTAGCGGTGTTAAATCACAAGATCTAGGAGGCCAATTCACAGGTCCAAAACGTGAAATTAGGCGGTCATCAAACGTGTCTTTCAATAAATCGATTGTGGCACGAGCTGTGTGACATGTTGCGCCGTCTTGTTGGAACCACAGCTCCTGGACATCATGATTGTTCAATTCAGGAATGAAAAAGTTAGTAATCATGGCTCTATACCGATCACCATTGACTGTAACGTTGTCGCCTTCATCGTTTTTGAAGAAGTACGGACCATTGATTCCACCAGCCCATAAAGCGCACCAAACAGTCAGTTTTTCTGGATGTAACGGTGTTTCGACATGCACTTGTGGATTAGCTTCATTCCAAATGCGGCAGTTTTGTTTGTTGACCATTCAACCAGAAGTGCACTTCATCGCTAAACAAAATTCGCTTATGAAAATCGGGAACAACGGCAATCTCGTTTTGGGCCCATTCGACGAATCTACGCCTTGCTTGATGATCGTTTAGATGAATTGCCAAACCAAACTGAGAATAAATCACTTGACAGCTGTTAAATCGGTCACCATCTTGGAAAGTAATGCCAACTTAAACTTCTATACCTGGAAAAAAAACACTCTTTACTAGGCGGTGTTTCTAAACATATATTTTTTTAACTACCAACTACTTGTACAATTCTTTTGAGTGTTTAAAAGATACACATAACATACATAATGCATCTTTCGTATGTACATTAAATATCGATCGGAAATATAGGTCACACGGTTATTAGAGTACCTTATTCAGAGTTTACAGATGGAAAAAAACTGCTTTATATTGGACTCAAACTAGTTAATGTATTTTTTGCACCCTTTTGCCTTTTACATGAGAAATAATGTTCGAAGATTGCACATTCGAGCCTCGATTCCCCTTTAAACACCAGGGAGGATGTAACAAAGTCTACTTTCTATAATTGAATTCAAAATCGTTACATGATTTGATATGAAAATTTGAAGAAAACTCTAGTTTCCTCTTCAAAATTTGATCTTTGCTTAAAACTACGCGATTCATCTCTAACAATTCTTGATATCTAGAAAACATTGAGTAAACATAAAAATGTTACATTACTTTTAAAGGCTATAACAAGGAAGAAAAATCTCCTATTTTACCTTAAAACAAAAATAATAAAAAGAAATTTTCATCTAAAAATATGAATAGTAATAAATTATTGAGAAAGAAGATTGCGTGATTTTATTTAAGAGTTCTTGAATAATCCAAATTATGAAGAGAAAAAATTAACATATTTATTTTTATAAAGTATACCATTTTTTGCAAGAGGTAAACGAGATTTGAATCTTCTACTTACTTTGATGTCTCATACTTCGCGTTCCCTAATTTAATGTAGATTTATTCTACTTCTAAGTTTATAGAATCTTTCAAAATAACTTTTTAGAATTTTATTACTCGTTTCTAGGTCTACATTCATATATTAATAATTAATACAGTAATAATTGTTTTTACTGAACTCCATTAAAGAAGTAAGAAAAAAAATCTGTAATGAATAACTTCACTACATTAAAAAGTTGCGGTAGAATGTAAAGTTTTTTCACAATTACAACGTGTGTGAGAAGACATTATGTAGTGCAAATAGTTATCAGTTAAATCAAATCCATCAATCATTCCATTTTCTGTATTACTCATCTCATGAATTTCAAATAAGTTTCGACAAATAGAAAAATGATGGAACATGATCCTTTTGTCGGAACGAAAAGAGCCGGCAATTATTATACTCTCAGTAATCTCATTTACAAAGATTATTTTAAAAGATTAGAATTAAGGAGCTTTATGGTATTCATGCTGTTAGAATTCTGAAAATGAACTTGAAGTAGGAAACTGTTTCTCATTTAACGTTAAATAGAACAAACATTGCATTAAACGAGGGAATGTATCATTTAAAATGGATTTAGACTGTGTGATACATTTATGTGTTCAAATAAAAAATAAAATATTAGAATATTGAAAGAAATTTTGAGGAGTTTAAAATAAATCAATCAAATCGTGCACATTTAGCTACTTTAGAACACTTGACAACATTCGGCTCTGGTAGCTTAGAAGTAGCGTGCCCGCTTTGTAAACCTAAAGGCCATATCACACGTAGATTTTCCGTGCAACTTTTCATCCAATTTTTTGCCTAATCTGAAGGGGAAGGGTTGCCGTAAACAAAACAACATGCTCTGACGTCAACCACGCCCTATCACCTCTTTGAAAAATTATTCACCGATTTTTCTGCTTCGGAAAACGATCATCCAAAATTATTTATTTTATTTCGTTCGCGCTTTTGTTGATGGGCGTAAACAGAAATGGAGCACCATATTCTATTTAAAATATAATACGCCTTTAAAATATTAAACGCTATATCTGAATCGTTTGACGAAATCGAAGCCGCCATCTTCTTTACGACGTAGACCGCCTAAGAACCCTATTGGCTAGAATTCCAAGCAACTTTTATTTGGAACAATTGTTTGAGCTCACTAACAAAAAGTTGTTCGAAAACCGTTACTATGGCAACTGAGTAAAAATTGCACGAAAAATTGCTCTAAACGTGTACGTTTAATAAGGCCTTAAGATTGTGGTTTCAACCCTGGCTGGACTTGATAGATTTTCTAAATGCGAAAATCGTAGGCCCGCATTTCATATGATTATGTGGCATATAAGACATCCCTTGAGTATCAATTTGGCTCTAGTAATTTCAGCAAAATTAAATCTCAGCAATATTCAGCATTCGGCGAGAATTTGCATTAAAAACTAATTGAAGCGTCTAAATTAGGTAATGAGGCCGCCACTAGTTGGTAACTCTCACATTGGGGACTTGCCGTGTTTTCAAAGGCTAAGTTGCTAAAATGCAGCCCCATTGTGAATAAAAACAACATTTGAAAGATCTCAGAGCCATTCAATTAGTATAAAATACTACACCAATAAAATTATTTAGTCTCCTTTCATCTCTTTTTAGGCTTCCACGCTTGAAAGGGACCGCGATAGCCGTGTGGTCAAGGTATCGGATCGTGGCTGGCTTTATCACGAGCTCGAGCCCAGTACTACTAAAGACCTGTCGTGTATGGCAGCGATGCACGTTAAACCTGTCGAGAGCTGAAACGCCCTCCCGTTGGTGTGGTGTGGTAGTTAGGAGAGGGGGTGCCAGCTCAGGCGTCGTCCACGTCACTTGACCATGGTTCAAAATTGCGTAGTCCGTCGCCAAAAGCCCTCGTGTAGCTGAATAGTGCCATGTTAATATTCACTTACTCAATCATTCCACGCTAGTAAATGCATAGGCTTATATTTCGAAATGAAGCTGTACATATTTTTTTGTCTTTGATTTTTATTGATTTATTTTATGTATTTTAAGAGAGGAGTTAATTAAGAGAACAAAATAAATCTTTGTTTTGTATGATTAAAAGAGATCCATTTCATACATTACAACTTGTAGATTTTAGCAAAAACCGAATAAAATACAACTGATCCGTTAACTAAAGGCAACATGTAACTTTAGTTAAAAAGTCATGGATTTTAATTAAGGGAGTTTTAGTTACAGGTTTAACCTGCGTTTCATCTTCAGTGTAAGATTGTAAGTTAGAAAAATATTTGAGGACTCAACTCCAGTTATTAAGTTATGATTTTTAAGCTGAAATATTCTTTTCCCTCCATCATACCTAAAAATATGATGAAAATCCTTTTAACACATTTATTTATATTGTAACATCTAGTATCTTGGAAAAATTTCGATAAAATTTTAAGAAAAATAATCCAATTAAGCACCCAAAAAGTATGAAAATGAAGGTAGAAGAACAATTAATTGTATAAGTGGCAACATAATTTGGAAAAAAAATATAGCATAACATTTGAAGCTAAATGAACTAAGTGTATTTAAATATTTTGCGTTCAAGACAGCTTTATATAGAAAGCCTTTGTTCTCAATAAACTTCAAATGTTTTAAAGCATATTTTGCTGTCAATAAGTTTCAACAATTGTGAGAATTAATTAAAATAATATATTACACATGGGATTTTTTCCCGTTAAAAGACTAACTGCATTTTTTAACATATCTCTGTAAGCAAAGGATTATACAGATGCCACAGATGGAAATACTACTGGAATTTGAATTATTTGTATTATTATAATGTGTATTTATTAATATAATTATCAACCTTATGGGCAACAACAACTTGATATTGAATAGAGGTAAGCAGATCCCCCTGATGTAAAATAAAGGTATTTTATATCATTTCCCCTGTAAAATATCAAAAAATTGAAATTCATTAATTTGTATTCTGATTTTTAAGTTAAATCAATTAGCAGAATATTTCAATATTTAGAGTATATAACATATATTCTCGCTCTTTTTACTTCTTAGGTTTTTGTAGTTATTATTATTATTTAAGGTATCCGACTACTTGCGACAACTTTTTTTTGAAAAAATGGAGATATGAGGATTTTTTTTGTTAGAATTTTCTGATTTATTTAGTATATTTTAAGGAAAAAATCCTAAAATTGAAAACAGAAAAAAAATTATTATTATTAAAATAGGAGAAAACTGTTGAATATGTACCAAAAATTGCATAAATGGGGTCAGCTCTGCACAAAAATTTTTTGAACAAATTCTGAATTTTTCCAATTTTGATGTGTTACTTTATTATTCATGTTTAAAATGACCTTCCGGATAAGAGATATTTTAATTTTTACAAACACGAGAACACTTTATCTTAGTTATTATATTAAATTGCTTAAAAAAATATAGTGATTATATTCACATAAAGGACTGTAAATTTTGAAATAAAACAGTGATTGATAAATCTGAAGGTCAAAACACTTCTACTCTTATACAGAATATACACAATAATTTCAGCCAATTATTTTCAAAACTTTTTTGAGCAATCGCTGTCCCCGTTTGAGCTTTTAAAAAAAAAAAAACGCATTTCGAGTAAAACGCATTTTAAGGCTTGACATCTTGTTTAAAGTTATGGCATCCGCTTTTACTAAAACACAGGGGCGTAGCTATCGCCGTATCAATGATACGGGACCCCTAAGCTTCAGGGGCCCCCAAATGTGTAACTACAGTCCCACTAACAGAGCTCCCATATCTATAAAAGGGCCCCGGAGGGATTTTGATACAGGGCCCCCTACGCCAGTGCTAAAACACTTGTAGTTTTTGTTCTAGCGAATGAAAAATAAAAACTTGGTATTTTTATTAAGCTAATAAGATGGACTGTAAAATAAAATCATGCACAAATTTGTCAATTTTTGAAAAAAAATCATGATTTTAGGGTAGTCGGATACCTTAATCTTAAAAGCCAGAGAAGAGATTATTTGAATATCTATATAAATAAAAATGAACGGTTGTGTGTGTGTGTCTATATGTTTCTTAAGCCTTCCTAAGCCATTAATCCGATTGCGATGTAACTTTGGGCAATTGTTGGACGCATGCCCGTGAAGATTTCTGAGTTAGTAAAATTGACCCGACAGGGGCATTGCGGGGCTTAAGGAGAGTTAGAGATAAATATTCCTATTTTTAAACAATTAGATCTACAAACTTGAAATTTGGTAGGCCCGTTCCTTTCATAGAGTAGAGATTCGTTACAAAAAAGTTTTTTGAAAAATTATCCGAAAGGTCGTTTCGAGGGCTTAAGGAGCGCTAAAGATAAATAATACCGCTTTTGAACTTTAAGGCGTACAGACTTTAAATTTTGTTGGCATGGTCTCCCCGCGCTAAGAACGGATTTTACGGAAATCGACTCCTACTGGGAGGGGAGGGAGCGAGGAGTTGCTGGAGCTTATTTATAAAGAAAAATTCGTTACTGAACTACTACTTGCCGCAATGAAATTTAGTATGCCTGTTACTTTTGTTGAATGGAAATTCGCTAAGAAAGAATTTTACGGAAACTGACTCTTATGTGGGAGAGGGAATCTTTTGCGGCGTATTGATAAAAAAAAATAACCGTTTTCGAACTACTAGACCAGGGGTGGCAAACCTTTATGCATCAACGTGCCATTTTTTCTAAAGAAGTATTTTATGAAATATAGACGTGCCGTGTCAAATAATTTTGACTTGTGATTGATTATTGGGAAAATAATAAAACTAAATACCAAGAAAACACAAAACTCTATTTACTACGAAAAAATACCTTTTGCATATAGTTATAAGTGTTTCAGTTATATGCTTAATTCAAATTAAAGTAACGTTAGTGTGACTTCTGTTGTTGCAGATTGTGTGTGTGGATGACAAATAACTTATATTAGGATTGTAACATGTTACTTTTTGTAGAATACATGCTGAATTTGAGTCATCTGCCAAACGGTTCCTAAGCAATTAATTATTTTTGCTGTGGCTCACTTCTTTTGACAAGAGGGCTTGTGATTTGTTTCAAAATACCATTTTACAGACGATGTTCTGCATACCACTATTCCAGAACATAAAAAACATACCGCTTTGTTGCCTTTACTAATAATGCCATGTTTCTCGGTCCATCAAATTTAAAATTCTCGGTTACACTTACTATCTTGCACTTTTTGCTCTTTTGCTGGACTAGTCATGTTAAATAACAGTTAAAAATCGTAAATATAACACAGATAAATTTTAAAATACAGCTATGTCAATGAAATTGACTATGCTATGCGTAGACAAACTTAACATCGTAAGCAATTGTCGTCTACGACGTAACTAAGGCAAGACAATAACAAACGAATGTGCTCCCGCGATTGATCGCTCGCGTTTGTTCGTAATACTTCATCGAGAACTTTGAAATTTTGAAATAAAATACAAACCATTTTGATCACTGGCATGCCAAAAATATTATGTCGAGTGCCATCAATGACACGCGTGCCACTGGTTTGCTATCTCTGTACTAGTCCTACAGTAAGGAAATGTAACATGTATGTCTCTGTTGTTAAATTGAACGGGTTTTACAGAAATCGATTTTCAAAGGGGGTTACTGGAGCTTATTGTTAAAAAAATCCGTTTTTGATCTATTAGATTTAGACTTGACATTTGACAAACATGTTTATTTAATTGAAAAGAGATGTACTAAAAATCGGTTTGGTGGAAACCCACTTAGTTGGGGGGTAAGGAGAGAGTAAAAGATAATTCTACTTCCATTTTAGAAATTATTATTTGGAAGTTCTCTGTCCTTTTTAAATCAAGAACTTTAAGAATATGTTCCAATATAATCGAAACCTTAATATGCTAAGATATCAATATAATTTATATATATATATATATATATATATATATATATATATATATATATATATATATAATATAATCAATAAAAGAATTTTTTTCAATATATAATCATATACATATACATACACATATATATAAATTTATACATATATATACATATACACAAATACATAAACAAAAATATAAAAATAGACATATAGTTATATACCTAAGATAACTAAAAGTAGGAAGGAGGCACATAGTATAAAGACAAATTCTTGGCCTTAGGAACCAGGATTGCAGGTTTAAACAAGTTTTGCGGCGCCAACCTTCACCTGTAATTTGTCATACTATGTACCAAGAGGAAAGGAAAGAGTTATATATGTAGAATTTAAATATTAAAAAATCATTAAACTAAATAACATAGGAACATAAACATAACCTACTAAATCGAAGTTAAATCGATGGCCAAGAGTGCAAATAAGGAGAGCAGAACCGCATAAAGTTAATTGCGATACGATATAAGAAACGATTAATTGCGATATATATATATATATATATATATATATATATATATATATATATATATATATATATATATTCATATAACATCATGAAATACACAGCAAACTGGGTGGGTAACGGCTAATAAATACATAAAGGCTACTGTTGCTAGATTTTCTGTAATCTCAAACGTGTATTAATAATCATTGAGTATTTTTACCTCTCAAATTTAAAACACTACATTCATTTCATTAGTAACAAGTTATAATATAAAGAGAAATTTCCAACCATTTTAAATTTTAAAATAAGTATAATACTTGGAAAATTCACAAATGAAAATATTAAAGTGGTTACATAAAAAAAACTTAGACAAATTTTACATTCAATACTTTAAGACGGCAAATAAAAGAAGGTTTTAACGCATAAGCACTATATTTTTCCTGCTATTTTTTAAGGAAAAATATTATTTCCCTAACTTTGGAACTAAGTTAAAAAAGATGTAATATATTTTAAATTTCTTTTTCTTCAGGTAGCAAAAGTAAAACGTTCCTTTCGACTATAACACAGTTTTATATAGTATAAATATATATATATATATATATATATATATATATATATATATAAAGTTTTTGGTAAACAAAATTCTGGATAGATAAAGTATAAAAGCTTAAAATAATAAATTATTTCTTTACCTGGAGACTTTAAATGACGCATTTTAACACATTATCACGTACACATCCTGACGCCATAAACAAAATTATAAAAAAAACCCCACTTATTTAAAGACATACCCAACAGCCAAATTAAAACTGGATAAAACCTTTCAAAATCTGGCAGCCTAAGAAGCAATCAAACAAATCCCTACATGTTTGACAGATTCAAACATGACCCTTCCTCTTTTAAGAACAATAGACGTACTTCTGGTTTGTCTTTGAGTTTTTATGAACATATTAGTATTTACTGCTTTAATTTTGTAATATCTTGATGACCGAAAAGATGAGAAGTAAACAAGATGACTGTAATCTACCTTGTATTAGATCATCGGATGGATTCTTCTCTATGAAATGAATTCTAGCAACATTCGAGCTGTCAATATTCTAACAAAATAAAAGTTTTAAATCAAACTTCTCGAAGCTAACATTAACCCGTTCAAGACCGTGATCACATTTAAGTGATTGCCCTAGGGAACACGGTATCATTATATGTGAGATTGCATTTTATCCGTTCTGAGGCCCGTGATCACACTGGTGTGATCTTAATTTAGAACTTGTAAAATTTGGAATGATTATAAACTATAAATTTTTTTTTCGTAATATTTTAATACATTAATGATTTTTAATGAATTTTTAAATGAAGTTAGGCTTAACGGGAAAAATCGCTTGGTCCAGAACGGGTTAGATTCATGAATTAAAAATGACAGAAGCATAAAATTGAGATTTATAATATTTGAAAGATTTTATATATATATATATATATATATATATATATATGTTCACTGAAATGTAAATAATAATCCAAATAGATCACCAAGGAAAGATAATGCTGCCCATAGGAGGAAAATGATTGATGTAGACGTGACAACCAACACGTATACCGCAGAAACTCCTCGATTGATCCCAGTTATTTGACACTTTATAGATTTTCATCTAGCAGGAAAATAATAGCAAGTAATCTCTTTCGATGAAATTTTGCGGATGGCTATAAATACCAATAGAGAGAAAATTATAGCAAAGAAGACATTGATCAATTTGAAAGTCGGTAAGATTGAAAAAAAAGTGTACCTTTTTAGAGAATATGATTGTGCTTGGAATATTTTAGAATGACATTAAAAGTGCCGATGAGTTTAAAAATTATGCCACTTTAAAGGATTTAATCAGTTTTTGTTTTGCAGGTCTTAACACTGTGATACCCCCGGCCTGGGGGTATCATCTCTTCAACTACGCGACCTAGATTTGTAGGAGGAAATGTGATTGATCACCCAAATTCGCCATAATAAATCTAATTTATTATTGTCTAAATATATTGATCCGAACAACACAACACAAGTCTTACTATTGGGATTCGATCAGGAGTGATACAACGTAATTCTAAATTCTAAGTAATAAATAGCCCCTGGAATCCTAATCACTATCTTTATGAGAAGTTATCCTAAGAATCTTTAACTGCCTTAGATTCCTTAACACACTAAAACCCTTTCTATAATTATGCTTCTATATTTAATATCTTACCAATAGCTCTCGGCTTTCAGAATCTCATCGCTTTCAGTCTCATTCTTCTATTCTACCATTCTTCCCTATCATTCTTTTATGCGAATACCAAAGCTCCAATATATATCTATTGACTAATCTGCATATCGTGGTTTCTTGAGAGGATGGATTGAAATAATGACATTCTGGCCCCAAAAGATTCTCCAAGAGGATTAGTAAGAAAATCCGATAAAGCCCCGTCACAACACAGTAAGATGTTATTTTTAACTACAAAAAATTATTTAAATTGGAAAAAACAATTATTAACGTCGTACTTTGAAGCTATACTATAGGCCATGGTAGCCTAGTGGTCAAGGTAACGGAATCGTGGCCGGCGAGTCCTGAGTTCGAGCCTAGTATCGCTGAAGACGTGCAGTGTAGGGGAGTGATGCCCATTAAATCTGTCGAAGCTCAAACATCCTCCCGTTGGTGGAGTGTGAAAGTTAGGACAGGAGGCACCAGCACAGGCGTCGTCCTTGTCACTTGACCGAGATTCAAAATTACGAGATCCGTCACCAAAAACCCTCCTGTAGCTGAATAGTGCGGAGGTAATATTCACTCATTCCCTCACTTAAATTATACTAAGACTATAGATGACGGATCTAGCAATTTTGGATCACGGTCAATTGACAAGAATGATACCTGAGCTTGTATCCCGCTCCAAACTTCCATTTGACTCAATGTGAGGGCTTTAGAACACGATATATTCAGCGTGCATCAGTTTCTCTACAAGGAGGATCCTTAATGGCACCGCTAATCTAACCCACAATTCCACAAATACAACATTGGTCCTTAGTTCGCGACCACGACTACTTGGCTACCTCGGTTACCACAAAATTATTGAGTTAAAGAATGTGGTTTGTTTGTACGAAAAGGAAAGCTTACAAAGATAAGTTCTGACCTTTAAACCACTGAGAGACATACATTGGATAACAGATAAAATCCCACAATAATTTTACGTTTACGAAAATAATCAAAGAGAATTTATTACATTTCTGTAATCACCATAAACTTGCGGTCTTGAAGCTTTATATCAGGGGTGAGTTAATAGTGGCCCGCGAACCGCATGCGGCTTGCAAAGTCAGACAGTCAGAAAACCAAACATTGAGAAAATGTTCTCCCTATTTGGGTCGACATGTATTTGAAAGCAAAGTTTTTCTTTCATGAAAAACAAAAAGAGTAATTATGGAACCAAGTTGATCGACATTAATTTGCAGGCTGTGATGAAAATTTGAACAAACAATTTCACTCCCGATTGCAAAAATATTGAAATCGGGGTACATTTATCTCATTAAATGGATTCTTTAAATGTTCTAACACTCTAGATCTGAAGTGGGCATTGCGTCGATCGCGATCGACTGGTGGACCGCCAAGACATTTTGGGGTGACCGCCTGAAGATTTTAACAGGTAGTAACAAAAGAACGGAAAATTCAAGATTGGCTGACAGTACGCAGACTATAAGTCTTTTACTGACTATAACAACGAAAACTAACATTAGACAAAAAAATTTTATTTGTAAATGTATTTTAAATTGTTTCATAATATAAATGCATCACACATTTGATATTATTATTTTTGTGGCTATTATTATGCTTGTATCTTGTATTTTGGTTTAAACGTGGTTTTAAAAGAGTTGTTACCAAAGGTAAGTACATATTCCGTATTTCTTTTTTATTACATTATAACAATAACTTTTTCTTACCTCACCAAACCTATGACATTGGACAGTGGCGCACACAAGAAATTTTCAAAAAGGGAGTGTCAAAGTGTTCACGTACCATTACCAAATAAGTAGCCAAACATATTGTTTTGATTTTGTCGATTTTCGGAAACAAAAACAGCAAAAAAATATATTACTGAATAAATATAATTAACATTAATTAATAAAAAATTTAAATAACAAATACTTAGTTACATTTTATGTTCTTTTTACATAGGATTTTAACTAATTGAAAAATAAATCAAGGGTCATGAGGGTGGGTCCGGACCCATGACCCCCCCTTGCATGCGCCACTGACACTGGGAGGACCGCAACAACACCTTGAAAAAATTCGAAGTAGCCCGTACCCTGGAAAAGTCTGCCCACCCCTGCTCTAGATTTTATGAAATTAACACAATAAATAAATTGAATAAAACTGTCCTCTGTTTTATTTAACTTATATTTATTGATATACAGTCGGACCTCTATATAGCGAACTTTTTCCTGGAACCTAGAACATTTCACGATTTGCTTCGTAAAATAACCTCCCAATAGCGAAGTGTATTTTCTATATAACGAACTTTTTTCTTCTGATTTAATTTTTTTCTCCCTATTTTTAAAGTATTTCTGGACATCTCAAGTTATTCTCTCTTTTAACGCAGTTTATGGTGGTCATAAATCTTGAACTGGTTTTATTAGTTGCCTAACTCGCCGAGAGGATTAGAATTCTTTGCGTTTCATCCAATAAATACAACCTTTAACCCCCGTTGTGCAGTTCATTAGAAACAATTTCTCGGTATCCCCTTTCACTCTCAGTGGAGTTCTAGTTATAAAATAATGTATGTTTAAAATTATTTGTATGCTTTAAATTAGAAAATGTCTTAAAAATCTATTAATTTTAATGTATAATTATTTTCTTAATGTTGAAAATACAGTGTATTCCTCAATATTCTTTTTTTCTTGCTTTCCTTGCAGTTTTTTTATGGGTAAGATATATAAAATAAATAGATATTAATTTACAAAAAGGTGTGAATAGTTCCCCCCTTTTTTTAAATAGTATATAGTGTTTATATATGAATTTAAAATTTGTTTTAGGGGGTTTATAAAATACATTGAAAGATGAACCTCTATATAGCGAATTTTTCAAATAACGGACTTTTTTTCGGGATTTAGTGACTTTGTTATATAGAGGTCAGACTGTATATGGTACAATTTATATACCTTTTATGAGATGAAGAGTTAACCAGTGAATAGAATCATTTTAAAAAGAAGTGGCTCTCAGTGCTATTCTTCAATTCCACAACTTGGCCTTCGACCCAAAACGATTACCTGTCCTTGCCTTGTATCGCTTGTAGGGTCATTTAGTATGAGTTTCTGTATGAATCTTAAAAATCTGCGGAAGATAGTTTTTCAATCTCATTAATGTATCTGTATCATTTTTTAAATACATCAATAACTGATGATACTTAAATTGAAATTTCAACAAATTGTAATTTTCTAAATACCACTATATAATTTTCATGTACACAATCTTTTCAGAAAATCATTTTGTTCTTGATATCTTTAAAGCAGTGTGTTTCTCAAACTGTGGGGCACGCCCCCTTGGTGGCGTGATAACTCTGCGAGGGGGTCGTGAGCATTTTGAAAATTCGAAAATAGAAGATTATTTTTTTAAAAAATATTGATTAATTGAAAGTAATCAAACAAAATACATTATGATGTACTAAAAAAATAAAATACATATTTACACTGATATATTAAATGCATTACACTGATAATTAAATGTATCAGTGCTACACAATGTATTTTATAGTTAATTTAGCAATACTAAGATAAGAACACTTTTAATAATAACCATTGGCCCCATGGGATTGTCACATATAAAATTATATACAAAAGTTTACACTTATTTTAATAAATTTTACTGTTTATAATTAATCCTTTGACTGTCGATTAAAAGTTAAGCGATTCGCTTCCCAATCCGAACTGTTTTCCACGTAGGCGTGCATATGTGGTACATCGGGAGTGGGGGAAGGAATAAAAAAAAGCAGCAAATATCCTGAAATAAGTAAATCCTTCGCAAACATTGTCAAGGTCCTTTTATTGCATTCCAAAAACCTTCGGAATAATTTTATGGAAAGCAGTGTGCAGAAAATTTCCTACTTCAGTAAGACGTACATATACGTCCAGGGAAATAAACGCTTTGGCTGAGCGTGACGTTTATAAACGCGGGTGATCCTCAAGGAAGTTAAAGTCGTATCGCAGTTTTAGCGTCAAAGTATATTATTATTGAATTCAATGTATTGTTATTGCATGAAGGGGGGGCGCGATGAAAATTATGATTGAATATTGGGTCGCGAATATTGAAACTTTGAGAAACACTGCTTTAAAGAAATTCATGTAAGCACAGCTTCTATATTTTGCACTTATTTACATCATTTTATATAGAATACCAATCATAGTTCATTTGAAACTGGAAATTTCTAAGCATTGAAAAATATAGTAGATGAGGTTATTGTTTTCCTGGGGTAAAGTACGCATTATTTAAGTATAGCTTATTGCAGATACTTGAATGTTATCTTTTTAGATAATCAATAAAGTTGTAATTTTATCAACTTAAAAAATGCTTAATGCGGCTTTCACATACATAAATGCTTAATAATAAAAAAAATTCCCTCCGTGTCATTTCAGAATCAATTAAAAGAATACAAAATAAATTTTTTTAAAAAAAAAACCTTAGTATATATATAACAGTACTATACAACAAGTAAAAACTTCCTTCCTTCCTCAATGGTACGACAGCCCAGGGTGGGTCTTGGCCTTCTCAAGAAGCCTTTTCTAGGCCAGCCTTCTTCCTGCTTGTGTTCTCCAATTCCTAGTTTTCAAAACTAGGGGATCCTTTTTCTAGGCCATCAATCCATCTAAGATTCGACCTGCCCCTTCTTCGTGTACTAAGAACTTAGAATCGTATAATATTTTTCAATATTTTCAATGCATGCATAGTAAATTGAGATTTAAACAAATCGACGATTCTCAAACTTATTTTTGTAGCCAAACTATTGCCCTTTACTCTTAGTCTAGTATAATACTAAAATAATCTCTGAACGAAGAGTAAATGGGGTAAGACAAGTGCTTCTCAAACTTTCAATATTTGCGACCCAATATTCAATCATAATTTTCATCGCATCCCCCTCTCCATTCAATAAAAATGTATTGAATTCAATAATATTATACTTCCTCTCTAAAGTTACAATACTCTTAAGTGCCCCCAACGTATATAAACGTCTCACTCAGCCAAAGAGTTAATTGACCTGGATGCATATATACGTCTTTCCGAAGTACGATCTTTTTTGCGCGCTGCCATCCATAAAATTATTCTGAAGTCTTTGGAATGTATTTGGACAATGTTTGCGAAGGATTTACTTATTTATTCCTTTTCTCCTCCCTCATAATACATCACATATGCTTGCCTGTGTAGAAAACAATGGAATTGGGGAGCGAATCACGTAACTTTTAATCAGCAGTTAAGGGATTAACTATAAACCGTACAAGTTATCAATATAAGTGCTAGTTTTTGTTTCTCATTTTGTATGTGACAAGCCCATGAGGTCACTGGTAATAATTAAATTTGTTCTTAACTTACTATTGTTAAATCAATTAACAAATACATTGTGCAGTACTGATACATTTATAAGTGTAATATCAGTGTAAATGTTGTGACAAATCTATACGGAACTTTATCACTAACCTTCTGAGTCGTCTTTTTTAGGGAAATTTAATTCCCTACCTATTTCCAATCAACTCCAAAAAGGGGACAGGATTCCTTGTTATATGCAGATTAGATAAAGTATTTAAGTCAAACGGAATAGTACAGTTAGAGCAGTAGGAGAGAGAGATTGAAGCAGAAAGTTATAGTGAAGTTAAATTGAAGATTTCTTGTTGGATAATTTAATCTCAGAGAAAAGCTTAGCTGAATTGCAGTGTGGTAAATATTAATTAAAGTCTCATTAAGGTTTATTATTACGAATGAGATTAAAATTAAATGTTCAATAAGAACATTGAATATAATTCTGGGATCTCTTATTGTGGTAATCTCTGCGTGATCGATATTCTAATCCTTAATTAATTAGATCATTAATTATTTAAGTTAATTCAAAGGATATATTACCTTTAAAACCTCATAATACTAGTTAGATATATTTGTCAATAAGTCTTTGATTCTATTTGGATAAGATAACCAAATAAAGAAAGTTGTTTATAAAAATGACTACTGGTTCTTATCTGACTCCTATTTATTCTCGTTCTCAAAGTGAGGTCCAAGGAGATCATCACAATGTGTATTTTTTTTATTATGGCAGAATATATTTTGTTTGTTTACTTTCAGTAAATTAATAATTTTTTTAAATAATCTTTTGTTTTTTCGACTTTTCATTATACACTCGAGTCCCCCTCGTGGAGTTATCACGCCTCCCTGGTCATGCCCCACAATTTGAGAAACGCTGGGGTAGAAGCTAATTGTATGTGCCTGACAACAAGAATAATGTTAACTTATAACAAAGCTTCGCAGTTGTTATTGTAATCTTAATATTTACCTAGAAACTTACAATAGAATCATAACTACTTTTATTACTAGGAAAACAAATATTGACATAGTGTGCGTAAATGTATTTCTTAAATACACGTTTATGTTTACAGAACTGTTAAGTGAGCAGGGCGTGACCTACCTTTTAGAAGAACTTTGAGTATATTCCTGTCATTTCTTTTTAGAATTCCCTTTTATCTTCTTTTTATTTCGAAAGGTGAATACAGATTATGTAAAGTTGCGGATTTGAAAGTCTAACATTACTTAATCATCAAATCAAAATTTTAGCAACTGCCCTTTCAAATCACATTAGGAGTCAGTTACTAGAAAATCTTTATATATAAAATTCTTCTGTGCGTGTGTATGTGACTAAACTCCTAAACGGCTGGACCTATTTTGATGAAATTTTTTGTGTGGGTTTAAGTGGATTCGAGAATGGTTTAAATTTACAATTCGGTCCGATGTCGCAATTAGTCAAAAAGATATTAATTAAAAACATTAAAAACATTCAACTTAATATTCACTTGCATTGTTGTAACAACGTTATTGTTATAAAAATGACGTAAGTTGACGTCAAAAATCGATTTTCAGCCAAATTGGCCAAACCGGGTTTTCATTGTTACAAAACTGCAAACGCGAATCATGCTTTTTAGCGTTTTTAATTAATATCTTTTCAAATAATGTTTATATATATAATTCTTCTGTGCGTGTGCATGTGACTGAACTCCTCCGAAACGATTGAACCGATTTTGATGACACTTTTTGTGTGGGTTAAAGTGGATTTGAGAATGGTTTAGATTTACAATTCTGTCCAATATCGCAATTAGTTAGCAAGATATTAATTAAAAACCTTACAACGCATAATTGTTTTACCCATGTGTGTTGTTTATTCTGATAATGCGTGGCAAGAGAGGAAAAAAAAGAAATAAGAGAAGAGGATTTTCTGATATTTTCGCCGTTTCTAAAATTTCAATTTAATTTTTCTATCAAAATCAGACAAAAAATAATTACAAAATCGGAAAGATTATTCATTTCGCCACGATCGGCATATATCTTTATATACATAATTCTTCTGTGCATATCTTTATATACATAATTCTTCTGTGCATATCTTTATATACATAATTCTTCTGTGCGTGTGTATGTGACTGAATTCCTCCTAAACGACTGGACCGATTTGAATGATATTTTTTGTGTGGAATCAAGTGGATTCGAGAATAATTTAGATTCACAATTCGGTTCTATATCGAAATTAGTTAAAAATGTGCCAAAATTATGTATCGACGTGCGATTGTTCATAAAAAAATCATGGACAATATTCTTGAGGCCACTATTTTGAGCGGCTAACTTCAAGGTGAAGTTGTACTTCTACCACAGATCCCAATGATTCTTTCAGATTCACCTACCCACTCAAATGTTTGCAATTTCCAATTCGCTTGGCATTTGCAATGACCATTAATAAGTCACAAGGTCAAACAATGACAATTTGTGGCTTAGATTTAGAAAACCCTTGCTTTTCGCACGGCCAATTATATGTTGCATGTCCGAGGTCTGGCAAACCATCGAATTTGTTTGTTTATACCCCTCAAGACTTAACCAAAAACATTGTACATTCAATGGCATTACGATAAATTTATTTTGTGTGCATTAAAAAAAATGTACCTGTTATGAAAATAGCTCGAGTGTTATCTTTTTTACCTTTTAATCAAAACAAGTTCAAGTTTCTATTCAGAATAGTTTCTATATTCAACTTAGTTCATAATAAATACATACTCACACGCAATCGATAGGTCGAATTGTGGTAACTGTACATGTGATGTCAGGTATTGTAATATAACTATCTTTATAAAAAATTTCATCAAAACGGTCCATATTGTTACAACTTATTTAAAAACGTTTGTAATTTTCGGATTTAAGACGTGTGTGCAGGACTACGTCTGTCGGGACCGCTAATATTTATATAAAATGTGAAATGGTAGCTTATTTTTGGTTCAATATTTTAAAAATATAATAGAAGAGCTTGATTTATATATATATATAACAATTACATTTTGCGCTTGACTAAGCAAAATTTCTTTTGTAAATAAATTAGTGTCTGTTTAAATAGACCATGATTCTTCAATATAAAATAAAACTTTTGTCGTTGATTTTTTTTGCTGAACTTCAGAAGCAATAAATTATTAAGAAAAATAGATATACATGGATCACATATTTAAAATGAAAAATAAGCAGGCAAGAGTGTTAAAATCGGGTGGGGAGGGAATATTTTTTTATTATTATTATTCCTCGGATAAAAATAATAGTTCTGTTTAAAAAAACAAAGAAAGAAGCATTAAATTCATACAAATTATTCAATATTAAAATGGAATCACTGAGAATTTTTAGTCCAGTATTATTTATTTACACTTATTTTTGAAATAAATTGCTAAATATTAGTTTTCAACTTACTTTCCATTCCCCCTTGATGTAAGGCATAATAACACTATCATTGTATAGTTCTATTCATATTGTTTTTAAAAAAGCATTATTTGATTTACATTAATACTTTGCATCATTTAAATCCAGGATGAGCATAAGTCGATCGGTTGACCACTAAGGTATTTTGGCGTGACCGCCTGAAGATAGTAATTTATACGGAAATATTCAAGATTGGCTGAAAGCATGCAGACTATGTCTTCTACTGACTATAATTACGAGAACTAACTTAAGAAGGAAATGTTTGTGTGTGCAATGTAGATTTCGAATTGTTTTCTAACAAATGCCTCATTGGATATTATTATATTTGTGGTATTATTATGTCTGTGTGTGTGCACTTGCGTTTTACCTTAAACAAAGTTTTAAAGGCGTACCTTTTTTTTATTATAGTTATGTAGGTAAGTACATATTCTGTATTTAGTATTACCTTTTTCTTACCTCACCACACCTACGCCACTGGGTGGACCGTAACACCATAAAAAAATTAGAAGTAGCCTGTACCCTGGAAAAGTCTGCATACCCCTGATTTAAATGAACGTAGGTTTTTTTATCTCACCGTTTTAAAAAAAGTATTATCATGGAAAAATAAAATTTAACTGTAACTGTATACATCATACTTAGTCCATCCACATTTTTAATATAGAAACTTGTCCACCCAAAATACTCAAAATTTTACAGTTTTTGGTTATTTTTTATGTATGAATCCCAAATTATAACAAACGTATTTTGATAAAAAAAAATTGTTTGCACTTTTAGTTGAAAAGAAATATTTGTAATAAAATAATGGGGAAGAATATTTATTTGATGTTCTTTATCATATTCTCCGCTGTTCCAATTAAGTTTAATTTCATTTTTTCGATGTGTATTACCCATTCCAGTCTCTCTTCCTATCTATAACATCCAATAGGAAGCATTAATACTGGATCAGTCTTTTTATATAGGGGATGCAGTTGACATTTCCAAATATGTTTCGATCAGAAGTCGCGAACTTTTAGAACTTCTTAAGTCACTAAATGCATTTTATTTTTGACCGATCTCTAATAGGATTGACCACTATATGGTGGATCCCAATTACTGCAGTGTCCCTCATTTTTATTGCTCTATTTACATTGCCATATCACTGAAAAGGAACTTCTTGAAAAGCAAGAACAAACCGGCAACGCAGAGCAATATCAACAACTGAAGATTTGTTTTTCTTTTGCCACTAAAATTTACTATGGTTGCCATCTCTCACTTTTAACTGTCGATAAAAACACTTTCAAAAGCAGCTAAAAACTCACTAATCTCCGTAAAAATTTCGCTAAAGCTAGAAGCCAAAATTTAAAAATAAAGAAAAAAGAATTATCTCCATAATACGTTTTATTTCTCATCATTTTTAGTGCATTTTTTTTATTATTGTCACACTATATAGCAACACGAGGGCTACCTCGTTATTTTGAACATCGGTCAAGTGACAAGAATGACACCTGTGAGCTGGCACCTCCCTTTCTAACTACCACACCAACGCAAGCACATTGAGCTTCAACAGATTTAGCTTGCATCGGCTCCCTCAACATGGTGGGTCTTCAGTGGCATCAGGACTAGCTCCCTCGACACTTTGGCCACGAGTTTGTGACCATAACCACTAGGTCAGCGTTTCTCAAACTGTGGGGTGCCCCCTTGAGGGGCATGATAACTCTACGAGGGGGGCGCGAGCCTATTGAAAAGGCGAAAACAAAAGGTTATTTAAAAATTTTCTGAAAGTAAACTAACAAAATACTTTCTGATATAATAAAATATAGAACACACATTTACACTGATATAATACATTTTTGAATAAATCAGTACTGATCAAAAAAAGTATATTTTATTATTAATTTAACAATACTAAGTTATTAAGAACAAGTTTGATATTTATCAGTGGCCCCATGGGCTTGTATTAACACTTATCTTGATAATTTATACGGTTTATAATTAATTTCTCAACTGCTGATTAAAAGTTAAGCGATTTGCTCGCCAATACCACCATTTACCACGTAGAAGATTTTGATGTTTTTTGGAGGGGGAGGAGAAAAGAAATAAATAAACAAATCCTCTGAAATAAGTAAATCCTTCGCAAACACTGTCAGGGTCCTTTTATTTCATTTAAAAGCCTTCAGAATAATTTTATGGATAGCACAACACAGAAAAATCGTACTTCGGAAAGACGTATATATACGTCCAGAAAATTAACGCTTTGGCTGAGCGAGACGTTTATATACGTTGGTGGCACATAAGAGGTTAAAGTCGTATTGTAGCTTTAGTGTCAAGGTATAGTATTATTGAATTCAATACATTGATTTTGTATGGAGGGGGGGCGCGATGAAAATGATGATTGAATAGTGGGTCGCGTGTATTGAAAGTTTGAGAAGCACTGTTCTAGGCTACAGCAACCTTTCTTCACTTTTCAAACTGAATCATTATAAAAATATAAACTACGTCCCAATTTTTCTGCGAACCATTAAAAATTTTCTCGGGCCACCTGTTGTCCGCCGCTGGTTTGGATGACATGTAACTTTTGTATAGCTAATAACTCAATATAACTAAATTAAATGTTTCATAAAACTAATTTATTTAAATTTAAATGGAATATTTCCTTTGAAAACATAAGAGTAATTTTGATCGCATGTGTTTTAATATTTTAATAAAAGGATTTCGTGGATTTTGGCGCGCGCAGCTAGTCCTGAGTCGGCCCTGTATCAAAATTCCTTGCGGGCCCTTTTTCGAAAAAGAAATAATAGATCTTTACTTCAAATTGTTAGAATGTTACACATTTTGGGACCCCGTATCCCTGATACGGTAGTAGCTACGCCCCTGGATGCCGATGGTCTGACGTGACAAACATGTGCAATATCGACCCCATTTGATTTGAAACAAAATATCAGTGAAAGTTTTTCAGCTGTTCTCACGTAAACCTCAATCTAGAAAACGATAAATCCATCAAATGAAATAAAATAAAAAAAGAGGACCACAAAAAAATTAGTCCAACTTGGTGAAAAATTTCTATTTGTAGAAACATTCGCGTTCTTTCCCAAAAACCAGCGATGAAGTAACAGGAGGATTTTCCTGAAAGAGCGTTACGAAATATTGGATTGCCGCCTTCCTCCCTCAACACACCTGTAAACGCTTCTTGAACCGTTTCCCACGGAATACGCACACACACAAAGTCACAGGAAACCCTCAAGAGGCAAAACAAGTAAAAAAAAAAGGCTTAATTCTTATATCATACTAAGGGTAGAAATAGTTTTGCACGTGTTGATCTCGATTTCTGAAGCCAGAGAGGAAAGTCAGCCGCTTTTTCAGACTTTTTTATTTTGGTATATTTCTTCAGACGCATTTTTTTTCTTCTTATTTATTAATATCTCTTTTTCCATCCGAACCTCTGATTGTGTCCTACTTCGACACCTGGACGACAGCAGGAGAATCTGCTGGATAGTTCCGCGTAGCCGTAAGCTTGAGTAACTGGATGTTTCCCATACGGTCTTTTTTTTCCCGTTCGACTGCGACGCTTCGGGGCTCTGGAGGAATCTTTTTATAAAAAAAAATGTCTATTAATAGAGAGTTTTAAGGAAAAATCCGAGATGGAAAAGTAACGTGTTGATATTCACGTTCACAGTACATCACATAAAAGGCGCACTAGGCAAATTTAGTTGGAGATGTCCCACTGTTTTGCACCCATGGGTGGAACGACTTCTGCATTTAAAAGCATGTTTAACATTGTATCACTCTCCAATTTTGTGATATGTTTTATTTTAAACTGTGAAAGTCTGTTGAAATGTGCCTCATTTTGGAGATGCTGAAGGGATTATGGAAAGGGAATTTTGATTTTCCTTGGATAAAGTAGCACATAAAAAATTATTCCGATTTTAGCTGATGCTCATTTTTTAAAATATCTACGAGGTTTTTGAACTGTTTTTATAATTCTATATATATATATATATTTTATATAAATTTCATATATATATATATATATATAAGGTCAAATTTAGTTCACTAACCTTCATTTTAAAGATAAATGCATCTATCGTTCAATTATTATACAAAAAGTATCTCGAGGTTCATGCTCACTGTATATATTTATATATATACACACAAATAAGGTCAAATTTAGTTCAGTAACCTTCATTTGAGAGATAAATGCATATATCGTTCAATTACCATACAAGAAATATCTTGGGGTTCATTTTCTTTAAAAGTGGTAACTTCCAGACACTTTTCCAGCATCACAGATCTTTTAGTTAAGAAACATAATACATAATTTCTGTAGATATCTTCAGCATCTGTAAAAAGGTACAACGTGCATCTATTTAACTCTTTGAGGGTAAAACTGATATTTACTTGAAGAATATATTTCACGAGGAATAGCATTTTAATTAATAATTAAGAGAATTTTTGTCTCAAATACAATACATAAATTGATTTGATTGATTTTTTATTAACTTCTATCGGACTTTGAAGTTGTAAAAGGGCTAATGGTAGAATGACCAAAGTCACCACGCTCACTCGAAAAGGTTTAGAGTTACATCTGATACCTGGGGGGAAACAACCACCTCCACGTTCAACTTTTGTTGAATAAAACTCTTACCATTTGCATTTTTACAGAGGAACGTAAAGGTAAATTTGCATAACTTACAAGTATTTTCGCATAAATTAAAAAGTTACAGTTCTGAATAACAGACAAGTGTTAACAACTTGTTGTGGTCGGTATTATAACTTTTTGATAAAATCAAGGGAAGAAAGCAGCTGAAAAAAAAAAAAGAATTTTGTCGGAAATATTTTTTGCTATTTAAAAAAAATTAATTTCACATGAATATTTTAATAGCCTAAAAGATAAAAACATCTCAACAGACTTTGCATTTGTTCGCAGACACACGGGCGTTCTTGGAAATGAGCGGGCCGATTGGCTTGCAAAGGCTGCAGTCAAACATAAAATTAACATTACCGTTAACATTCCTAAATTCTTTTACAAGATTATGAAAGAAAGAATGGTGAAGTCTTGGAACCAAGAATATCTCATTTCAAATAAAGGTAGTTTAACAAAGAAATTTTTTCCAACCATTAATGAGAGACTGGCCTGCCATCATTTTTACACTAATTACAAAATAACCCTATTTCTAACTGGTCATGGAAACTTTGAAAGCTACTTGAACACATTTAATATAGTAGTCCCGTCATCTTCTTGTGATTGTGATATTGGTGACGAAGAAAAGGTAGAACATGTGTGTGCTCCTTCTGTGTTCCAAGTTTGAAAGAGAACGAAACATCCTAAGACTGGCTTTCAAGAGACTTAATATAAATTGGCCTTCGAATCTTTACCAACTTATTTCCACCAGAAATACTTTTGAAAAGTTCTGTAAATTTATTTTTAATATTTCATGACTAATTCCCCCCCCCCCTTTCCTTTGTAATATGAGTTTATACTTACTTTTGTAAGCCCCTTGTGATACTTTGTGGTGCACGGGGATTTTATAATTGTTTTCAATAAAAAAAATTAATTGTAAATTTAAGAGCTAAGCCCTAATTTACGGGTTAAATCGGTGGGCTGTCTCGTCAATTTTAAATACGATTAGTGACGAAAATTACACCTGAGCTAGCACTTCACTCAACAAACTTTCACAATCACGCTAACTGGAGAACTTTGAGCCTCGACAGATTTAATACGCCTCTGAAGAAGGTGGGTTTTCAATTGCACCAGGACTCGAACCCACAGCTCGACACTGTAGGCCACAAGTTCACGACCAAGACCACTCGGCCACGAAGGCCCTTATATCGCATAAAATCTCTAAAACAATTGCTGTCACAAAATAATAATAATTCCACTGCTGTTTAAAAAATAAGAAATCAAATGATTTCATATTCAAAACACTTGAACTTAAAACATCAGTAAATCCTCTCCTAAAATTTAAAAGATAGGGCTTATATCACATTCCATAAAACCCCACTTAAAATCAAAAGATTAATAAGAACTTTCAAATTTCAATTTGCAATGAAATTTCAACCATCAACTTTAAAACTCTAAACATTTTTACATGAATTTGATACAGCATTCATTTAATTTAACAGTTGTTATGCAAGAATTTATTTTCGTAGTGAAACTTTTTTTATATTTTTTTTGTGTCCTGAGAATCTTAAGACAACGTCCAAAAGCTTCTAACAAAATGCAGCAGCAAAAGATCCCTTTATAATTTATTGCTCGAAAATGGTTGACTAATTCGCGCAGTCAAATGCAACGCCTTTCAATGTCACAGGCAAATTCAAAATATTTCAGGAAAATAAAAGAAAAGAAAAAGAAAAAATTCGTCCACGTATAAATATTTTTCTTTCTTTACCAGTTTCGAACCAAAATGAAAAATAAATAAATTTAAATTAAACTCGAAACCACACAAAATTATATCTACGTCATTTGTATTGCCGTATATTCCGGCGTATTACGCACACCAATACTTTCAAACTGAATTTCTTAATTTTAAGGTATATTCGCCATATTACGTTCGCCCTTTATTACAAAGAAACTTGAAATGTACAAATACAGTGCTTTTATCTTTTAACATCATTTATTCGAAATCTTATTAAACGAGATTATCTCATCATGTAAATAATGGGGTTAGGGGAAGATGTGTAGAAAATTGGTCTGGGGTATTTTACCATCAAATTTATTAATAATGTGTTTTATAACAATAAAACAAAAATGTATTTCTTACAAATATAGAAACATAATAAATGAATATACATATAAAGATAAATAAAATCTAAGTCAGTATATTTAAATTTCAGATCATACAGTATCTTCTGTATTTCCAATTTTCTGCATTTTTATCAAGAATACATCTAATGTAATTTGCGTTTTCCTTTTGCGCTTTTTAAGAAGTTGGTAAGTGGATAAGGCATCCATAACGCTCCGCCCCGTCTTGCCTTTGAACTCCTGTCAAAATTTGCACCTGCTCTTTCTTGCTGCTTTATTTTCGTGTGTTTTTTTATTTTCACCCATGAGATAAGAACTAAAAATCATAATATTTATCACGATAGCAATCGTTATATTACATAAATTTATACTTACAATAACGCTAACAAATGTTTGAAACGATAAAAATGCGTTCGTATAACACTGCTGGAAAGAAGAAACACAGATTAGGATATCGGGAAGCCTACCGCTGTGTGTAATTTCGGGGAATACCACAATTCAAATAAAAGACAGTTAAATCGAAACAACGTTAAGCGGGGTCTTACTGTATATCGTTTTGACGGAAGAAAAAAATTCCTTTTCACTCTAGTACTGCTGCCCTCTTGTGGAGATAAATAGAATTTCTGTTACAATTTAAACCGGTTGTTATTCGATCAACAAAAAACTGACCGCTCTTTCTTTTAACTAATTATAAACTCTTAAACTTTGGTGATTCATTTTTTTATAAAAAAGTTTTTGTAGTCATGTAGGTTAAATGACACAATAGTTTTCTTAATTAATTTTCTTTTTATGAACGTATAACCTTTTTCTACCCAAGACAACGACAATTTCAGCGTTGTTAATTTTTACACACAGAGACGGAACGCAAAATTTGGAATTAAATTTTGTAGAGTACAGCAGTAATAATGCAAAATCTTCTACACTTAGTACTAAATAACGAGTAAAACTGAAATCAAAATTATTTCGCGAATCAAATGACACATTTATATTCCTATAATGTACAGCATAAATTATGGAAATTCCTTTAAAAAACAGTGATATTGATTTGATAGAGAAAATCTATTTTGAGAAGTTTTAATGCTTCGTTGTAAATAAACTTCCAATTAAAATTATTTTCTTAAATTTTATTTTACAGCCTAATTAAATTAAACTAATCTTTTTTTTTTAAAAAAAATTGTTTAAATAAATTATTTTTGTTTTATTACTTTGCAATCATAGAATCGTTGTTGGGTTTAGTTAAAGGAACAAAAATTCTTTGAAAGAAAAATTTTCCCCTTCTTTTTATTCGCCACAAATCATATTTTCAACTTTTAATTAGATTTTCTTTTTTAATTTTATTTTACTATTATTCTATTAGTAGGATAGAAACAAAGGTTCTTATATACTGCACGTTTTTTGGGGGGGGATATATATATATATAAGTGCTTGTGACTAAGTTTGCACTTATGTATTCAAACAAATTTAATACTACGGATTTACAACGCATTTACACAAACTGGGTTACTCTACAAATTTAAGAAAAAATCAATTCAGTTGAATTGTTTAAAAATAATAAAGATATTAATATTTTATATTAAAAAACTAATTAAAAAAGCTTCTTTGTAATACTTTAATATATAAAGCATATACAAGATACTATGCTCTTGCTAATAAGACTTACTAAAATGATATATAACTATATGTTCTGTTTTAGATATTGCTATACTTACAAACATTAAATAATTTGAACACAAAACATGTTGAGTTATTTTTAATGTAAGGAAAAAATTATGGAAGTGAATGTGAAATACTTAAACGTACAAATTCATATTCCATTTTTAATGAACTTTTCCAACTATACTATACGAAGAACTTTTAAAAAACAGAAAGAATATTGGTACAGAATTCTTTGAAAATCATTTCCAGATTTGATCAAATTCAAAGCAATTACAAATATTGCATCAATATATTAATCTACTATCGTCAATTCATAATTATTAACGTCACATTTAAATGCTACCCGAACTATTGGTGAAGAATTAAATCATAATCTCGAAATTAAGATAAGAAGTCAAGCAACGAGGATGACACCCAACTCTCTGGCATATGTTCTCCCAACTTTTAGACCACTCTAACATGACTTCGAGTCTTACTATATTTAATGTACATCATCTCAACTAGACGACAAATCAACAAAACACACTTTCGAGTAATTAGTCTTATAATATACTCCCAAAACCTTAATTGATAATCAAAACTAATCTTTGGGACATTAATAAATGTGTAAGTACCTATACATTAAAAAACCTATACATTAAAACCTAAGCAAAAAATAAGAAACATTGGAATCAATTCCTAATTACAAAATTAACAACATAAATTATATTTAAAACTAAATGCAATATTCAAGTTTTGATTCCATTTAGAAATAGATTTTAAATAGATTCAAGTTTTGAATCTATTTAATTTTCTTAGTTATATTATTCAATATGCTTGTTAATATATATCATCAGCTCTAAAAATTCAATTAATAAAAATTGCTCAAATAATTAAATTTTAAAATATTTCCCATTAAAACTGTAAAAAAAAATTCTGCAATTTGGTAAAACATGTGACACGAATTAAATTCTCTAGAATTATTATGCTAAAGAGTCTAAATTTACAACTAAAAAGTGGAAAAAAATAATAAATTTTAGTGCTAATTGTTTGTTTTAAGAAATATTGATGGTTACTGTTGCTGAAATATTATTGCTCTTCTACAATATCACTAGATAGTCTAACATTAGAAAGTACCTAATTTTAAAGTATGATTCCAGAGTAAGAGTAGGGGCTCATTTAAAAATAGTCAGTATCTTATTTGGGGGGGACAACATTGCGAGATGAATTGGTTTAAAACAGTTAAAGAACAGATGAGTGATCTGCTGAGTCTTCTGCTCTTTCTGAATCTATTTCCAATGAATCGGTTCAGAACAGGAAAAGAACTGAAGATCTATCAACCTTAGTCTCTTCTCCATAGCAGGACCGAAAATGGTTCAAAACAAAGTTCCCATTTAGACGAATCAAAACTGCAAAACCACGAAAGCTCCCTCTATTGAGAGGGGGTATGGATGCATTTAAAGAAAAAACAAAGTGTCATGATATTGGCAATAAGAGAAATTATATGCTATTTCCATTTCTTGATTTTCATTATTTTCTTGGGTTCGAAGTTAACATTTTGTTTTGTGCATGTGCTTTTATTTTTCCAATTTTCATTTTATTTTATTCCATTTCCAAATAATTACGTTCTGATGGCTAGCTTAGTGACAGAAAATGACTTCATGGTATAAAACAACTCCCCTTCTTCACAAGTTTCGGGAAGATAGATAAGTCAGATTTTATTCTCATGATATCACAACTTCCAGTTAGGAGCAGCTCTACTATCCTTTCCTTTTCTCATTTTATACATTTCCTATAACATTTTTAGACTGGAAAATGGATCTTAAATTATTGAAATGAATTAAAAAATATTTTCATACACACTACTCTGGTTTTGCTTGGGTTTCGAAATTAATGGACATGAGCAAAATGCAAGTTGGTGTTTTGTTGATAAACAGAATGAGTTCTTTGAAAGAAATTTAAAGAAACAGAAGTATGTGATTGGCAGATAGAAAACAAAGATATCTTTTTTTCAATCACGTGACTCCAGCAAGAGAGAAACTAAAAATAGTGGCCAAATGACTTGTCACCTTCCACTTATTTTTATTTTAACCTTATATTGCAACTATAGAAAATATTCATTAATAGCTTAGAAAAAGTACTTGTCAAAGTAATCGACTCTGTTGTTTAAAGTGAAGATTGTTTTAACTGTATAAAACTGTTTTTTTTATGATGTGACATCAACAAAAGCTATTAGTAAGTTTGAAAGAGGGTAAATTGTCTCCAGCGAAAACAAAGCGTGAAAGTACGTGAAATTTTAAAACTTAGAATATCAAGCAGAAGCATAACAAAGATATGTAAAGCATATTTAACTAACAGCAGCACAAAAGCTTTTTCATCTAGGTGTCATAGACAAAGAAAATGACAAAATATGATAAGAGAAAATTGACGCAGTTTATGAAGAAAAATAGGGAAAGCAGACGATTGACAACTCTACAAATTAGAAAGGAGTTCAATTTAAAATCGTAAGCAAAGATCTCTTGCAGAATAGTGCCATGAGAACTTAAATTTCTTAGGTTTGAAAGTCGACGATCAACACAAAAACCCTTTTTGTCAGCTCTAAATTGATTATATCATTATGCTTGGGCTATAAATAGAAAATCTAGGATGTAGAAAAAGTTGTATGGGCCAACAAGAGTTATTTTACACTTTTTACAAATGATGGCAGACAAAGAATTCGCCAGGAACAATATGAAGCTCTTCATCCAGATTGCACACAACCAGTTGTGCAGGCTGGAAGTAAAGGATTAATGATCTGCGGAGCATTTGGTTGGAATGGGATTGGTCCCCTCATCACTATAAAAGGTAACAGAACTTGAACTGAATAGTTATCTCATCCAGAAATTGTTGTTAACTATTAATGGAAGATTGGTTTCCAGATAGTGACGGAATATATCAGGATGACAATACTACTCCCGATCGCCCCAAAATTGTACAGACGAGTTTAACCTTACCATGGTGTATTTCATCTGAAATGATCATCCAAAAGTTCTGATATTAGTGTAATTCAAAATCTGTGAGAGGAACTGGAAAGGTTTTAAAGAGAGCTGAATAACCTTCTCACAAACGTCAAAGAGCTATAAATATTACTTCATAAAGCATTATCTGAATTCACTATAGATACATTTCAGAAGCTCGTTACATCAGAACCATGGCAAGTTAAATGCTCTATACAAAGCAAAAGGCGGAAGTATTAAATATTATATGAGGAGACAAGTCATTTGACCAGTATGTTTATCTGCCTCAGTTCCTGTTGGTGGAAGTGTTCCAGAGAGCCATTTCTGGAATGTTGCGAAGCTTGTTTAAAAAGAGTAATTTTGTACTATTGTAAGTAATCTGTTGTATTTCTTTGTGCTATATGTCTATTTGTCTTAATGTAGTCATTTAATCATCCACTTCTCTATTAATAATGTTATTCAAATAATTGGAGTCGTTTGTTGCTTTTCCAGCATGCAAAATATAACAATATGTTTCAAGAATTGAGTATTATGCAAAAATGAAAACAAAGCTTTTTTACTATCCCTGCATGAAATGAATATGCAAAAAATATACAAAAAATGACGACTAAACATATATTCATTAATTTAGGAACTTTTCATTCTTGAGATTAATGATATTCTAAGAATTTAATTAAAAAAATTTACTCTTATCTATATTAATATATTTGTACATATAATGTTTTCTTCCAGAGATTAATTAATACCCCCTCCCCCCTGCATAGAACAGAATACAATAGTATAAGTAAAAAAAATAAACATTAAAAAAATTCCAATTTTTTATATTACACTTTATTTTCAATTCAAAGATAAGAAAATTATAAATCTTTATGCAATTTCTTCAAAACTAAAATTGTCCATAGTTGACAAATAACAGCAATAAGAAAATGAATATAATTTTAAATGAATTATTTAACATCAATGAGATTTCCCCCAATATTAAATTTTAGCTAGTGTTCCAGTATTTGCACAAAAAAAAAAAAAAAAAATCAAAAATGATATTCTCAGTTTTTAAGTTAGATGAATATTTAAATACAAAAATGTACAATTAACTGTTCTTTCATTATATACTGATTGTTTTCTAGATAAACAGTGGAAATTTGCAACAGTTAAATAACAAAGCCAACATCTGAATTTTTACTGAAAATAATACTTTTTAAAATAAATGATATTTTAAAATTTACACGAGAATTTGTACTCTTTGTCTCATGGAATTTAATAGGCTCTTTCTGAAATGCAATTTAAGTTTTTATTGTCAAGAATTTGTAATATTTGTCTCCCATCATTGCATTCAATTCAAATTATAATTGTTAATTCAGGAAAATGAAATGAAAACTTAAACAGTCTATACAAAATTCAAAATTTTTATATTTTTTTTTTTTTGTGTAATAATACTATTTTTAAAATTATCCATAAGAATTTTTTTTAATATGTTTAAGAGGAATGTAATCAGTTACTGTTAATAATTATGCAACAGTTCATCCATGTCACCAAAGAATCTATTTTAAAAATCTTCACAAAAATTAATTTAATAATCTCAATGCAAATGTACTACCTTGTTCACTGTAAAATGTGTATAATACAGAAAATAAAGACTGAAATTACTTTGTGAAAATGATCAATCTTTATTATGATGAAAAAAATTAAAAGCATAAATTAGCTAAAAATATCACAATAATTATACAAAACATATAAAACAAAATAACTATACAAAATAAAATATACAAAAGCATATATGTGATACAAAACAAATTGCAAATAAAAGCTTAAAAGTAATAAATAAATGACTGAAAATTAGTAAAAATGTATGTTAGTAATTAAATTATTTGATGGACATGGTTACCAGTTGTCAAGGAAATCAAATCCAGTTTTGGGTATGCCCTGAAAAACAAAATGCATCATATAATATTGCCAAAGAAGAAAAAGAAAAAAACTTACATTGTAACAAAGAATTTTCCTACAAATTTGGTTTTTTATGTTAATATTTTTTAAAAATAATTGAATATATGTTTACCAAATGTTTGTCCTATTAGATTCTAATAAATATAAAATTTTAAGGTACTGCTCTCTCTCTCTCTCTCTCTGCTTCATTCTTAATTAAAAACATATTCAATCTTAAGAAAAACTTTAATAAAGACAAATGTACAAATAAATTTTATTTTTATACACATATATATCATAATATTTTAATTCTTAAGTTTCTCAGACTTTCAAATTTTGGCAAGTTCTTAACAGATAAATAAAATCAAAATCCAGCGCTGTTAAAAATCTGAATAATTTTTTAAATTCTTTAGATTATATGATAGCCCCTTTTAAAATGTAAAAACTACAGAACAAAAAGATAATGAAGAATTTAAAAAAAGTATCATATTAAAATATATTAAAGTGTTAACCAATATATCTGTATAAATACAGAAATATTCTTTAAACAATTCAGAGCATAATGAAAATTCTATATATTCACAGTTAAATTTTTATTAAAAAGGTTTCTTTAGCAGAACCACAAGAAAACAATATAAAAATAATCTAAATAAGCACTTACTTCAAAATCTATAGGCAATGTCTTATATTTGGAAATATCAACTTCCCCTCTCAACTCAAGTGACATACGAGGTGGGACTGCTGGTTTCATTTCTTCCTTTGCTTTACGATGAGCCTTCATTTCACTAATAAGCAATGTCTTGGCATTAGATTTACGTTTTACAACTTTAGCATAAATGGGAATATCATTCTTTGGAGTTCCTGAAGTAACAGAAGGAGGAGGAGTTGGAGAATCTGCATGAGGTGGAATTGGAGGAACAGCATGTGGAGGCACAGGTGGCGGAGGAACTTCGGGTCTTTTTACTGTAGGCACACGTTTTATTTCTTCCTCCTTTTTCACTTCAGTTTTTTCAGGTTCTATAGGTTTGAGAGGAGTTTTCTCAAGAGTTGTGACTTTTTCACTTTCTGAATCTTCTGCATCAAATCGCAAGTCCAACTGACTCTAATAAAAGAATAGTACCTACATTTATGTAAATTGTCTAACAGTATTAAACAATATTTCATCTAATACTATTTAAAGTATATTCTATAAGATTTAATCCACCCATTTCTATGATGTTAATTCGTTTTCAATTTTTAGATAAAGATTCTACAGCTAACATAGTCTGAAAATACGATGTTTGCAGGATAAAAACATGAGTTGCATATATGTCACCAATAAAGCACAAGTGAGAGCGATATTTATGCTACACTATAAAGCTGCATGAGGGCTATTGGCGATGAGCCTCATAATTTTGAACCATGGTCAAGTGCCAAGGACAACACCTGGCGCCCCTCTCTCCTAACCTCCATACCACATCAATGGGAGGACATTTGAGCCTCGACACATTTAACCTGCATCAGCGTTCTCTGCACAGCAGTTCTTCAATGCTACTAGGCACAAACTCATGACATGTCAACTACGACTCCGTGACCTTGACAACTAGGCTACCGCAGCCACCCCGTAAAGTATGAATATGCAACCATTAAATATACACATTACCTATCTGTTCCATTAAAAAAAACCATCTATAAAACAAAGAGTTTTCTGAATTTTAATGTATTCCTAATTGTTTAAGAGCAAAAAATGTATTTTTTAATATAGTTTCTCACCTCAAAGTTCTTGACACAGACTCTTTTCATTTTCACTTTTATGTTGGCCATTAGTGCTTAGTATAGCTAATTCTACTTTCATTTTGAACATTAGTAAGTGAATTTGTCTCTAAAGGTTTTTTTAATAAGGTAAATTTAGTTCCAATAACAAACACTTAATTGTTGAGTAGAATGATGAAAAGAATTCATCTCAAATGTTTTTTTTACAAAGATTTGAAACATAATAGCTCTTGGAAGCCAAAATGTAAGTCCATATTATAATTTAAGATGCAATAGTGAACAAATAATATATAAAAAAAAAAATTTTTAAGTCGATTCCTACTTAGATCAACAAAGAAAACTTTTATTTTAGCTACTTTTTATTAAATAGTTACAATTAATATAAATATTACATACATGACAGAATCACAACATCAAGTGGTATTTAATTTTTATTAATTATCATTTAAGTATCGTATTGTCATCCAAAACAATCGTGTATATAAAATTTCAGCTCAACTGAATGCTTTAAAACGTAAGAAAAAAACTTTTCAAGTTTTGACACAAGCCGCCAAAAATGATGCCAATGTATTTGCAATTCTTTAAATAATTAGTTTGAATCAATTCATTTATATTAATTATAATTACATTATATATTGCATTGTCATCCAAAATAATCATGTATATAAAATTTCAGTTCAATTGAGCGCTTTAAAATGTATTTTATTAACGATTGAAAACTCCGCCAAGATAAATAAATATATAGAGAGAGTGAGCTAATAGTAGGAATTGAATAAAAATTACTAAGAAGAGTTATCGTGCGTTGATTGATGGTTTAGCAATGCACTTTTGAAGCTGCCTGCTGGCTATTGAAGTCAGACCACATAATTCTGAGCCTTGATCAAGTGACGAGGACGATGCCAGCACTGGCATTCCACATCATGCTAAAACTAGGGTTTCGAGCCACAACAGATTTGACTTGCATCAGCTCCCTCTACACCAGTGTTTAGTGAGTGAATATTAATGTCGCACTGTACAGCTACTCGAGGGCTTTTGGTGACAGATCTCACGATTTTGAACCATGGTCAAGTAACAAGGACGACATCCAAGCTGGCACTCCCCCCTACTAACTGCCACACCAATGGGAGGATGTTTGAGCTCTTGACAGGTTTAACGTGCATTGCTCTCCTACATAATGGGTCTTCAGTGATTCTTGGCTTGAACTCATGACAGACCAGACATGACTCCATTACCTTGATCACTAGGCTACCGCAGCCAATCTACACCAGTGCTAACCAACCTTTTAATCACAACAACCCAATCAACGTTGATAATTTACTGCAGTCCGCTGTCGGAGAAGATGCTGATTGTTTCAAAAAATTTTTATTTTATTTAAATATGTCTTCAGAATAAAATACAATTGCACCAAAAAATGAATATAAAGCGATATAACATAATATAAAATGAATTTCCATGGAAAGTCACAGAAAACCAGAGAAATAAACCATAGTAAATAAAATGGAAATAATGTAATGTTCCTTGGGAGGCCCAGTACCATTTGATCTATAGACTGGTACTGGTCTGTAGCCTGGTATTTGGCTATGACTGCTCCCCATTGGGGACCACTGCTCTACATGGAAAGTTTTGAATAACACAAGAACTCAAACTAGTGACTTAAAAACACCAACAATGAGTTTAAGATTATGACAACTGGGAGAATCATAGCAAGATTATATAATCATTTAAAGGTATGGAATACATGTTCATTGCAATCCACAATGGTCTCCTTTTCCAAGACATAAATCATACAGCACACAACTGGTGTAACAAAAGAAAACAAAGCACACTGGACAACACACAAACAACCCATCCAAATCAGACTCAAGAACTTCTCCCAATTCAACAAACAGAATCTGTCAGGTTCACATTCAGAAATTTTAGTGATGAACTAGGATCATCTAAAGACATTATTGTGCAATCATTTACAACACACTGAACATTGGTTTATTAAGAATCTATCTTTGATCAATATCATTGACTCATAGAGGACTACCTGAACTTTGGTTACATGGAGTTGATTACAGAAAAGGAGATAGAAATTATATCACCTAGTGTCATTGTAATAAATAGGTACAAATTACATAACACATTGAACTGTCCTAAGCAATAACGTTAACTACAATACAACTTGTAGTTTGCATTATTGCCTAGGATGACAACTCTATCAGTTACCTAACAGTACACAAAAATATTACAGAACTTATTTATGCTTATGTACCATGAATTTCATCATAGCTGCTATATCTGTGCAGCTATAATGAAATAATCAGTGTAATGAAAGATTTCTGGGTAAATACGAATTTTATAATATTTTGTATAATTTGAATAAAAACAATTTTTTAATATTGGCTTTAACACTGGAATTCTGAAAATTATCACAAAGCATTTAAAGTGTTAATAGTTAAATTGAGATAATACCTGTGTTTCCCATCGAAAAGGTGCAGAATGTTCATCTCTCCATGAGCAACCCTAAAAATATTTTTAAAAAGTCTTAAAAACAAGTTTTTAATTTTACAGCTTTAAAACTTGCATCTGTATCTTACATATGTATATAAAGCTATAAGAAATGTTGATACATATTATACCATCCAGTGGCGTAACTGAGAATATTAGGTCCCTCCTACCAAGTCATGTTTTGGGCCCCAAGGATCTTATAAAGGATTGCAAAACTATAAGCTTAGGGCCCCCTTTAAATCCTGGGTCCCCCGCAATGGGGGGATGTACGTCAAAAGATGTTGCCAAATGCCACAAAATGCAGCCCTTAGTGGAATACCATTCCCACGCATTTTCAACACAATATAATAACAGCATTTGGCAAAATCTTCCAATTTGACAAAATTGGTCAACGAAATAATAAACAAGTACCAAAATTATTTCTAATGCTACTTATGTTCTAAAACAATGAATATTTAAAACAAGCAAATTTATAGTTTAAATTGCATTACATAACTGCAGTGGTGGAATTTGGTGGCTCAAAATCTTCTCATTGAACAAAAGATTTTTAATTTTTAGAGTAAAGACTACCTCTCAGTGCTTTAATCTATGTTTTAGTAAAAATATAATTCCTCATGAAAGTCGTCTGAATACCCCATTGCATAACTATAATTCATATTTATTCTTAGTTTTGTTATATTGGGGACTGAAAGTTAAGTTTCTTTGAAAATAAAAACATTAAAATGTTTCCAGAATTGTAATAAATTAAAAATCTCTTAACATTAAATAAAGTATGTTTACATCAGTGCAGTACTTTTTCTGGGATACACTTTTGCATTAATTTTCAATGGGAATGTATGTATTGTTAACTCAATGAAATACCAGAAAATGGCATGATCACCCTTACATTATATTATCAAACAAGTATTGAGCAACTTCATGCCTATAGCTATATATTGGCATTTGCATGCATTTGACTAAATAGCTGTTATATAACTTGTTGATCATATTGTAACATTCGTTGAGGAACATTCTCTAATGGTAGGAATTGTCAATAACATTTAAATAAAGGAATTTACAGAGGTCACCAATACTGTGAAGAAGTTTGGAAATTACATTTTAAAAAACTAAATTCTAAACATAAATTACAAAATCCTACCATATAGAATATAAGTTTGATATTAGTAAAAAATAATATTTATGTAGTATACTACCTAAACACTTAAAATTGTGAACACAAATTCGATATAGTACAATTTGAATTCTACTCCAGATTGCCTTTTCCAATACATATATATATATAATTTTTTCTGCTTAGCGAGACATTTAACTCTTTTTATAAGATTCAGATTGTACATATAAAAGGGCAATTTATTATAATCAATCCAATTTATAAGTATATGTAATATATCAGTAAATTTTATGGAACTCAGTGTAATCATTCTATGATTTATGATTAAAAATTACACTTTTTTATAAAAATCCCTTATATATGACCCATGTACTTTCAGAGCAAGATAAATATGGCTCACTATATTGTTAACACCATTATGAATTACCTGATATTCAATCAGAATTCTTAAATAATAAATTATTGGCGACAAAATTCTTAGATAAAAATATTGATATGCTTATGCATACACAGTTAAAAATATATTTCATTTAAATACTAAATATTAAATTACTTCACTTCAAATTTCGATCATAATTTAGTAAATGGCTACGGACTTTTGTACCAAATAGCATTACAACTCTGTAATCTTTATTTTTTGGGAAAGTTATATTACTTTACCATAACTTTTTCTAATTTGTTCAAATGTTAGATCATTTAACAGGGCTAGTTGAGACGATTAAGTGTATGTTACTATCACTTTTACTTGAGATAACCCTGTAGATTTCAAGCAGTTACAGTAAAATCCAGTGTTTTACATGCACTTACTTTTAATACAAAAAATAAGATTAAAATTTACGGGTGTGTAATTATACCCTGGGTATAAAAAAAGGATAACTTCAAAAAATAAAAGAAATGAGCATAAAAAAATTAGACTTTTAAATAGATCAAAAAACTGTTTATTTAAAAGAAATGATAAACCTAATGATCCTTGAAGGATTGTAGTTCTAGAAACATACTATTTTTAAAAATCCTGAGATTATAACTTCAAAACATAATAGTATTGCGTACATACATTTCAGATCTTTGTAAAAAATATGGCAAATACAGTAAAAATTAAAAAATAAAGCTTAAAAGTATAGGTGTGCATTATATGCAGGATTTTATGGTATTTCAAATTGTTAACCATTTTAGATGGACATTCGGCTGTATCATTAGCATGTTTTGTAAGGTGTGCTTTGTGTGTGATATTTTTTAATATTTTGTGGATCATTTCTAACTTCATTTAATTGGAATTATGGATATTAGAGCAAATACTGGTGAGTAATAGGATATTTTTTTACAGAGTATGAACGTTTTATTTTTAATTATTATTGACAAAAATTCTTTCCAAATTCTCACTCTAGGTCTTTGTTTTCTAAAGATGCAGATTTTTTCTACTTTTTTGCTTTTTTAGTTAAGATTTCACTTATTTTGGCCATTATTAAATGTGACATGTGAATATTGCCTGGAAAAATGTATCAAATCAAACAATAAATTTTTTATGTGGATCTTAAAGGGAAAATTCTTGCTCTCAGGCTAAATCTCAAAAGCATATATTTTTGTTAATGGCAGGAAATTGCTAATTTCCACTAATTTTCTTCGGAAAAATGAATTTTTTTAAGCATTCTTTGCTTGATGAAATTCATAACGAGCTTGCAATTTCTTCCCAAGTTGTTACCAGTTGATGCAATTATTTGTGTTTAGCGATTTTTATTATAACCATCATACTTTTTTCTGATACTTGTATTTGTACTATTTTCCAAAATTGATAAAATAACTATTATTTCATTAGTCTCAACTTTTTTGTAATGTACATAATTTCACTACATTAATCTGATTCATCAAATGTCAGAATTTTTTTTTCTGTTCATACCCTGTGTTTTCAGCGAAAAGCAGCCACATTGGATAACCTACAGATGATCAAAAATTGAGATACAATATATCAAATTAGTTCCCAAAACTGTTTAGTTTTAGTTGAATAAGCATTGATTTTACTTTAAATAAACATTTTAGTACTAAGGGGTGTCTATACAATAAATAGTTGTTGAGATTTCACCAGTGTGCATTAAACAGAAGATGCCATAAAAAGGAAAAATACTTTCTTATGTTTTGCTTCATCTGAAGGATAAAAGTTAAGAAAAGGAAAGGTCAAAATTAAGACAGATTTCTGGATTTGAGAGAATTCTTCAAATTATTGGAGAAATACATGACAAAATAGCATGTAACTTTGACCCTGTAAAGAATGTATCTGCACTCACACTTTCCAGTGAAGTAATAGAGATTTGAGCATTTTTTGGATACCACTACCACATTGTAAAAAAGCAATCACACTGTATTATAAAAAAAGCTGGAAATTATTTATCCCATTCATAAAGTATTTCACTATTTGCAAGATTTGCATACATTTTTATAAAAGTAGCATGCATATTCATGAAAGTATAACTGCTTCTTTAAAAATTACCAAATTTTTCACACAAATTTTGCTTATCCAGAATTAAGTCAAATTTCACAAAACTTACAGAAATACATGTCAGAAGGACATGAAACAGTACTTGCATATTATCGCAACCTATTAGCGACATATGAAACAAAGCACCTGGTCACCAATTCAGTGTGTACGACACATAGGAAATCGGGGTTGCCAATTTGGCGAGTTATTAATAAAATTGGTGATTATTGTGATATAATGTAAGTACCCATGAAACTTACACAAATATATGCGAGAGAGTCATGAAGCTTACATAAGTGTAGACAGACAATGTATAACACATTGAAATCTTAAATAAAAAATAACGCAATATTTAAACAAAATATTTTTTATTGCACTCACACAAATATATAAATTTTCAGTTTTTATCTCTCAGAATTTTTATGAACAATAATGTAGGTCACCTTATAAAAAAAATCAGTTTAATATTATGAAAAACTCAAGAAACTGACAAGCCATATTTTTATGCTAAAAGCAGCTAGGTGATAAGAATTTTTCTAGAAAATGTCAGTTTGAATCTCCATTCATGAGAAGGTTAAACTGTATTACATAAAATTTACTGGTAAACTATATATATATATATACACATATATACATACAGAGGGCCACACAAGTGTTCATACACTTGCAATTTCTTGTAAAATTTAATGTTTTCGACTAATAAAAATTAATACATTGTAAATGTAATTTTTTTAAGATATCTGCAACTTGTTCTTAATGGAATGACATAGTTAATTTTTTAAAAATAGTATAACTATTTTTTTTAAAAATTAATTATCAAAACCTACTAAAAAATTACACCACAAAAGTCTTCATATATTTAACAAAAATCTCAACTTAGCTTTAAATATTGTATTTCTTTCTTAATTTAGTACTTAGTAGGATATCTTTTAGTATCCACAATAACTTTTAAGCATCTTGGTATAGATTTAATCAGTTTTTTGTAATTTCTCATCGATTTTTCACAATTCTTCTGTGATTATTGTTTTTACTTCACATTATGCGTTTATGTTGTGTTTTCTTTTTTTACATCAGAATGTCAACAAATATGTTCTACTGGGCTAAATAAAGTGATTGAGGAGGTGTTTTCATAATTTAGGGACAGTTATAGAGACACCAGTGGTGTACATTGAGAGCAGCACGCTTGGCATCATTATCCTGTTAAAAAATGAAGTCGTTTCTCCAATATCCAAATTTCGGGCGGATAATTTAAAATTTCTCTTTAAAATAATTAAATTGAAAAAATGTTGAATTGTCTGCTATCCCAATCAATCTGCTGTCAATTTTGAATTTTCTGAAACTTAATTCCAAGAATTTAGTTGGATCAATGAACCATGGAGGTACAAATGTTCTTGCATGCTGTGTAAATCAGCTTCAGGATTAGGTAATTTGGTATTTTTTGTTGATATTGTGAATCATGAACTCTAATTAAATATTTTAAAGAGAAATTTTAAATTATCCGCCCGAAATTTGGATATTGGAAACGACTTCATTTTTTAACAGGATAATGACATCAAGCGCACTGCTCTCAATGTACGCCACTAGTGTCTCTATAACTGTCCCCAAATTATGAAAACACCTCAATCACTTTATTTAGCCCATTAGAACATATTTGGTGAGATTCTGATGTAAAAAAAAAAGAAAACAACGTATAAACGCATAATGTGAAGTAAAAACAATAATCACAGAAGAATGGTGGAAAATCAATGCAGAAATTACAAATTACTGATTAAATCTATTGTACCAAGAGGCTTAAAAGTTGTTGTGGACACTAAAAGATATCCTACTAAGTACTAAATTAAGAAAGAAACAATATTTAAAGCTAAGTTGAGATTTTAGTTAAGTGTACGAAGACTTTTATGTCGTAATTTTTAGTAGCTTTTTGATAATTAATTTTTTAAAAAAATAGTTATACTATTTTTAAAAAATTATGTTATTCCATTAAGAACAAGTTGCAGATATCATAAAAAATTACAATTACAATATATTAATTTTTATTAGTCGAAAACATTAAATTTTATAAGAAATTGCAAGTGTAAGAACACTTTTGTGGCCCACTGCATATATATATATATATTAATACATTTGATAAATGACATAACAGATTGTATTGTGATTATTAAAATTTTTCCTCAAACGTATTCAAAATACTTAATGAGCATTACATCTTAAAGTGGTAGTGTAATTTATGCGAAAATTATAGAAAATTATATACGACGAGTAAAACTTTTTTAATTATGACTTCATTTTTAAATATAACAAACCGTTCTATAAAGTCGTACCGTAAGCAATGTTTTGACAAAAAAATTTGTCACATTCGGAATAATTAATAATATATACTTCATAGGATTTTCCAGTATCATAAATATGATTCCTGAGAACATGTACTTACAAATGTTCGGCCTGCAGAAGCATCTTCATCAACAATAATCTTTTCACCAGGATGAGTACGAAGGACAGGAAAATATTCTACATCAATCTTGTTAGGTGGCAAATCTTCATACTTTTTTAGGGCTTCTGCTTTCACAATAGATTTCCAAAGGATTTCTGCTTGCTCCTCGTCGGGTAATGTATTGAATTCATCACTATATTCTTTACGGCAACTCGTAATATCCGCCATCATTCGACTAGAGGTTGAATTTACGGATGAAAAATAATTTTCTAATTGTTCCCTCACAAGATTGGACATGATTTTAAAGTGGAAAATGTAGCCGTAACTCCAAAAAAAATACTGCACTTAAAATATTATGGATTTGACAGAGCTCTCCAAACAAAAACTAAATTTACTTTATATCAGTTCAGTTCTTCATTTCGAATGTACACAAACGTAGGTGTGGTCCACAGACCAGTGGCTTGCACAAGGCTGTTAAGTGGGGTCATCAAGGTAGGAAAAATTGTGAAAAAAACAAACTTAGACTCCTTTTTATTTCGAGTACGGCTAATTTATTGAACTTTTGAAAAGTTTATTGTGCAAATATAAAATCAGCTAAAATTTGAATTTGTATTCACTCAAACGTTTATCATAACTGCTTCAAGGGGGAAAATGTGAGTAATATAAGGAAGTAATTATTTCAGTGCTCTCTGAAGGATGAAATGTAAAAAAGCAGATTGCTCACGAATTTACAAACCAAAGATTTTGCTCCGATAACTAATATACAATGTTTTCCCTAAATAATTCCGGTTCATTAATTTATCTTACAACGCATCAACATCGCATTAACGCTTAAAATATATATAGGCAAGTATTTCCAACTCCCACTTAAAAATACAATTCTACTTTATCAGGAAGTATTTTTGTAAGCTGTCATACGCACTATAACGTCAACCCATTAATTCGTAAAATGAAAAGACATACCAAAATACCGCGATATGAAGCCAATAGTCGAAAGCTGACCACACTTACAATGTCAGCATTTGTTGATGTTTTTTGATTTGGCGAAATTGATAGACGATATAATGTGTATTAAGCCCAGTAGCACAGCGTATAGCGCTTCCACACCACAGGTCCGGGGTTCTATCCTCGAGCTGGGCAACGTCAACTCAGCCTTCGTCCCTTCAGTGGGTCGATAAATGTGTACCAAGCTTGCTTGGGAACTCTCTATAAACACCGGGGTTTTCGCGTAAGACAGACCACCTGATCGGAACATCTACTCATGCACCTCAGCGCCCAAGGTCATGTATACTGCGTTGAGCACAGGCCTTGACCCATATGGACTGTTGCGCTATTGAGTTTAGTAGCTTATAATGAGTACTAAGTACCGTAATTACTTATGCAGCGCCAATATAGTGTTGCACAGAACAAACGCACGCATTAAAATATGGACGCTAGAAAATAAAATCTTATGAATAACTAATGTACTGTGGTACATCAGAAATTCAGCTATTAGTTAAAATAATAATATGAAGGAATCATTATTTATACAATGCGAAAATATTTTTTTAACCTATCTTACAAAAATTTCTTACATATAGCACATACGTTTAAAATGTTTCAAACTCAGTGGAGCAACAGCCCATGAGGGCCAGGGCCTACTGTGCCCATCCCAGTATACGTGACCGATGGGCGCTGAGCAGATGCCCCGATCAGGTGGTCAGTCTGAAGCGAGTTAAAATGTTTTGCATTTATATAATTTTTTTTGTGACACCTTACTTTTTACGTAAAATTTCACAGCTCAGAATTAAACAAATATTTAAATGAAGAACATATCATTAGATCAGCTCTACTGGAGAGGACTATCAATACTTATGAATTTTTTAGACATTATAAAAATTAAATTTGTGCATCCAATTATTAAGCATTGATTTAAATTACAGGCAATTATCCAAAAAAATTTGAAAAGCAGTAAATTATTATGCAAGTATGGATTTGGAGTTAAAGTGACATATGACTTAGTAATTTATACCTGGATGATTCCTGATTTTCACAAACAATTTTTCGTCCAATCATGACAAGAGTCTAATGCACATTAAAAGAAGCTGATATATTCAGGAAATTTGTTTTTACTTGAAAGAAAATTTAGTGGAATCGGATTTTGAGCATGTAACTCATGGTTACAAAGATTGCAAATTTTCAAGTGATTTCTCACAGTTAATTAGCTGACACAAACTCAACAAGGAATTAGTATTAGAGGGTGAAACTTAACGCCTGTTGGTTATCTTAATTAAAAATGGTTAAAACATTGTTTTGAATCTTCTACAGCTAGCTTGAATATGTATAGGCACAGTGCCGGTTTATCCATTGGGTGCTTGGGGAGGAGCTTTCCATAGGGCACCCATGGGCCTGGATAAGCTGGACTTAACCAAATTTTCTGAATATAGATTTCAATCCGCCAATGACGCCAGTAGATCTGCACCTAGGGCCCAAAATGAGCTTAATTCAGCACTGTATAGGCAAAAAATTTAGTAGGATGTGTAAACTAGGTAATATATATATAAATCAAAGGTTCTTGGAACAAAAATGTAGCAAATAGTTAAAAATTTTCGTTACTCTCGGAATAAGACGATTAAATGATAGGAATACTTTTAAAGATACAATAATTTTTGTTCAGTATTTCAATCAATCAAGTAATCAACCACAAGTTAATCCTTTTTTGTTCAAAGCAATAAATTGATTAATGGATGTTACTTTAATAATTGAACAACTCTCGACTTAAGACAAAATTGTTTGCATCAATCTTCCAAATACATACATTACAAACATATTGAACATATGAAATTTTCTAAAACCCATATAATCTCAATAATAATATGTAAAATACACACAATTTGAAAGATAAATGGGCAATTGGAATAAACTGTGTATCATTTTTCGTTTAGAAGTAGTACTAGATCATCTTTAAAAGATGTGATCTAGTATACTTCAATTCGATCTTACAGTAAGTTCAATTCAGTTAGTCTGACAGTTTCTGAGTGATCTAAAGCTTCTTTTCTTTCAATCTGCACATCATGGACACGCCAACAACAACAGTAAATTCAATTTTTTACATACATGCTTTTTAAACAATTTGATAGAAAAAAAAAAGGGGGGGTCAAACTATGTCACAAAAAATATTAAGTTAGCATTTTATTAGTGAATTATAAAGAAAATTTTAGCTATAAATAAATATAGTTAATAAACAAATTACATATTTTAAGAAAACGTGTAGTTATTCAAAATATCAAGTAAAATTTTTTATTATGAACATGCATGAGTATTAAGTGGGGCAAGTCAATTTAAAGTTTCTTCATCTCTTTACTAATGTCTTTTAGCCATAAGATTTTCATTAGAATAATAATATAACTGATATAAATATTATTTAGATATACACATATATCAACTCTCTCTCTATGTAAAAAACTTTCTAAATCCACATATGCATTAATACACACAAATTTCAATCTTTTGCATTATACCATGGTTTATTTTAAAATGAGTAGTTTGGATTGATTCTTTTTTAATGTCAAAGGAGCTACATGAAGGCTTTCGAAAACAGACTTAATAATTTAGAACTACAGTAAAGTTATAAGGAAGACATCAGAGTTGGTGACTCAAAACTCTACACAACTTCCTCTCCAAACTTTTACACAAGAACATGGAGCTTTGACAAATTTAAAATGCATCATCTCCAATATATAAGCTCATGGTTATTACCGTGGCCAACAAAATGAAGCAGGCTTCAAGTGAGATTGGAAAAAATATCGCATCTTCAATAAATTATTGCATTATAATATTCACCACACAAATATAAAAACAATAATTTGAGGACAGATTTCATCAATGATTTTAAAATAAAAAGTTTAATGGGAACTGAAATTACACAAGCATATTTTGAGATAACAGAAAATAGATTAAAGGAATTTACAAGGTATGATAAATAATTATATACAGCCTTAAATACCAGAATTTTCCACATTTATTTGTTTTCAATCAATATTTAATGTGGATTGTAAATTCATTTTTAAATTCTGAATTCAGTATTTTTCTATAATTTGGCATTCTTTGTTTTCACTTGTTTCCCAGCAAAAAAATTATGAAAATCGAGGATTTGTTTGTAAATACATATTAAATGCACAGGGAATAAATTCAGAAATGATTCAAAAATTCACTTAGTATTTGCATTAAAAAAAGAATGAAATTTCAAAAACATATATATATGTAAAACTTCAACTAGTTTTTTCATTTCTTCAATAAAAATGAATTTCTAGAATAGAGTATAAAAAATTTCATTTGTTATTCATGTTTTAGATATAAAATACATATATTTTTTATACTTATAATTTGTAGGAACCATGAAAACCCACAAACATAGCAACATATAAAAGACATATGTCAAATTCTGCCTAATATTATAAATAATGAGAATTATTTTTAAACAAGCACTGTGTTGGTGCATTAGCATGGGTTGTCAATGTACTGTTGATCTTATGAACTGGTTCTCTGGAGTTAGGATTTTGTTTATGAAAGCCTTACACCAGGGATGGCGAACCGATGGCACGCGACACAATATTTTTGGCATGCCAATGATCAAAGTGGTTTGCATTTTTATTTCAAAGTTCACAACGAAGTATTACGAACAAACGTCGCAAGGCGGCGCCAGCGGGGAACACACTTGTTTGTAATTGTCTTGCCTTTGCTTCGAAGACTACAATTGCTTATGATGTAAAGTTTGTCTACGCATAGCACAATAAATTTCGTAGATACAACAGTATTTAAAATCTTATCTGAATTATATTTACGATCTTTATAACTGTTATTTAACATGGTTAGTTCAGCAAAAGAACAAAAAGTGCAAGAGAGTAAATGTAACAGAGAATTTCAAATTTGGTGGAACGACAAACATGTCATGATTAGTAAAAGTGACAAAGTGGTGTGTGTTTTATGCTCTAGAATAATGGTATACAGAACATCGTCTGTAAAACGGTATTTTGAAACAAATCACAACCCCTCTTGTCAAAAAAAGTGAATCACAGCAAAAATAGTTAGTTGCTTAGAAACCGTTTGGCAGTTGACTACAATTCAGCATGTTTTCTACAAAAAGTAACATCTTACAATCATAATATAAGTTATTTGTCATTTACACACAATCTGCAACAACAGAAGTCACACTGTTAATTTCATTTGAATTACACATATAACTAAAACACACACACGTTAATAACTATACAGTGTGCAAACGGTATTTTTTCGTAGTAAATAGAATTTTGTGTTGTTAGTACTTAGTTTTATTATTTTCCCAATGACAACAAGTCAAAACTATTTGACAGCACATCTATTCCTCATTAAACACCTATTTAGAAAAAAATGGCACATTGATCCATAAAGGTTCGGCACCCCTGCCTTACACTTTATTACAATTTGGCTAGTAAATTTGCTTTTGTATTACAGTATCAATGCTAGATGATTAATTTGTGTTTTACAGCACAAGGACCATTAGCCAAACAAGACACAATTAAAGGTTTAAAAATAGTTGGCTCAGTAATGGTAGGATAAGACTGTAGCCCAGGAAAAAAAATTGTAGATTGATAATATCATAAACATGAACATTGGCAACAATGAATAATTCCAATAACTAATTAATATTTTCTAAACAGAATATTTTCCAACAGAAGTATGTGCTGAGTGCAAAAAACTATTGAAAATTTGAAAAAGGATCAACGAAAGTAATAAACATGACTGGTTTTGGTTTAAAACTATAAACTAAGGTTTAAAAATCTTTAAAATCACAGGATTGTTTAACTTAATTATTGAAACATTAGATTTTGTATGTGAAAACTAAATTTAACAACCGAACAAAAAAAAAATTATAATACTATACTAAACAAAAATCAGGTAAAGAGTTTTTTTAAAGATTCATAATAAATAGATTATTTTTAAACTAATGTCAACTTATATACTATATATAACATCCAATAGCCAAGAAAATTAAAACATAGTTAACTTACAAGGAAAAAAAAAATAAACAAACAAGAAAGCAGAAAAATAACAATTTACATAAAGAATGTCTGACTAAATTTTTACACAAAAAGGATGGGCAATATAGCAGGATAGTTCTTGCATATATAATACAAACATAAAATTTTAAAAAAAGTAACACAAACGTAAAAATTACAATACACCTGATGGAAAAATGAGTTTATTATGTTTCTTCATGTACATATGTTTTTTGAATTAAAAGGAAAATGTAACTTTTTTACAATAAAATGAAGAAACTAGTGCAATTTACAGCCAAACTACATAAATACGGAGATGAGAAAAAATTACCAGACATTTTATATAACATATTTACTATTTCATGTGAGAACTTTGAAAAATTTGAAGAAAAAGAAACCCCTTCTGTATTACTGAATGAAGAACCACATTCTCATACATTAAACAGTGAAAGAAAGCCCCAAAACAATAACTGAAATAAAACATGAAAGCTAAGACATTTAAATATGATGCAAAATTTCTATACAATTTATATTTATTGCATAAAATTGTAATTCTTCAAATGTTATACAAAACAGTAAAACTTTGATAAACAAAATAAAAGCTTAGGTTATTTTGAAAATTTCTTGTAATATTTTGAAGCATTATAATATGAATTTTTACTAAAAAGCTGCATGTTAATAAACAATTTAAACTGAACAATCAAATTAATTTGTTAAGTATTAGTACGATAAAATGATTTCTGCAAGAGTACCACCTAAAACAATTAAGAAAAGTTCAACTTTTATATTAGAATAACTTGACAAATTTTACAATACTGAAACATGCAATTTAATTATATGTCCTAGGTATTTCTTTTAAGGATCAAATTATCTAATTGCTGTCTTTTTCATAGCATTTAAAAAAAAAAAAGAAATTTTTTTTAATACATGAATTTAACATGAGAACATTTTGATACATGAATTTAACATTTTAGAACATGAATTTAAAAAGCATAATGGGGAAAAAATTAATGTTTATTTTATTTAACTCTAAATTTGAAATGAATGAAATATATATACATTCTTTATCATTTGTACAAAAAGTTAAATTTAAAATGTGTTGACATACGAGAACAGAAGTCAATGAAATAATTTTAATTGTCATTGCTGCTATATTTATCTAAGCAATGACAACTTTACACAGTAAATATATTGGGAACAAATTAAATGGTTCAAATTCTCATATTAATTCCTTTGATATATAAGAAATATATAATCAAACCAGCATAAATATATTTTTAAATTAGCAATAGATGTTTTACTCTTTTGATCAAATTTTTCTAACATAAAAATTTTTATCTTTTAAAAAATGATATCAATTTTGAAGCAGTCTCCAAAACTATAAATGATCATTGAAAAACTAAAAACTATCTCAAATTGTGAACTAAAATACTGTCTAAGTTTCAATGTATAAATTTAAATGTTAAAAGATTACTATTGGATGGGGGGGGACTATTGATGCTAAGAGCCTATCTAGACATGAATTAATTGATTTTGAAATAAATTTTCATAGACAATTAACATTCTCAAAGAATAGTGGTTCTTCTAAAAAAGACATGAAATTGGTTTATAAAGGAAAAGCTATAAAAATTAAATATCCATTTTTGACATAAATTTCACTTATCACTTCAAAATAAAAAATTTAAAGTAGCAGGTGTCTGAAAATATGCTACAAGATAACGATGCAGATGGTTTAAAATTTCACTAAGTGCTGGAAATGTCAAGAGTCATAATCATCATCTACATTGTTAGATGTATTGTTATTTGGTACACATGGAACTGGACAAGACATGTATTGATGAGATGAACTGCAAAAAATAAATAAAACTACAATTAAACAAAAAATAATTGTTTTTAAAATACACTGCATATATTTACACACATAATTTTAAATACAGAAACAAAAAAATCATGACTTCATTTCAGTAAAAATAAAAAAAAATTTTTTTTTTTGAATATAAATTCTATTTCATGAAGAAATTTTTAATCTGTGGGTACAAATATTACTAAAAATCAATCTATTCATAAATAACAATAAACCCAATTAATTATGAGATTTCCTTATAATGCAAAAAAATAGTAAACAAAAAAAGAAAATGTTATTTTCTTCTATTAAAAATAAAAGGGAATAAAAAGCCAAAGATGCATAATATAATGCGAATTAAGTATTATGAAGGAAAAAGATACAACAAATCAAAATTAACCCTTTGACACGCGGTAGTATGTCTCTGAAACCACCATTTTCTAAAAATTATCTCTAAACGTGCAGTGGTATTTGAATGAGATCAATGGTTAAAGGATCGTATGAAAAAAATAAAATGCGAAGGAGGGAAGGGCGAATTGCAACTAAATATGTCTGGGGCAGAAGTGGGCAAATGGTGGTCTGCAAAGAGTCTTTTTGCAGCTCTTTTATCACAGTCAGAAAATCCACTTTGCATTGAGATTTTTTTCCTGTATGCGATCGAAGATTTATCTTGTCGCTATTAAAAAAACATATTTCCTTTGTATAGAAAACAAAATACTTGAAAGTGTTTCTACAAAGGGATCATAAGGAGAGTTTAGAGAATGAGGTCAAAAGATCTCAGAATTTTAAAAAAAATTTAGTCTAAATTCAATTTGCTCAGCTATCCTCTTACTGATACAGCACCTGAGGAGCTACAGCTTAAACTTACTGACTTGGGAGCCAGATCCTAGTGTGAAGGAAATGTTTTATGCCATGACATTAATTGACTTTAACAAATCCTTTTCAGCTGAAAAATTTCAATGTTTGACGAAATTTGCTGGGAAATTGTTCTTTATATTTTGGTCGACATATATTTGTGAAGAAAATTTTTCTAGAATGAAGATCAACAAAAGTAAATATAGGTGTAAGTTGGCTGAAATTAACTTGCAGGCTGTGATGAGAATTTCAACAAGCAATTTTCCTCCTGATTTCAGAAAAAAAATGGGAGAAAAGAATAACAAGGTACATTTGTCTCATTAAACTGATTCTAAAATTAAATGTGCTGGCAGCTATACATAATATAAAATCCACAATAAATAAATTGAACAAGACAGCTACTATTTTATAGTGAATACAATCTACTATTATATATTTTTTATAGTGAATGCAATCATTTTAAAAAGGTATAGCCCTTGGGTATCACAATGTGTGGCTCACAAGTCAAAACAAGTTGCTGACCTTTCATCTAAAGGATAAAATACATCAAATGAGATCAGGGTAATAATTTGTTAAAATAAAGAGGGGGGATTAAACTTTTTGTTCTACAACAAAAATTAAGTTGTACAACACAACTTAAAAAGTAGTAGAAAATTTTGATGACTAAGTTACCAAAACAAAACAAGTAAAAGAAAAGTCCTTGCAGAAAATAAAGAACATAATAAAATTATAAGATCCTAAAAAATTCAATACAAAGATAAATTCAAAGAACATTTGGAAATTATTATTAATGCTACCTACATGCATCTCATAATATACACAATTCATTAAAAACTACTTCTATAAACCAACAGGAAAGAACAGATTCTACTTTTTGCATAAACTAATGGCACAGAAAATTTACAATTAATGATAGGGAAAATAAGTATACTTGGAAATATTCATTAACCTCTTCCTTCTTGCTCCCATCAAAATCACAGGGTGAACTTCCCCCTTTCTTTTTTGCACCCATATTTCTGGGCTGGAGTGTTCAAAAGTAATGTGCTAAAAAGATTAAAACTATTTCTTATGCACGGAATCATGTTCATTCCTCACCAGTTGGCAATACCAGATTATTAGTAAAGTGTTTAGAGATAGTTATTTTATTTTAAACTAGATTTTAGCATAATCAAACATATATATTTGCGATTAGTTTTTGTAGCTTTAGCTCAGTTACTTTGTTCAGCTTTTCGTGAATACATGCAAGTTGCATTCTGTGATAATATATATAAATATATATTTTAATATTGTATACATTATGGAGTTAGTTATAAAATGAATTGGATTCTTTTTTAAGTATAAATGAATCAGTGATTCTAGAATAACTGATTGTTTTGTAAGTTCAGTCAATGAATCTGAGAACGGTGATGATGGATCTGTACTGTTACCTGTGATGTTGGCCTTTGTATCTCAAGCTTTGAAATTTATCTCACAAGAAAAAATTACTAATGTGTATTTACATTATGCATAAGTGTAGAAAAATTTCCCTTATTCTTTAAAACAAGTTTAATTTTTTTCTCTTTGTTGGAAAATCAACATTCAGTCATAATAACCCTAAATGTTGGCTTTTCTTAAAAAAATTAATTTTTTGCATTCCAGGCAAAAAATTTACCTCAAATTTAAAAATAAATACATATATTGTGCATACACTTAAGTTTTATATAATTTTCTTGAATAAATAAAAAAAAGGCACTTTTATGACCGTATCCTTCAAAATTATGCGACCATTAAGGAATTTAGACAATTAAAAAGTTTTAAATGGTATATTTCATTATTGAAAAATCCCCATAGAAAAGTACAACAGAAAAGAATGATCTTATTCTTCACTAATAACTAATTATTGTCTCTTGAATTAGTATTTAATACAATGGTTAATTCCCCTCCCCCATTCTTCAAATTGCATTGAACCAAAAAAAGACAAGAGGAAAAAAATCAATTTATTACTTTATGCACAAACAAGATATTTTTCAACACAATAGCAATAAAGCTTTAATTCTTAGCAAGTTCTTAATTCAGAGAAGCCATGAAACTCATCCTGACTTAACTGGGTGATCTAACATACCTCATTAAAACTGATCAGGAGCTGTTGGGTTACAGCAGCAATGTAAGAATGAGCATTGGCATAAGTGAAAACAACTCGTCAGTTTGTTCTCTGTTGTTCAGAATGGCTCTTTGTAATGTCTGACATCAATAGTGCAGAAGGTATTTAGTGGAACATTAATTGTAAAAGCTATTTATTTACATGTCTACAGCTCTGCTCAAATTGGCACACTAGGATCAGTAATAGAAGAGGTTATGGCAAGAGTCACACTTCCAGCACATATTCCCATTTAAAACTATTTTGGTGGTTTGGTGGCTTGATCAGTGATTTTTTTTTTTTAAGTCCTAGCATATTCTCTTGATTTTAAATTTGATAACATTGAATCTATTTCACACAATTTCAAATAAAAACTATTAAAATTTTATTTTTTGATAAAAATTGGTAAATACAGAAAATGGCTTTGGTGGAGTTTAATGATTATATATGTTGAGTAAAAAATAGTTTTAAGGGAGTAAATTTTCAGAAAGAAAGAGAAAAAAAGCTAAAGATAGGAAAATATCAATAGAACACACACACAAAATTAATATAAAGACAAATTATAGATTTCATGTTAATATTATTTCCATTTAGAAATTATTCCCTTTTAGATAGATGAGCAATATAAAAAAAACAACTTGTTAAATATAAGCAAGACAATATCTTTGCAAGTACTAATTTTCTACAAACAAAATATACATACTATAAAAAGATACTATTTTTTCAATGAAGTCAGTAATATAACTAAACATTCATTTTAAAAATCAGAAGAAAGATTTGAACAACCAACGCTAGTTTGAACAGTATGACTTTTTTTTATAATATATAGGAATTATCATAAAATTGATTTCTGGGAAATAGATATCAGGATAAAATCGATTCTGCAAATAATTGTTTCTTATATATAATGTTGTAATATTTCTTATATATTGATTGTAAATTGTAATACGTATTGTACTCTTGATTTCTTTGGTTTTAGGAGGCCATAGATTAAGAAATCTGAAGTACAGTGAAGGTAGAGGTTTACAAATTAATGGAAGTTCCTTTGTTTGAAAGATTATAATGGTTGGGAAATTCAAAAAGAAATAATAGCTGTTCATGGAAAAATGGAAGCTTGTCATAAGACATTGATATAAATTTGAATGAGAATTTTCAAATCAGCCACATGTCTTTTACAAGTGATCCATGAAATAAGACATTAAAAGATGAAATCACAATGAACAAAGTGGAAGACCAACCAAATAATCTTGAATGAGACTGATCTTAATGCCGTATATAAAAATTACTCACGAAGAACTGCATATGTAAAATATATCAGTATGTTGAGTTTTATGATTACAAACTCGTTTTTTTAGAAGCAAACACTAAGCAACCTTCAAGAGAGAAGTTGAATAATTTTTTTCAAAAATAATTCAAAAAGCGATATTTTAATGATAATAAGCTTAGTTTAGAAACTGACATCCCCTTTAGTTTTGAAAGTCTTTCCTCAGCTTATTTTAATTCAGTTACAGATCTTGGAAAAAATATTTATCTCTTTATTTTTTCTAATATGTTTAAATTTGAGTTCCATAAGACAGAATTAAATTTGTCAGAAACAAAAATCTAAAAAATTTATGCCAATAAAGGGTAATTAAATGGGTTTTTATATGTACACATACAGCTAAAATAAAAAAACTATAGCAATATATCCCCCCTCCCATTTAACAACACTTTAATAAATTCACATTTTACATATATTAACTCTATGTTGCTTTAATCAGCTATAAGGTTTTTTTATGAAATACAAGCACTCATTGAGAGGGGCAAAGACCCATTAGTCTATCAATCTAAAGAAAGTAGCTTTATTTTCCCCTTGAAGTTAGCCAAGTGAAAATTTCACCTAGGACACTTTTAACAATGAGCCTCTGTTGCAAGAAAGCACAAAATTTTCATTTATAATTACCTACACTAATATTATTTTAACAGCAAGTCTTATTTAAAAATCATGAGAAGAATAATGGGAAACAGTTCCATTTAGCAGTTTATCATTTGTACCTAGCTAACCAAGCAGTATCAAAAATAGTCTCATAAATGAATGATTTACAAATCATTTGCAGATTTCAACATTCAAAGATGTGAGGCTGGTGGAAGGGGAAGAGAGGTGAGATATCCCTGATCCCCTCCAGAATGTTCTCCCTCAAAATTGGGGGAGGACAAGCCAAATTGTACTGTTACCTGTATGGTGCTCAAAGCTACGATTAGCAACGGGCACACAACTAGCCCTTTGCCGCAATGAATTTTGTGGGTCTTGAGCTGACACCATCAGTAAGGTGGCATTAACAACAACATTCAAAGATAGCTATTGATAACAAATATTTATGAATATAGCCTAATCTTCATAAAAATTTAAATATGACGATTGTCTAAATGTATATAATCTAGACTTTTCCCACATACAGAAGTAAGGCTAGATTGGTGCCACTTTACACACTGGTAGTATACAGAATATACATGCTTGAATTTTGTGTGTGTGTATGTGTGTTTGAGTGTACTAGTCACTACCTGCTGGCTACTAAGTGAGGTGCTGTTATAGGAGTTAGTGTCACATTTTTTATTTCTTTCAATATAATTGATCAAGTTAAGCAGTGATAGATACTGTATCAAATTTTGACAAAAAAACTTCGCTATTCTCAAAGTTAAATAATTTATAAGATTTAACAGATGTTTGGAGTTGATGTTAGCGGCAAAGAAGATATAAAAAGGCTCAACAAGTTTAAAACAGGTTCCATAACAGAAGAGACTTGAATTCTGGGGGCCAAAAGCCACTAACTGTTATTGAGAGGATGAAAAAATTGTTAAACAGAAATCATGAAAGATTTCCAAAGAGACTAGAACCTGTAAATATTCCATATAAAACTTCACATGATTTGAACACATGCACGGTGGTTGCGAAATCTGTGTCCATGTGACTAAACAGGAAGAACTCTTTCTGTCTTCTTGGTGAAACATAGAATTCCAGTCATTTTCTAAGCTCCCTACTCATAAGCCATGGATTCTTGCAACTTCAGGTGGCTTCCGAAATTAAAGAAGCTATTGAAAGGATTCTATTTTGAGAATGAGAAGAGACAACACAGAACTACAGTGGAGGGGAACACCATTCCAAAAGAAGACTTTCAGAAGTGTTTTCAGGTTCTAAAAAGATGAGTAAGCTATGTGAAGAGACACAAGAGGCCTACTCTGAAAAAGATTAAGGACCCAATCTTGTGTAAATAATTTTTCCCACCTAAAAGTCAAGATACATTTTAGATAGTCCTTGTATGCGAAACTTTTTTTTAATAAAGTTCACTGCATAAAATTATAAATGACCTTAAAATAACATCACATTATTGGCAAATAAACAAAAAAAAATCATGATCAATTTAAAACCACATGTAATTTAAAATTAAAATCTTAAAATTTAATTGCCTAAGAAGAATTATCAGATTAGTTATTCCAAATACAAAATGTTTTAAAATTAAAGTAAAATAATAAGACTACATCAATTACTTTAAACTCATTTTGTAAATAAATATATATGTCACTGCAGAACTTATTTAAGGTAAATAAATATTTCCAGCTAATTTAGAGCTGAAACAATCTTTTTAACTATTAACACACTCCATAAGACTAGAAAATCCAAGAAACAAGAGCATATTTACCCAGTTGCATAAGCAACATTGTAATGTGAGAGAGGAATGGATGTTGAAGGTACTGATGATATAACAGGTTGATGGGATGAAGATTCAGCACTACTAGTTTCAGAATCCTAAAAAAAATATATATATATATAAATAGGAAAAAGTTTTCATTAAGTTAAAAAAAGCTCATATAATCACTCACTGCTAAAACTTTATGTAACATTTTGATTATTTCATAAAATAAAAATGCTGCATTTCCTCATCATAGTAAACTTTGGAGACAATCAAGAAATATGTGTTTAATAAATATTGGCTACATTAATGAAAATTGGTTAACACAATGAAAATACAGTAAATGGATGGAGTATAGGTGGATTTCTAAATTAAATATTCTTTAATTCATACTACAACACCAGACATTTTTATCATAGAAAATACAGCTATTTTCAGATGTCTCATGACAAAATAGAATTTTACAAAGGGAAGACTGTCATTATATCAAATAAGTAGATAATACAATATATGTATACATAATGAATGCTTAAATACATAGAAAGAGAATCCTAGAGTTAATACAAATTGATTTAAATACAAATTGATACAAATTATTGGTCTATAATCATAACTATACAAATTTTGACACTTATTGGCTATATGAACCAGAAGTGTGCTCTTTGACAACACAAACAATGGTGATATTATCAATCTTCAGTTGTTTTTGGACTGAAATCTATCTGCTTTTGACACTAAAACACGGAACCAAGTTCATTAATCTAGCAATAAATGAAAAAAAGACCAATGACCTAGGGTAGTCGGACCCCCTATACTGACAATGTTAAATTGAGCCATTTTAGGAACCTGTTTCTCAGAAATTGTTAAATATAAAAACTTCAAATTTTGTCTGTATATTAATTAAGCTTTTTTATTTAAATAATGGTAAAATGTTACAAATATATTGTTTACTTTTTTCAAAAAAAATTCATCGTAAAAGTATAGCTTTGAAATTTGTGAAAATTGTCATTTTTTTTACGATAACTGCATTTCAGCAAAATATTTTGGGGAAATCATCAAAAAAGTAGCTCTATTATATATAGTTACATATTATTTATGTGAAGTAAAAATTGCAAATACTATCATTCAGTAGATTTTATGAAAAAAGGTACACATGGTTTGAAAACAATCATTTTGAGAAAATTGCATTTTTAGTGTAAAAAGGCACTCCAACACAAAAATAATGAATTACAACATGTATTTGCCCTATTTTATAAAACATTAGTATCTTCTTAATTTTTTAAGTATAAAATAGGAAACACAAAAGTCTTAAAATGTTCACAAAATACATATACATATTTTTTAGTTTTTGTTAGACAAGATTTTTTTTTTAACATTTTGCATCAATTTTCACAAATTATGTAACAATCTGTAAAGAATTTTTAACTTCAATGCACTACAAATATCAAATTTGACCTTATAACATCATAAATATAATGTAAACATGTATCAATATGTAAAAGTCATAATTTGGGAATTCATGATTTTACGACGTTGCGAAAAGTTTAATTATGGATTTGTATGTTGCCATGCAAACACAATTTGTTGAAGTTTCAAAATTTTCTCTAAACTGTACAACGCTTTTTTAAAAAAGTCAAAAATAAAACTGTTTTTATGTTTTTAAATATGAAACTTGTGTATTTTTATGCATGTAACAAGCTTCTCGCAACGACAAAAATCATTACACATGTGAGTTGTAATTAGTTATCTATTATTGAAAAACTTTTGAATATTAAAGCTTAAAAACTTGTCTGAACAATAAATAAACATTAATATTTCCAATTAAAAGAAATGTTTAAAATATAGTGTTTAGTTTTCTCAAAAACATGTAACAAAAATGCCACTATGAATTTTTTTTAAAAAATAACATTTTTTGTCACAATATATGGACTCCAGTGAAATATTTTGGGAAAATCCCAAAAAAACTCACATGAATATATATAGTTACATATCAGTAACATAAGGGGAAAAATTTCATTACATTCATACATTATATTCTGAGAAAAACATGAATACAGTTTTAAAAACATCATTTTTGAGGAACTATAAAGTGCCACTTTATCACAAAAATAATGAATTACAACATGTATTTGTCCCATTTTATTAAACATTAGCATCTTTACAATTTATTTTGCATAAAATAGTAAACAAAAAAGTTCTAAATTGCCCAGAACAGCATTTTTCAGTTTTTTAAAACGAGAAAACATCAAAATTTTCTCAACTTCTGAATCAATTTTTAAAGAATTTGTAGCTTCATGCATTACAGATATAAAATTTGAACAGAAAGCATCATAAATATAATGTGAAAATGTATCAATATGGTTTTGGTGTGAATTTGAGATGGTATTTAAAATACCTGATTATACGTTTCGTAAGTTTTTCTTAGGTTTTCTTAACATTATTAGGTTTTGTTGTTGCAGACATTTTCTAAAACTTCAAAAGTTACTTTAAACTGGACAAATGATTTCTAAAACAGACAAAATAAAACAGTTTTTATGTTTTAAACATGAAATTTATGTATTTTTAAGTATGTAACAAGCTTCTCACAAAGACAACAAACAGCACATTTGATGTATCATCTCATACCTTTATCTCAGAAACTATTAAACATAAAGACTTAAGATTTTGACTACATGTATTAATTATACACTTATATTTATACTGAAGTGAAATTTTTTAAATATATTAATTAGTTTTTTCAAAAGCAAACTTTTAGTTGAGCGAGCAAATATGATTAATATGAATTTATTGAAAATTGTCATTTTTTTTTTTATATCTGCTTAAAAGTATTTCAAAAATGTCACTTCAGTATACACAATTGCATTTAAGAAATATAGTACATGCATACATTTAATTTACAAAATTAAAAAAATTATTTAGAAAACAATTTTTATAAAAAAATCTCACCTGGTAAAAGTATAATCCTTTTTCTTTTCCATGACAGATTATTTTCATTATGCCTTATGCAGTTATTAAATTAAGATTCATTACGAATATATTTCTCACCTGGTCACAATCATATATCCTAATTTTGTTTCTTTTAACACTTTACTTAAACATGCAAAGATTTAGTAATCATTAAGAATAACTAATTAAAAATTAATTTCAACTAAAAAAAAAAGACCTTAATTTCAGTAAAAAATGACTACATTTTAAGTATAACAATTACTAAAACCCACATGAAAATCTGAAATTGCCTCCAAAGGTTTAGCAAATCTAACAGTTGCAGTTACACAATTATCTCAAGTTAATTTGGGTATTAAAAAATAAAAATTAATCGAGGCTTTGCAACTTTTCCCAAGTTTTAAAAAGACAATGTTTACATTTCTATCTGTCAAAATGGACTTGGTAAATCAGCCGATTAATTTTTAAAAATCCTTTTAATTCATATAACAGCTTGTATGGTATATCATTGGAAAGGTCTTGATTTAGAGATTTTAGAAATATGAAAAACTCAAAATCGATTTCTGAAAGGGTTTTACCTGAATGATTGCCCTTAAACCAGTAGTGACACTTATCTACTTCCATCTGAATGGTATGACCATTCAGTCAAAAAAGTCTGTTTATTTTTAGTTTGTTGTTTTTGTTTCATCGACGGACCAGCCACGCTTATTTCTTTTTTACTTTTTTTTATTTAACCACACAACATATATATGCTATTTACAAGCACGGCAAATTTTAAGTAATTTTTATTGTGAGCTTCGAGTATTAGAGTCCTATATTAATGCTCACGTCTGAGTATTAAAGAGAAATTTTCTCGTCTATCTCGTTCCACAGAAAGTTCTCTACTGCAGGCACAGCGCGGCAAGGAAGAATATTTGCATTTGTGCGCATGACGTTGGTGCGCATGCGCCAACAAAGTCACTGCAGTAAAATTCCTTCAACTGGAAAAAGCTTGTCTTCTTTATTTATCAGTTATTTTCAAACTTTCATCAATACAGGAAAATGATAGCAAAATCTAACAAGCAGCACAACAGAAAGAAAATGAAAATAAAATTAATGATAGTTGAAAATAGCACTTCATTTTTATAAAATCAACAACCAGCACAAACCAAGATATTGAACTTGCATAGTTATAGCATGTTATAATATTAGCAAAAAGTATAAACTAGAATTTGACATGTTTTTAAGGGTTGTTTTTAGCCCATGGTCCCTACAGTTGGCAAGTACTGAAATATCTTTACTGGATTTTTTAAAAAAAAATTACTCAACTGGTATTTGAATGTCCATCTGGATGCATAAAAATAAATGAATATAAAATGGTTAACATAAAAATTACAAAAATATCAAACATAACTGGATTGCATATGATCACAATATAATTTTGAAAAAATGTCTCTTGAATAATAAAATCACTTCTAAAAATATAATTACAAAGCAAAACATGTAAGTACCAACAAGAACAGAAATAAGTTTTTAAATATATAACTATGTACATAGCACACCTCAAAAACTAGTCTTTAATATAAATAGTATTGAAAATAATAAATTCAACTTATTTACATTTTTTAAAAATACATAAAGCATTTAGAATTTCACACTGAACAAAAATATGAGAAATTTCAACCTCTTCGCCATCTTCTTCTGCACTCCAAGTTTCAGATTCATCAGCAGTTGAATGACTTGGACCTGCACTATCTTCACTAGTACCTCTGTCTTTTGGTCGTTTGAGTCTGTTAGATCTGCCAGGAGAATAAATACTTAATATACATAATTTTTTTTACTATTTTTAATTTTTTTAAAATGCAAATTTGTAACATTATGAAAAGAAAGAATACCCAAAATATATGTCCAGTTACAATACATAACGATTTATCACATTGTCTTTTATATTAAAATCAGTTGTTTAAATAAATAATTCCTTTTAATACCCAATGATAAAAAAGACCATTAAAATTTAAGCATACAAAACTAAATTTAGTACTATATACAAGATGAAACTAACCTATTCATTCAGTCATTAAAGAAAGTGAACATTAAAATATGCAATTTTTTTTATCAGTAAAACCAAAATAACACAGCAATAAGGGTACATTTTTTTTTGTATAAAATATATAAACCTTTAGGAAGTTGAAAACAACTTTAAATGTATCAAAGTACAAAATGTGGAAAACAATTGTTAAAATAGAATTCTTTCATTTTTTAGTAGTTTTATTGGCAGTGCAATTTTTCTAAAAAGGTTTCTTAGATTTCAGAAAATATTTCATTCATAAAAAATCTTTCATACTTATGCATTATACAGTCAACCAATTTTGTCAAGTCAAAAGATGTCATTAAATGCCATGATATACAGTCAATAGTAAAAACCGTTCCCGGACATGTTCGAAGACAGTAATAATAGCAATGACAGCATTTAGAGATATTTCTTGTATCGGTACTGCCCTTTGATTGATGGTATAAAATGTAAGTACTAAAACCTTAAATTTTGAATACATGACGACTCAAAAAATATACAGATATTGATATCAAGTTTAATAAAGGATTATTACAATTAGTTTCTATATATTTTTTTTATTTGTAGCAATAGGATGAGAGAACCCCCCAAAAAAATCTTTCAGAAACAAACAATGGCTTTAAAAATGAGGTAATTATTTCAATTTAAAAATGATACACAAAGACAAGTTTTAAAAAGAGATATATTAACTACTTATTAAGAAAGATCACACCTCATGAAATCTTTAAGAAAATATATTTAATAAATGCTCCTACAGTCAAAAATAATTTTTTCCCCAAATCTTGGAAGTTGTGACCATTAATGAAGAAATAAGCAGGTAAAAGATCAAGGAAGCTCTATAAGATTTTAAAGAACAAATTAAACGACTTACGAAAATTCTGAATTTCCATCAGATGTGCAAGGTATTCCTTGTTCATCTTCTCCTTGAACATCAGGAACTGATGAAACTAATTCACGTAAAAATGCAAAGTTGCCATCGGCTAAAACACAGGACTTCCTGCAAAATAATGATTGAGACGAAAGTGAAAGACATGTATTAACCTAGTTTGAATTCGATGTTTTCATTCAGTTATAATTCAATCTGAAGAGAACACATAAATTTCAGCATTACAAACTTAAATTATTTGAATAAATTTGATAAAGTGGAGGGGCAGAGATTATGAATTAAATTAAGATTGCTTAAAATTAGCCATCAATAACAAATATAAAAAACTAAAATTGAATTTCACATTAACTATTATATGATTTATTAGTAGTATAAATTTTAGTCTTATTTAAGTAAATAAAAATTTAAAATAGTAAACTTTTTAAAAAAATATATTGGGACAGTATAAACAAAATAAACTGAAGTAGTACAAAATAGAAATAGATAATGAAGATATTTACTTACAAATGAGATGTGGTTAAAGTTTTGGCATTTCTACTTTTTGTAATGAGGCTGGTTTTTGTTACCAGTGATTCGACAAATAATTCTAAAGCTCGTGCTATTATTCTGATTAAGGATTGTAAAGACAAAGCATAATGCACAACATATTATATTTTAATATAAGAATTTCATTTTGAGCTTGTTAAGGATACATATAATTACAGGCACAGCAGCAGCAACTTTCCCAATTTCTTCGTCAGTTTGCATAATCTTTTTAATTCTGGCCTAAAAAATAAAAGCAAATGTGATATATTAAAATGCTCCAAGTTAATTTCTATTGATCATCTGACTCCTTCTTCAGCTATATAAAAATAAAAAAATTTGAATACTTTTTATAGATATATTCAGCATTCTCAGAGGCCAATAGGTATAATTGGATTCTTTCCAATTTTTAATTTTTCAAATATTCTCCCCTTTTCATCAAATTCTCCAAGGTAAAATTTGTTAGTTTTATACCCCTTAAAAACACTATTAAAGAAATAAAAAGAAAAAAAGAAATAGGGAAGAAATGTGGTTAGATATAGAACATCTAAAATGCAATACCAAAATAGAAAAAAGTAGCAATAAATATGCTAAAAATAATCACACAAGGTACAATATTAAGTATGAAATTAAAACATGAATTTGGGAAAGTAGAGAACATTTCTCCTTTTGAAATTCAGGTAGTGCCTCCTAAATCAATTAAGCACCTGTATGTAGCAGGTAACGTTCGCTAGTTATTTATTGTATCATTGCTCCATAAGCACTCATTAGAAGACTATGGTATTCAGGGTACTTAACATATTAACTTCACCCCAAATATGTGCCCTGCAAATTGTGTCATTTTTGCACCAAAATCTGACTGGTTTTTTTTTCTTCTTCAAATAAAACATGCAAGAATCTTTTTGTTGTTTTGATGTCATGGTACGATTCAAGTGGTACAAATTTTTCTGTGGTGACAATATGTAAGTACCTGCTGTATTCAATAACTAGATCAATAGAGTTATTAAGACTGTTTACATTGAAGTACTCAGATCTCGCAATTAGTAAATTGAAAGACTTGTATACATAGCATTTTCTATTGTTGCTATAAAAGTACGTATGAAATAATAGAGAAAAAGACAAGAAATGATGTTTCCATCGGAAGGAAAACTATCTACTTTTACAGCATAATCCTTAAAAAATTATGAGAAAGAACATGAGCTATTTTTTTTTTACTTTTTTTTATTTCCAAATAAACTTTTACTAATTTCGAGAATTCAATCAATATTTTCAAGAGAAAGGCCAGATCAAGTTAGGAGCAAAAATATAAAACATTGCCCAGCAATTTAATTTGAATGGAAAAATATTAATATTTTAAATCAGTATTTATGTACTATATCACAACCTTTTGGCGACATTGCATGAAATAAAGCACATGATTACCAATTCAGTGCATATGACATGCGAAATTGGGGTCCCCAACTTGGCGAATTTTCTTGAACGTTGGCGATTGTTGCAATAATACGCAAGTATCTTAAGTTCTTTAACTATGCACTCAGCTTTGTTTTTGGAATAATCAAAATGACACATCAAATGTTTTTGAGTAGTGGTTTCTGAAACAGAGGTAAAAAAAGCAAATAGTGGCAAAATTTCAGTTTGTATTTAGGAAGTGTTTAAACTTTGCGAATTTCAATTTTAATATTAAGGAAAATTGAAGGGATAACAAAGAATGTACTCATGTATGAATTGTTGTCGTCTATTATTTAAAACTTCTGGGTCAAAAGTACATTTTCCATATGTTGAAAAACATGACTTTTTAATTTAGAATATAAATGATTATTCAATCCCTTGACTGCAGGACCATTCTGATCTAAACAGAAAAGGAAATACTATATAAATACTAAAATTAAAACAATGATTCTAAACTGTTACAGGAAGTATATTTTTATTTTAATACCATAGGAAAAGTAAATGAATACTGTAAAAACCACACATCAGATAAAAATTATTTTTTCCTTTGCTGTTGGAAACTTAAGTACTAATGAAGAAAATTCAAATGCCTCCTACATTTTTCTCACAGAACTTCATTTTGAATTCAATTTTTTTACATTTAAAATATTTTATCATTTAAAGCAACACAAACATTAATTCCTGAATATTTTATACCTAATAATTATGCTTGAAAAATATTCAGATATTTTATTGTTCAGACATGAAAAAATAATGATTTTAAACAAATTTTAAGAAACATTTAATGAACAATACAAGAATTTATTAATTTATGCAACAAAATTATGATTTTTTAAATACAAATTAAAAATATTTCCTTTTATATGTTTTTGGAAACATTATACACATAAAAGTTCAATTAACTCTTTTACTTACAGCATGTCTTATACAGAAAATTCTGTACAAGGAATCTATAAATTCTATATCTTTCTCTGAATTCACAAAAGTAACAAAATATCATGACAAAGAAATCATGTTCATTCTTAAAAAGTAATAACTTCAAAGAGAATGAATATTAAAAAATTTAGAAGCAGTGATGGGATTTAGTCAACTAAAATTAATAAATTTTTTTTTTGATTAATTGCATATTGTATGCCATTAATCATGAATTTCATGATGCTTTCTTTGTTTTATTTGGATATGTTAAGCAGAAATTTAACAAAATATTCCCAAGTATTATAACAAATCCAAAACAACCTCAATTGCTATTTAATTCAAAGCTTAAAATTGAAAAACTTTTTTAATGTTTCTATCTAATCTAATACGTTTTTAAAACTTATAAGGATAAAAATACAAATTACACAAACAAAATATTTTAATAAATTAATTTTTTTTAAATTTGTTTCAACTATTTAAAAATAGTTTAAAAAAACCAAATTTAAGCAAAAATATTTCTTTCATGAAAACAGCACTTGCTTTAGGAATATACAGCAGAATATTATAATAACTCAATTTTGAATATTTAAATGACGCATAACAACAAATACAATTTAAGAAATTGAAAAACCATTTAATGATTCTAAAATTTAAAATTACATAATATAGATGAGTAGCAATAATACAAATGGAGAAAATGAAATGTTTACACTTAAAAAAGTTTGTTGTAAATGTAACTCTATATTCTTTAGATATTAAAATTATTCACACAAATATTTTTCTGCGATTGGGGTTAGTATTTCGTTCTTACATTACACCACGTGAAAGTCAACATCACATAAATCTAGATTCATTGTAAACAAACTTTTACTTTTATAGCATGGACTTAAAATACATTTCTATAAATTTAAAATAACCTACAATTAATTAACTTAATTTATAATTAAATGTCAAATGAAATTAAATGACTTTTGAATTACGAGACTTGACACATGTTTTTAGGGTTAGTTAATAAACTCTTGTTTTAATTTATCATTAAAATCATAATACATTGTAGTTGTTAATGAAATTGCAGAAAAAAATTTACTCCAGTTCAATCAAAGAAATCCATCATCAGATGAATACTTTTCGAAATATAGTCTTAAATAATTAGTTTCAATATTGAGACTATCAAATCCAATTTAAATAAAACACATTTCATTACTTACAGGTGGAAATCTCGCATTATATTTCTTCTTTTTACTGGGCATTGTGATATTCAGGAATGTGTCTTGAAAACTTACAACTCTTCAAAAGTTAAATTTCTTGTAAGAAACACTTAGCACGCTTAAATGCATTTTATTATACGACATCCCACTTATAAAATCGAGATTCTATATACAAGTTGTAATTTGCACTCGAGATGATTATAAAAATTATATTACCACGTTAAAATATTTAAAAATTAGTTGGCCTATATTTAAAATATCAACAGCATTTGTTTTGAAATTAACCTTCCGGAAATTAACAATAAAGTACGTTACAGATATAAGAGCAGAGACAGCACCGCGCGCTTTTTTCCACCTCCGAGTTAGCTATGATATGATACGTGTCACTACTCTTTTATACTCATTAATGAGAAAAGCAAAAATAATAAAAAACGACTCTGGGCCATTTTTTCAATGATTGAGATAGTAAAGAATCTGTGGGGAATAACAGCAAATTCATTTGATATCGATCGATGATTTATGTTTTATACAAGTTAGAATTACCTCGTGTCAACACTCCCTTACACTTAAAAAATCTTATTTCATCTAGCTGATCAAGACACCTCTTCTCTGTAATATGAGGGATTCAGTAACACTACTGTTTTGACAGGGTGAGGGTGCATAAAGAATGGTGTGTTGATCCAGTTGAATGAATTTTTGATTAAATTAAGTGACTAAAATTAGAATAATGAGTAAGGATAAATATTCCCTAACTGTTAACATAAAAAGAGATGACGATAATGCTCTCGTTTACTACAAAGTGAGTACAATTGATTTTTCTATTTTTGTATGAAATTATAAAAATATAATGAAAGAAATCAGTTTCAGAATTAAATTAATTTTTGGAGTTTTTCCTTTTGACTTTATTTAGTAGCTTTGAATAATTTTTTCCTGTTTTTTTTAAAGATAAATGATGGAATTGAATGATGCTTCTGTAATTGAATTAAGAGCATTTTAAAAATTAAAATAGTTATGTAATTTAATTAATATGCATGTATTAACAAATTTTTGAGGAAGAATTTTAGTCTAATTTTAAATACTACATTAGTTATGTATACTTCTTTAATTGATATTTCAATTTTATTTTGGGTTATGAGCTAAACTTTTTTCATTTAGTGTATTTTTCTTCTTGTGTGTATTTCTAGCATATAAAGGAATTTTTATTACAAATATTTTTTTTTATAATTACAGCTATCCCCAGCTTTCAATTTAATTTAATGATACTATATATTGCTTGATGTTGAATAGTGTGCTTTTTAAACTAATTGTGGTTTGATATATTCATTTAATATTTGGAAATTATTTTTATCATCTGAGTTACATTTAATGAATTTTTTTCTTTTTATCATAGCAAGATGGCCAAAGATTTGAATCCAATTGCACGATTAAAATGAACGTGGAAACTACTTATAAATTTTTGCTTAATTTTCGCCCTTCACTCAAGATAAAGTAAGTGCATAATGATAAAATCACGTGTGAATGGCATTTAATGTATGTCACATTTTAGATGTATTTTTTTAAATATGAATAGATATTATTACATCTGATTGTGAGATATATGCAATGACAAAGTACTCAATTTTTCTTATTCAAAAGTATGTTGTTTTTTCAAGTTTCATGGGAATGGATGCCCTGAATGTTTATTGAATATTAGTAACCTCTTTTTCTCGTTGTACTTTGTTAATTTATATAAAGTAAAAAGCTATACTCATTTTTAATTGAGAAGGTGAAATTTAAGAAATAAACTGCTTTGATGTAATTCCTCGCCTTCAGAACTAGTTGTACAATCTTAAAAAAAAAATGCTATAATTTGAAATTGGCCTCCTTTTAGCAATTGATTAGGGGAAAACATGTTATCCCACTGTGACTTGTGTGGGTCACTTATATGATGCATTAGTATTAATGATGATTTTGTTAATGATTTATTATAATGGCTCTAGATTGATCTTTGACTGAAAAGTTATTGTACATGTAACTGCGCTTCAAATTTGTTTGTAAATTCAAATGTCATTATTAAAATATGTTCTTGCTTGAAACTATAAGAATGAATTAGCAGTTTATTGGGGGGTTTTTGGCTCATATACCTTCACTTTAAGTTTTTGATAATATTTTATCTCAATAGTAAGACAACAGAATAATTTGTATCTATTTAAGGAAGCACTAAACTGTACATATAAATAGAGGCAAACTATCATTATAAAAATATGTAAATTCTCTTTTCAACAAAAGAAAATAAGTGGAATGTAAATATTATAACTAAAGCAAAGAAAAATGTGTCCAGGAATGAGTGATTAAATGAGTTGATTTGATTGTTTGATGTTGATTATTGTAACGTTTTCAGCAACTGTGCATTTGTGTATATTTAAAGTATTGTTAATAATCATTTAAATTTGTAATTAATATAACAATTTCTGCCAATCTAACCAATATTAATACTTGTATTTCATCATCCTGTCTATCAAATAGGCTTGTTTAAAGAAATGTTGGTGTCAAAATTAAATAAATAAATAAAAAGGGAATTGAAACTTTTTTGTTATCCCTGTATCCCCAATTTTATCATTTAGTAATCTTATGGTGTGTTTTTTTACTAGTTTTGTAATCTGCAGTAGTTAATCAATGTATTTTACACAAGTGCTTGAGTGAGCATGGTGATTTAAGTACTTTGAATTTGATCACTGTTTTGCTAAATACAGTTTTTTTCCTTGTATTCATTTTTTAAAAATCATAACTCAGTGAATTATGAAGCTTATCTTGTGATGAAAGAATGCACAACAATGTTTTGTCACAAAATACAGAACTTGGAAGTTTATATCTTACAAAATTAATAATATTTCTTTAATGTCTGAATTGTGAAAATGCTATGTAAACATACAAAATCTTGAATATTCTTTTATCCTAAAATTTACAATAAAAATCCTTTTACTATTTAGAAATAGAAAGTGCCCTTAAATCAAAGATTATGAATTCATAGAATTTCTTATAATTTAATAATACCAGAAAAGTATACATATTATTTTAACCCCTTAACATGCAATGTCATCTGGGAGATGTTAACTTCATATGCCATTGTAGACTTTGACATCTCCAAAGCATCTAGAAATGCCTCTAGAGGAGACCAACCATGTTTAGTTTCCAATATCCAAGGTTCACCCCTTTTCTAAATGGTATTGGAAATCTGCATTCTTAGTTCAAGGGAAAGTGTGCATCCAATTCCATTTTATATGTATGTCAAAGGGTTGATACTGATATTCTTGGGAAAAGAAAGATAGCTAATTTGTATTATATAACTGATTGTTATAATTTTTTTCTTTTCTTTTACTATGTAAATTATGTATTTTAAAAAAATGTTTTTCAGTGTATTTCAAAGTAAAATTAACAATTAACGTTTTAAGTGCTGCACTATGATTAAAAGGTAATATAAACTAAATTTTGATAAAAATCAAATTAATATTAAAACATAAGATCTACAATTTTTTTTTTTTTAAAGATTTTTAGCATGTTTTAAAAATGAAACATTTGCGAGTACTATTTAGTTTTTTCACATGTTTTTTAAAAGTATTACCAAGGACATTTTAATTCAAAAATCAATTATTATATACATTTTTAAGAAGTAGTAAAACAGAGGTGGCACTAAACATTTCCCCATGGGATTTCATCATTCTCCGTTGTAGGGGAGGGGGGGGGGCATGATACCTGACAAACCATTGAAATGTGATCTGTAATAATGTACTGGATAAACTTGTATGAAATTCAGAATTATTTTACTTTTTTATGTAAAGTAATTTGTAGGATAATTCCTCAAAATTTTGCAGAACAATTTCTAATGTACATTAAAAAAATTATTAGAAATTTTGAAGAAAATGTGATTGCACAATTAAAATTATTTGTAGTTTATATTCTAAAATATCTCAATAAAATGTAATGGAATTGATAAAAATATACATTTTTGTGTTTCAAAGTAATTCTGTACAATATTTCACTTTTTTTAGGGATAACAATTTTGGTACTTTTCCATTTGTGGGTCAGCAGTTATTATCAAATATTAATGTTGCATGAATGTCTGAAAGAACAGTGATTAATAAAATGAATTTTTAAATAAGTCATAGTGGTTGTGGTAGCTTAGTGGTCAAGGTCATGGACTTGGGTCTGATGTCATGAGTTCAAAACTAATGCTGCTGAAAACCTGCTGTGTAGAGGTAGCACTACTGTACATTAAATCTGTTGAGGCTCAAATGCCCTTCCATTAGTGGGGTGTGGAAGTTAGGAGACAGGGATTCCAGCTCAAATGTTGTCCACATTTGACCATGGTTCAAAATTCTGAGGTCCGTCAACAATGCAGCTAAATAGTTTTCACATTTTGGCTATTAACTTTAATTAGAAAAATACAAGAATTTTGAAAGGTAAATGGTAAATTGTATTGATTTATATATTTTAAATCTATTATTTAAAATTTTTAAATTAAAAAGTAAACCTTTCAGTAATTTCTTTTAATATATAGTCTGAATAAAAAATCAAACTTCCTATTTAAAAAAAAAAATTTCAAATAATAAAACTAATTTCTCAAGCAAAAAAAATGCTAATTTAAGATTTTTTTTCCCTTGGTGTTCTCTAGACTGAAGAAAATGGATAGTAAAATGACAAGTTTCAGTAATTGTTCTGGATTATTACTAATTGTGTATTAATAGTAATTTGATTTGTATTTTACTTTTTATGAATTTTAAACTCCTTAATTTATATATTATGCTTTAGAAAATTTTTTCAGTAATGAGTGGAAATTTTTCTAATATTTGTAATGTTCTTGAAAATTGAATAATTACTTGGCATTCTTATTGCATTCCAATTTAACCATATTAAATAATCTTTTTTTATAAGGTCAGGAAGTTTGAAAAACTGTTCATTATTAGTAAAAGAAGAGGAATTTTCTCCAGAAGCTTCTTCATACAGCCTGTTATGGACAAGTAATGATGTTGTAGTTTCTAAGAATAAAGGGCGTGACCACTTTACCCTCTCGCTAACCGTTAGTATAATTAGCTTTTTTATTTTTATTTGATACCATTTACTTATATTTGTGTGCTATAATAATTTTGTTTTTATTAGGATTAAAATTGAAAAATTTCATACATTGTTACATGTTTTTATTAGAATTAAAATTGATAATTTTTCATACATTGTTACATTTTTGCTGCTAGTGTTTTGAAAAGTATAATTCAGTATGTTTTGTATGATAGTTCATCTTGTGTGCTCAATCTATGTATTATTTTTAATGTAGGGAGAAAATGAAAGTTATGAATGAAAATTAACCATAAATGTCAAAAGAGTCTGTTGTCATGGAAAAAACTAAATTTTTGAATAATCAGCCTACTATATTTATTTTAAAAAATGTATTCCAGTTTCATAAAGAAGTTGTGATACTAATACCTTTTGAAAAATAAGTGTTGTGCATGAATTTGATTTGTATCAAAAAGAAATAATCTGTGTATTTATGGGTTAAAGTTTTTTTAAAATTTTAAACCTTTTCAAAGACTCATTAAAAATATGTGTTGATATTAAAATAATTTATATACTGAGAAGGGGGAAAAAGCTGCACACACCATGGTTTTTTGACTCTTATCTATAATAACAAAACAGCATTGAGAAAAAAAGTTAGAAATTTCATCATGAGATAACAAAAATGGAATTGTTCCAAATCTTTATAAACAAGTCTGATGATTTCAGATATACTTTCTGTTTGTTCATTGAGTGTTTGATTTATTTTTATTTTTCGCTGTGTATTTTCCTTTTTAGTTTTAAAAAGGTAATTATGAAAATTTCTACTTTTTCTTTCTTTATAAATTGTAAATATATTGGGTTCTTCAGATAATTTATATGGCACTTTACTCTTAAAAAAGAAATTTTTGTATTATTTACATAACTATATATATATAAAAGTTTTTTTTCTTTATAAGATTTTCCATATTAAATTTATTTAATGTTTTTTTATTATTGCTTTATAGAATTTAACAGGGTAAGTCAAATATTATATGTTTTTAAAAGTTTGGGAGTTATTTTTATTTTGAATTCAAATAAATTGAACTAATTTAAAAGTAAAACCTTTTTGTTAAGTAATAAAGTGAATTATAACATCTGTGTAATTTTTTCCCCCTTTAATAAATTTTAAGACTTGGAGGAGTACTGGATCAAAAACAAAATTTAGTCTGTTAATTTTTGTTTTTCAATTCACATTCAATCTATAAAGAACACAACAGTTTTGAAGTACCTATCTACATAACATTTCTAAGGTTGATTTATAATTCTTCTTCGATTAACTGTAGGAACTATTTTTGTTATTATAGCATTTGCATATTGATGCAAATGATGACTTATGAAAAGATGTAAAAAATCTTACCTTTCATGTGTCACTGAGATTAGTATAACTTCTTAGTCTTAAACTTAATTTGTCTCTTAAATTTGGACATTTTCTTTCAATCTTACCTTTTTATGTATTATTATAATTTCTGTATATAAAGGACTTAATTAATTTTGATTTTTTGAAGTTAAATGCTGTTTTTTATATAAAATATTTTTTTAATCATGCATTAGCTTAATTATTATAAAATGTATTGTACTGAATTGCAAATTCATCACTGGTTATGCTTAGGCTCAGAGAGGATATGTTATTTCCAGTAAAAATTGTTATTTGGTCTATTAAGATTTTTATAAAAAAAATTTAATCTGATAAGTATTTTTAAAATAATTAAAGTTCTCTCTAAAGTTTGTATTGGCTTTGGGAATATGTTTGCTGTAATAAGTTTCCAATGATAGATTTATAATGTATTTATAGATGTTTGTTTCATATAATTTTCTTATCTTTCTTTACTGTTATTCAGCTGAAATTTATGAGTGAAATAAATTCCTACTTAAAAAAAATCACAAGGCTTAAGACTTCATATCTATCTTAAATATTTTTCTTTATCTACCAATATATATATAATTATATATTCATATATTCACTTAAATAATGATTTAATGAATTTCTAAATTGTGTTAATCAAAAATCCAACATCATCAAATTTATAACTTATTTTTAAGAGGGTATGAGGTAATTGTTAAAATGACAATGTTTTTTTATAAGCAGTAATTACCCTAATAAAAGTAGTATTGTTCTCAATTTTTAAAATTTGGCTGTGAATTTGCAGCTAGTATTGTTTCTCAAGTCATTGGTTCAAGACTTGGTGTCACTTAAAACCTGCAAATTACCTAAAGAGAGAGATAGATGCATGTTGAATCTGTTAAGTCTCAAGTTCTCACATTGGTATACTATGGAATTTTGGAGGGTCGAATAGCAGCTATAATGTTATTCTAGTCTCTTAACTGAGGTTAAAAATTTCAGTACTTATGTATTAGTGTCACCTCAGCAAAATTTGTGCCACACGAATCACTCCATGATATCAAAACAGCAAAGATTTCTACCTGTTTTATTTGAAAAAAAAGGGTTCTTGTGGTGCAATTTTGTCTGCAGTGACTTTAATACATAAGCACCAAAATTTCAAGGTATGATTAAAATTTTCTAATACCTAAATATTATTTCTTTATTTAAAAAAGTATTATTAATCATCATAAGAAATGTATCAGCATGCAGTACTACAATATTTTTTTCTGAATGGTTTTATACATTCTAAATAATTTATGAATCTGCTATTATCTACTCCTTCTAACATCTACTACTATACAAATGAACTTGATTTTTTTAATCTGCTCTATTGATATATTTTTCATAAATATAAAAGTTAAGGTACTTAAAATTCAGTATTGGCTAATTTTTCTCAATAGCTATTCATTAATACTTGTTTCTTTTTCTTTCACTTATGACTGAAACAAAAATATTATTGAAATTCTTCCATTGCATCTAAAAGTGAAGATTCATTTTAAAGTGAAATTTGTAAAATATATGGAAGGGAAATAATTAGAGTATGTGTGTCACTTTTTAATAAGCAAATGAAGTATAATTGTTATAGGAATTATCCTGGGGAAAAAATGATAAATTAGGTGGAATGAATTTCACATAATTTTTAATAAAGAACCTAACTAACAAAACATAATGTAATCATAGTACAGTAAATGTTATGAGTAATCAGATTAATTTGTTTTACAAAATAGTTTATATGAAAATTCTGACACATTAATGGTAATCTTATAATCTTTACATAATTATTTTTATAAATAATTTGATTAAATAGAGATAATCATTATTTTATTTATTTTACAAATGCCAGGCCATTGACCATCAGGTCATTAGGCAACAGGCTCTCCAATACCTTTTTACAATGCAGTTAAGATCATTCAGTGCAGAGCACTCGTCCAAATGAGTGTCACACAAAATGCAGATAGGTGAAGTCACTAAATTAAAACGAAACAGATGAGCACAAAGGCAGTCATGTCCGGTTAAAAGTCTAAATTTAGCCACAGCAGCAGCACGAGGAGAACTTGGAATACCGTGGGATTTCTTACATAGTGTACTCCAAGGCTTATCACGAGCAACACGAGAAGCTGTAAGGCGAAATGATTCCCTAAAAATCCTTTTAATTTCCAGTTTGGCAGAATGAAGTGTCAGGTCTCTGCAAAAGTTCTGAAGGATACCCATTCCCTTTTTTGCCAAAAAGTCTGCCCTCTCATTTCCCCAAAGACCACAGTGGGATGGTACCCATTGAAAGACGATCTTTCCTTTTATCTTTCCCAGGAGTTCTCTACAGTTCTGCACACGTAAACAATTATTCTCATTATAGTTGGACAAAGCCTGAAGGGCAGAAGTAGAATCTGAAAGAATTACAGCTCTTTCAATGGGGGGAAGACGAACAGCAAGTTGCTGAAGGGCTATATGTATAGCTTCAACCTCACCATCAAAGTGAGTTGTCAAAGGGCCGGCATGTAAATAGAAGAAGAGGTGACTAAAAACACCAATGCCAGCGCCTTGGGCAAAGTCCAAGAGTGAGCCATCTGTGTAAATGTGAAGCCACTCCTCCGGTGGGAAGCGGGTATTGATAGTTTCCAAAGCTATAGCATGAAGAGCAGTTGGACTTAGATCACGTTTTCTCACATTCAGAACAAGGTCCAATCTGATGTCGAGTGTTGCGTAGTTGAGTGGGTTAGCAAAAGACAGTAATTCAAAGGGCACACACATCATTAATGACTTTATATTGAATGTTCTCACGAACACATTGAATAAAGCCCTTTTGAGTCTTAAGATTACGTCCTCCATCGGAATCATAGTCCCGCCAGAATGAATTATTTGGGAGTCTAATAAGTCTATTGAAGAGAATAGCAGCATTCTTCTCAATTATATTAGTGAATGGCTGAAGGTCGCAAAGTAACTGCATGGAAAGTACTGGAGTAGTTTTAACTCCGCCAGTGATCATGCGAAGGGCTTGGTTATGGAAAGTGTCAAGAAGTTTTCTAACGTTCTCTGAGGCAGAGATCAGCACCTCATTGCAATAATTTAGAACTGGTTGAATATATGTCTTGTAAGTTGTATTTAAGGTATCCCTATTGCATCCCCATTTAACTCCGGTCAATCTTTTAAGAATGGAGAGTCCACATAAGCATATTATTGCACACACCCAGGGTCTGCAATTTTTGAATACATTTAAGCCGCCAAACTTTATCAAAGGCTGCTTCAAAATCCACAAATAGGGCAAGAGCAGAGTGTCTCTGATCAAGGGCATCCTTGATGGACTGGCCAAGAAAAACAACTTGTTGGTTTGTGGACTGACATTTTCTAAAGCCAGCCTGAGAAGAGGTCAGGAGATTATTAGTTTCAAGGTACCAGTCGAGTCGAGAAGTGATCATTATTTCCATGACCTTAGATAAGATACTTGTTAGTGAGATGGGGCGATAACTGTTTAAATCATCCAGAGGTTTGTTCTTTTTAGGAATAAGAACAACTATTGCCTTCTTCCAGATTGCAGGCACACCATACTTCCAGCTATGGTTATACAGTGTCAAAAGCACAGAAAGTGCATTACAGCCAAGGTGTTTCAAAAATTCAGGGTGAAAATTATCTGGTCCGGGACTCTTAGCACACCTTATGTGCCCAACAGCCTCTCTTAGCTCTGAAATACTAAAATTTCGATGGAAAATCTCATGTCCATGAGATTGAGACGAAGCAATATTACGGATTTCTCGCACAATAATTTTCTGACTGGTCTTAAGGCTCTTTTTTAGGCGTTCTTTAGTTGAATAAAATGAATTAAAGGAGTTGGAAATATCCATGTCGTTAGTTAAAACACGATTACCGACTCTCAAAGGTTCCGTCCAAGAAGTATTCGCCCTATTCTGAATCTTGTTTACAAAATTAAAAACCTTTTTTCCATCCTTCCTGTAATCGATTTTTGTTATAAAATTATTGAAACAATTACGTTTCGCGGTAAGAATTTCCTTTCGAAGGAGGGCGACACTCTTTCTCCAGTTTTGGACATCCTCTGGATTTTTACTTTGTTCAGCAATAAAACGGGCAGTAGAAGATTTCTCTTTTAAAGCAGCGGGATTTTCATTCCAAAAGGGTTTATAGTTAAACTGCTTGCCTCTGGGAATCCATTTCTTAGCAGTTTCAAAGATAATTTTTACAAATCTGGAGAAAACTCTATCGACGCTTTCACCGGCCTTACAGAAACTCGAAACGGATTCGAAAATAGTCTCGTTTTCCAAAGTAAAGTTCTTCCAGTCAGCCTTGGCGAAATTCCATCTATTTCTAAAGGGTCTCTTTGAAGAATTACTTGTGTCAAAACCAATCCCAGTAGTAATCATGCGGTGGCCTGAGCCAGGATGGCAAATGACTTCTCTTTCTACATCATCAGCGATATCCGCGGAAGCTAAAATCAGATCTGGGTTAGTACCATTGCCATTGTAGTGCAAGTAGGTTGGAATATCTGAGTCATTATACAAAAGTTCCATTTGGTCAGCAACCAAAAGATCTTCCATTACCTTACCAGCGGAATTCAGATCACTGTAGTTCCAGCGCTTGCTGTGAGCATTAAAGTCACTGCATAGTATTGTTTTACTGGTAAAAGTCAGGAGGCTAAAGTCAAGCTTAGTGTTACCAGGTGGGCTGTAGCAACCGTAAACTTTGAAGTGTCTCTTCCGCTTCCATACATCCAATTTGATGATTTCAGCACTATTATAGGAAGAGAGATTACTAATTTCATGAAAATCCGAAATCAAGCCTTTTCTAACACCAACAAGGATGCCACTGGCAATCCTCCTCAATTTAGGTAGGATTTTAGTGCAATAAGGTCCAAAAGTATGAAGTTTCAATGAATCATGAGACAAATTAGCTTCAACAATAATGAAGACATCAATATCTTGAGAAATTAAAATAGACATCAACTGTGTTCTTTTTTCATGAGAGAAACCACCAGCATTCCATTGTAATATTCTTAGCCACTGCTGATCCTTAAAAGGACGGTTAGCACCAGAACTCGAATGCATCACAAAACGATAGGAGAGCGGCAATCGCTGTTGCAGATTTAGCGTTAACCAGGGTGCACCACGAGGAGGCCTGCTATGTTACACCCCAATAGAGATAATCATGCTGTGATAAAATGATAGTAGTAAAATAATGTTTATATTCAACCAATTTTATAATCATAAACAATAGACTAATTAAGAATAAGAAACTAATGTTGCATGCCAATTTTGAGATAATACTTGTACTATATCTGTAAGACATAAAAAAAAAAGTATTTTACTCCTCTTATAATTCAATTGTAATATCTATATTATTATTTATTGCTTTGTGAATCATGATTGAACTTATCAGATATAAAAATTCATATCATATAATCTCACAATGTTTCTTTGCTATCTTTTAAAAAAGAAAACTTAAAGTCTGCACTTTGTATTCAAGTAAATTAGCTTAATTTTTTTTCTAATTTGTTGCATACATTTGAAAAGTAACTAATTAAGTTCATAAACATATATTTTTTATTACATCTGTGCATGGAAACTTGTTAGCTTTTATGTTATAAAATAAAAATTTGATGTCTATATTAATTATTACAATGGATTTCTTTCGTTTTGTTTATATTTTTGGGTGCCATTGGGTATTTTTAATTTTAAAAAGTAATGGAGTGAATTTAAGGCTTGATATTTTTAAAAACATCTGATTAAACAAATTCAAAATATTTTAAACTCTCTGTGTCATTTTTACTTATCTTTATCAATAATTATGATTCATAAAGTTGTATTAATTCACTTTTTATAAAAATGTTATGTTTTTTTCAATTTAGCTAATAATGAAAAAACAGCAGCACATTTTAAAGTTTTCTACTGTGCTTATAATTTGGTTAAGACTTTAATGAAATTTTTTTCCCAAAATTCTTTTTGTAATAAATATATGTGGTTTTATGTGTTGTTTTCTATTATCACAAATATATTTATTGAGTACTTTTTAATTCACATTTTATCAATGCTGATTCTGCTAATATTAAAAGCAATTCAGTTTATCGAAACTTTGTATTGAAAAAGTATTAAAATCAGGAGTATATTTTAAAAAAAAGGAATTAGAAATTAAAATTAGTTATTTAAAACAATAAAAACTTATTTGGTTTTTATGGGTTTTTTTCTTCTTTCCAGGTCCAGGATTTAGGAACTTTGGAAATACCACTTCAGTTAAAATTTTATGATGCTGATGACAAAAGTCATTCAGTATGGGGGAATGAATTACATCATATTGAATATGAATGCATTTACAAAAGAGACATATTTTGTTTTAAAATCGAAAAGGAAGTGTTTAGATAATTTTCTTGTTCTATCTGCTTTATGTGCCAAGTTTTTTTGGAGGAGTTGAATGGGAGGGGCATTAACATTTTATTTATAGCTAAATTTTTGTGGAATTCTTTTTTAATTTCTAAGATTTACATGCATGCTATAAGTATTATGTATTTAGCATTGTTTTTACTTATGTGTTAGTGTAATTTATTAAAACCTGTATGGTTGTAGTTCATAATCAAATTACTTTAGGGCATTAATGGAGAATTTCTGAAATGTTACATTATATACTAGAGGTTGATAATGTAGTTTTTTAAATTTATTTATTATTTTGTTCAACAGTTAGAAATATAAAAAAATATTGCATTGTAGGGGTTTTAATTATACAACAAGAAAATTAAAATTGTTTCAAAATTTACTGAAGCAAGTTTTATATTAGATAATTTATTGAATTATACAGATAATCATCACAAGAGCAAATATCTCTATTTTTAAAAAAATTAATTTAATGCATCTTTTAATTTTGAAATGTTATTTTATTCTGATTCATTTTAATCTTTGCATGTCTTTAGCTGTAGTAATTATTTTGCATTTAAGGAGTTGTATCAATTTCCACATTTCAGCTTTAAAAGATTCTGGATGCAATAATTGTTTAATCCTATCTTGCTGAAAATATTAAAAATGTTGCTGTGAATGATATAAATGCGTATTTTCTTTAAATTATGTTAAAGATAGTGTGCTGTTAAAGTTAATAAAATCGTATTTAAGGTTTAAAGTTACTATTTGTTAAACTTTAAATTGTCTACATTTTTGGGGGGGGGGGATTTGATTTTTATAATATTTTAAATGTTTCTAGTCAAATATTGCAAGTCATATTTCTTCCAGATTTTGATTTTAACTTTTGTTTGGGATCTGTGTTTAGAATAATTTTTTAGTTTAGAATTTTGTGTTCAGCAGTTTAGTGAGATTATGTTTCCTTATCTGCCTTTTTGTTATTTTACCGATTGTATGCTAAAACAGCGCATTCCCTATTTCATATTGTAATTTATTTTTCTTTTATATGTATTTCATGTGATATTTTTCTTATTTTCTTTTTAGTCATTTGAAAAATTAATTAATTATTTATTCTCAGTAATTTATTTAGCTAAAGTAAAAATATAAGTATCAATATACTTTTAAAAAGTCTTTTAAGATATAATTTATAAATGATCTATTTATTCCATTATAGTGTATTAAAATTTTGTTGCTTTATATTGTATTTAAATGCTGTATTTGAAGTCAGTTAAAAAAATTTTTATTGTCAAAGATTTCATTGTAAACAAATGCAGTTATTTAATTTAAATGTACTGCATAGTCAAATTCCTTTTATATTACAGTTAGACAAAAAGTTAAATTTAAAAAGTTAATCCATGTGACATTTATATATTCAATTTTGGATACTTGCATATTAGTCCATCTACCATTTATGTCAAATCAAAAGCTGTTGCCAAATGACATAATATACAACCAATAATGAAGAAACATTCCTACAGATCCTCGGAAATTATTTAAGTTGTCTTACTATTCTTTTTGCATATTTTTTTGGGGGGCGGGGGAGAGATTGAAATTTGAACCTACCTTCTACAGAAAAAAACTATTTCCAGGGGGCTTAATATTTCTAAAGTTACAAGATCATTTCATCAAAAAAGAAAAACATGTTAACATCTATTTTAAAAAAAGAAAAACAATGAGCATGTAACATTAAAACTTGGTAGTCATTTGAAAAGGAATATCATTAGAGGAAGATACAGAATTATATTGGTTAGGCATATTTTGTTTGTTAATAACTTTTTCTTTGTTGGAATGTTCCTGTAACTTTGAAATTTTCCACTGCATTCTCATCAACAGAAGATAGATTCCAAATTTTAATTTTACATTTTTTGGAAAAATAGAACTTATAAACAAGATTATTGCATTTGAGCATGTACAAACAAGGATATTTTGTTGGAACATGCATGATAATGTTTTCTCATTATTAGGTGCATATCATGGCATTTGATTATGGTTTTTGATTTGACACAAATGTACATAAGCACCCAATATTTTTTTCAAAGTCATTGTAATTAAAATTTAGTATTGTAAACTTTATTATAAAAAAGTACATTTTTAATTAATAAAACTATCAAAAAACAAAAAATTGCACATTTTTGAAATTTTATTTATTTTTTAAAAAAATTATAATTAGTTTCCTTTACAAACATTTTAATATTAATTAATTTCTTAATGTTGAAAAAATTATTAGTGCTTCATTTATGCTGAAATGAAATCAAGCATTGAAAATTTAAATGGAGATTATGTAATTCTCTTGAGGAATTTTTTTGAATACATTGAAATATCTCCTCAAAATAATGTTTTTATGAATGAATTGTCTCTTCAAGCTATTGTATGTTTGATTAATGTAAAAAGAAAAATTATATCTTAGTCAATATCTATTGTCTCAAATGAAAATGCTTTTTTTTTCGAGTTATTTATAAAAAAAATTTGGTTATCTTATTTGAACACATATATTATCAATCAAATTTAAGTAAATAATGTTAAGGTTATTTTTAAATTCTTTTTAGTTCGCATTGGTGCATGAAATAATGCTGTTTTTAATATTTTTATTTTATAAGGTTATTTTTTTTTATAATAAGGTTATTTTTTTTTCAAGTGGTTTATTGTGGTGCATTATATCAGGGAAATTAATCGGGTATTTAACTCATATTTTTGTCATGGTTAAGGGTGTTTGCTTGAAAATCAAACTCAGTGATGAAACTGATCCAAAAAGTTTAGAAACCCTAGATTTTTGCTGTTCTGATCTTTACAAAATAAATTATGGGTTTTGATTTTAAAGTAAACACCTTATGTAACAGTCATTCTACCCCCTTCTCTAATTCACATACCTTTTAATATAACTCTTTTACCAATTTTCATTATATGCTTATCTTTCATTCTAATATATTTATGAATAATATGTAGATATTCATATTCAAGCATTTCATGATTATTTTTTTTTTCAAACTTTATAATGTCATGTGGGATTTTATTTTATTTTCAGGTTCAGTAACATTTTACATGCTTCTGTATTTTATTCCTACAGTTCTGATTTTTGTGTATACATGACTCATATATTTTCGATATTCATGAAATTAAATATACATAACTGTTATAAATTGGCATTTATTCTAGTAAAATGCCTACTGTGTATATAATTCCTATTGCTTCGTTTTACACTATTTTCCTTATCCTTGTATCTATTAAGTGTTTAACTTTTTATATTTATGATTATAAACGTTTTCTGTTTTACATTATTTTCTTAAACCTTTCTTTAAATTTGTCATTAGACATTTTTAGCCATATTTAAACTGGTGCTAGAAGAGGTTTAGGGAAGCGGCTTAGGATTTTGTAGTGGACCTTATATTTTAAACTGGTGCTAGTGATATTTAGAACATCCATAATGCATATATATTAATTGCATATACCTATGATTTGATGTATAATAAAGAAGCTTAAATTATGTTTCTGCAATTTTGTGCCTATAAAGCTCTTACTATGTATGCTTGTAACAACTGTTCAACTATTTGAATCTCTATAAAATACAAAACCCAAGAAAGGCTTGACTTGTGACATAATGTAATGTCACAAGTTATTGCCAACTCTTTCATGTCGTATATTATATTTTTGAATCTAATTTATGTATCATATATATTGATGGAAACAATTTTGCAAGTTTTCTTGAATGTTTGTTGAAATTTGAATTGTAATATATCAAATTTCCACCATGTCTAGTACAGTGTACTATACAGTTAATTAGAAATATACTTGTACATGAGATTTTAGAGAAAGTATTGGCAACATTGTTAAGCAACATAAATTATCAGTATAATTCTATTGGTCAAGTAATTCTTTTATTAAACAACCTTAGGACTGATAAAGATCAAAAATATTTTTAGAATAAGAGGGGAAATATATGTTGATTTTTCATTCTAAGAATAAAGCTAACTTGTTTGAATACATATGTAATGGAACAGTATATCTTCTTCCTGAAAAGGTATAGGTAACCTGTTGAAAGTATGATTAATTTCATACAAGGTCAAATGCAACTTATTTTCTAATTAATCCTGAGTAATGAAACATTAAAAAAATTATTATTAAATAGGCATTGCTCCAAATTTTTTTAAAAGATTACAAAGCAGCTGATCTGTAATTTATATATATGTGGTATATTGAAGCATTATGCAATGTTCCAACATAATTGTTGCTTGTTTATAATTTTTTAGATGAGAAATATAAAGTCAATTTTTTTTGTCATTATTTATGTACACTTTTTAAATTTATTTGATATTGAGAATTTTTTTAAGTTATATGCTCTACTCTATCTTTTGTTTTAGATTTCTGTACAATTTTTGCTATTATGAAGCAGTAAAGCATGACTTTCTTTCTCTAAAGGGAAATATCCCCCCTCCCTTTTTAAGAAAAAATATTAAAAAATTTTTAATTTCTTAGAATTTTCTATAAATAACTTAAAATTTTATTGAAGATTATTGATATTCCTTTCAGGTTTTAAACACGTGTGCTAAATATTTGTTGTCACTACTTCTCATGAAACTCTTGTATTTTGTGTGTTCTTTACTGTATTTGTTAGTGATAAGAAACTTCAGGAATTACTTTTTGAAGTTTCTGTTTCAGATCTTTCTGAGTTTTCATAATTGCCTTTTCTTATTGTAGAAGTTTGTTAATGTATCAAAGATGTATTTTCTTAGAAAAAAATTTATTTAAAACTATGCACTCTAGCAGACTATTTTGTACTTTTTAATGCACTTTTTAGACATATGGGCAATTTTCAGAGAATATGAGAATCTTTGTTATATATTCTTAAAGTGAAAGCTAAAATTCACTGCCCACATTCAATTTAAGATATTCAATTGCCTGAATTTTCAGATATTTTGAAAATCTCACCCATGTGTCTTTTCGCATATATTTACACTCATAGTGAGTACATATTTGCTGCAGTTTCATTACATCTGCAGCCTTGTTCTTTTTTAGAAAATGGTATTTGAAACAAAACATGACTTTCAATTGTAAAATATTGTCATTTTCACCCTTTTTTCTGTGATATTCATCTGTTTATAAATGTTTTATGTCTAAACTGTGTTTATGAATGATAAATAAGTTTATAAATTAATAATGCATGAGTGTTGGCAAATAGTCTGTTCCTTTAAAGTCTATTTCTACTTTTAAAAGGTAACTTTTAAATTTATTCTAAAATAGTGTTTTTACCCCTGTCATACCAGTATAATAACTGTTACTGGTGTTTTAGAATTAATATTAGGCTATAAAATTGCAAAATTTATAAATCTTATAAGATTCTCATCTTCAATACAAAATTATCACTTGACTATATGGCCTCGCAGAAATTAAAAAATTATATTCTAAAATTTAGCAACTCATTCTTTTAACAGATTTTTTTTTACAAGATGCTTTTCTTTACTCAAGAAACCTTGAGTTACTAACTTATTATAACCAGATTTTAGCCCTTTTGAATAATTCATAAATTTCAGTCTATATTTTGAATTTTTAATATCTTGTGTCCTGAATTATTTGCATTTCAAGTTACCAAAGCCCACAAAAGTTTTGATGGGAAGTTCAAAATTAGTAGAGATAAAAGGGGGGAGTGTCTTTTTAAAAGAAAAGAGCAATATTACCAAAATAGTAAGTATTTAAAATATGAAAATTTTCTGATTCAACTAACTCTAAAATATATTGTGTAATTTAAAAATTATCAATGAGGCTGCTTTTAATGTATATTATATTACTCACATTTTTGCTTCTGTTATGTGCTTATGTCATTAAATTAATTTTGCTTGTCTAATTATTAACTTTATTTTGCTGATTTGTTTATTTTTTGTGAAATAAGATGTATTTTAAATTTTCTTTCAAAGTTCATATATAAATTTTCATAATTTGAAAATTTTTAAATTACTATTATTATTTTGTTAAAAAAAATATGAGCAATATTTATAACAAACATGCAAAAAAGAAGAAAAAGTGATAATGTACATTCTTTTAGTAGGATTTTGCCAGCATTCATGTAATTTATTATTTACCTGCAAATGCTGAACTATTAATGTGTGAAAATGTTATTCTGAAGTTTAAACATAAAATTGTTTTTGTGTAAAGGTGAAACAATTTTAAAATTTAATAAAAATATTTATTTCTAAATTTGTTGGAGGTGTTATATAATACTTATTAATGACATAAGTAATTAGCATTTTTGATACCATTAAGAATAGCAATATATAACATCATAATGTCTCATTCATTGAGTATTGTACTATTAATTCATATTGCTATTAATTAACTAAATTTTATATTCAATTATTGTAAGAAATAACTCTTCAGTTATTTTCTTTTTAAAAGACTTGTTATTGAAATACTGTTATGTAAACTAATGTATATTTCTTAGGGTAAAAATATGGGGTACTTTGTGATGTAATGTATTTATCAGAAAACAGGTACAATTTTATTAGTTTACTTCATAGAATTAATATGTAAAACAAGTCCAAAATCTTGTTAAATGTTGTGTTTTTGTGATTATAGTATAAAATACTAGATTTTGTAATCACTGTTTTTGATGTTTAGATTTTTATTAGAGAACTTCTTTATTATAGAAACTTTTGCCTTAGGACTAATAGTCTCCTTCATTGCCTTAAATGGTGAGCTTTAAATGCTCTTTGGTTTTACTATCAGAAGTATTCTGATCCTTAATGAAGCTACTATGATGACAGATACAAATATGTGATACAAAAAATTATTAACCTGACTTTGCAATAAAAGATAAAAAGTTAAGATGTAACAAATCAAAAATACTGTGATGAACATTTGAATTTTGTTTTGAAAAAAGAAAAAGAAGTTTTTATCAATGCTGTTTCAAATATTTGGAATAAAAAATTTATATAATTAGAATTTATAAAGGATCAGAATGTGCCTGGTGCAGTTTTTTAGAGATTTTTATAGAGCAATATTGAATGTTGAGCATTATTGCTTTTGATTCAAGTTGTCCAGATATTTTATATGTATATCACAATCAGAAAAAAAAATTAAGATTTTTTTTCTGTTGTATAAGAAGGAAAATATTTAATAATTAGAATCTTGGAAAATTTGTCAATTTCTTTTTTAGGAATGTAATGAATTCAGCTGTTGTGTCTAATGTAATTGTATTTTTGATTTGATAAATTTTCTTCTGATTTCAAAAAGAAAAAAAAATAAAGTTATTTTATGAAATTTATGAAGAGTTAAGTGTTTTCAAGTACAGGAATAGCTTACTTAGTTCTGCTGTGGTATGGTTAGTATAATTTGATTCATTCAATATTATGTGGTCAAGAAAGATTTTGTACATTTTTTGATATATTTCCATTTAAATAATACGTAGTGCTCATTGGTCAAAGTTAAGTATATGGGGATTAGTCAGTGGCATAACGGAGAAAATTAGGGCTCCCCCCTGCAAAAAGTTGGATTTCGGGCCTCAAGCTGGATCTTACATACTTAGCATCAGTCAGGTTTTGGGCCCCCTGCAATGTGGGGGTGTACATTACACCACTGGGATTAGTGTGCATATGTACAAACTCAATTGTTTAGAGAAGGGGCTCTTAGCAGATACAATTCACAGATATATCTTTCAGTCTTTATGGTAGTTTGCCTCAACGTATATGCATTAACTATTCCTGCCACTGGATCCATATCACATGATATGCTTTAAAAAGATGTGTACAATATCATTTCTTGATCATTTATTTTCTGAATGAGAAAGGAAAATTAGCAGATCTGAAATTTGGTCAGGATTTATGTTTTGACTGATTGGAAACTGCCAATGTCATGGAATGCATTCAAATAGGCTTAGCATCTTGATAAATCTCATTTGCATAGAAAAATGAGTTTATAAAAAGGGGGAGGGATTGAAAAAAAACGTGCAAACAGAAAAGATTTTACATTAAATAATTTTAAAAATTATTTGGGAAAATAATGTTGATTGGTTGAAGAAAAGATCCAAATGAAAAAAGAAACCCTTGAACAAGGCAAAAAGTAGAAAATGATATCGCATGAGGGAGAAAACTCTTTTATTATTATTTTTCATTAATTCTAAGTAAATATACAAATATTTTGGTTTTGACAAATTTTGATAGGAGTGAACTACTTATTTTCCTATAGAAATGTTTCCCTCAGTATGGATTTATTTAATGCAGTACTTTCAAGGAACAGTACTAACGGAGGTATTCCTGTAGTTTTTCTTTTTTTAATATTGATATTGAGAGAAATCTTATGTTTTGTAAATTGAATAATTTGAATGAATTTTTCATTATTATTATATGATTTGTTAAAAACTATGATTGTAATTTTTTTTATTTATAGCCTTAATTTATTCTGGGCAACTTGTGTGCACAGTTTTGTAAGTAGATTAATTGTAATATCCATATAATGTGTTAGAGAAGTAAATTGATATGTTTTAGGTCAGGAATTTTCAGGTTGAAAAATTTATACATAACATGTACATCTAAACACAGGATATTTATTTCACTCTAATTGAAATTTCTATATGAGTTGCCTTTAAGTTTTCTTTTTGTAATAATTGCGAATGTTGACATGAAATAAATGTAAACTAAAATTACCAAGTTCTTTTAAATGATAAAATTTGTTGAATTTTGTTGATCAAATTTCGCTTAACAGTTTATACAATTGTGTCTGTGAATTATAGTTTGAAATATGTTTCATTATAACTTATGATCAAACTGTTCAAGGACCATTTTCTCGGTCTTCAATTTGAAATCTTGTCTCATTCAGAATCTTAAGTAGGAATCCTCTTTTTTTTTAAATTCTTTATCAACTCTATTTTATCTACCAGCACTGAACTCTACTTTTAATTTCTTAATATTTCTTTAAATATAGATTTTATCATAATTATATTAATCGTATATTGTAAAACTAATATCTTTCTGTTTCTCAATTTATTTGTAAAAATAAATGTTACATTTAAAATGTATCTTTTTATGAAAAGTATAAATTTTGTGCTGAATATTTTTATTTTAAGTACTTATTGATAAAGTATTCTTTAATTTCTTTCGATATTTGTCGTTATACTTCATTTGAAAATATCCTGTTTTTTAAAATTGAGCTTTTATCATATTTTTGAAAATTGTGGCATTTGAAAAGTTTCAACAATTTTGTGAAAACTTTTTTCATGAAGTAGGCATAGTAAAAAAGATGCCCTAAATATGGAAAAGAATATTTGCCATTGTTTTTAGTCAGACATTTTTTTTTATTGCCAATAAAGGCAAAACTGGTGACTTCGTTCTTTCTGGAAACAATATTTACTATAATTCTGGTGATTGTTTGACATTCTAAAATACGTTAATATTATTTGAAATAATTCTAAATGCATTTACTCTTATTAAGGAGCTCAAGATATGAAAATTCCAAATTCTCTTAAATTTATAGGTAGAATCTTCGGTTAAAAACTAATTGCTTATCATTGACAACAAAATTTAAACAAATCTTATGATTTTCTTACCTTTTATATCTTTCAATATTTCATTAATAATCATTTTTCCTTGGTGTCTTTTTACGTGTTCTTGCACTCAAAATGCTCCTAATTCAAATCCTGTAAAGTTCCAAAATGAACTTTTGCATTTGAGGATTCATCTTGCCTAGTAAAAGTAATAAATTAAAACCTTGGATATGTGCCTTGCTTGGATTGTAACTTGTTATGTTGGTTGAAGAATGATAGTTTATTGAATTGAGAAGTATACTTTTAAATCTTGAGCTTGTATGTGTGTGTGTATGTGTAATAGGGTGCCATGAACTTTGTGAATGATACAACGAACTGAATTGGGTAATTGTTTTTAACTATCTCTAATTCATAAATTCTAATGTTTTATGCATTTAAGTAATACACTTATGTAATTGTGCTAACATATGCATGAATTTAAAATTAATACTTAATAAATGCATGTTTTTTAATTTGTTCAATTTCTGTAAGTTAAATTTTATTTTGTTTAGCTTCAAATTAGTTATATGTTTTTACATCTATCGATAATCTTTATCATAAACTGTTAATCTTCTATTGTGTTGCATGTTAGAAGAAAGTTTTGATTTAAAAACCGAAACTTTATAAATTACTTTTATTCTACTTAAGATGTGATGCATTCTTGTCGAGTTAATTCTTGTATTTTTGAATATGTTTTTTTATTATAAATGTTATGTATATTATAATAAAGCCTGAAATTCAATTGCAGACTGTTTCCAGACTTTTTTGTGTGTTTTAATGTTTATTATTTTAAAATTGTACATTATATACTTTCGGAAAGAGATTAATCAGAAAACTGAATATATTCAAACATCTTTTGTAATCAAATTGGGAAAAAAATTGGAAGTATTCTGAAAGTTAAATGTGTAATGTTAAAAAAGAAGAGATAAAAAAAAGAGCTAATTTGAGAGATTTTCACATTCGACTAGAACAAAATGCTATTTTGTTTGAAAAGTATACAAATGTACTTCTACCCAATATGGCAGAAAGTGATCAATTTTAGAACAGGAAATGGAGATGTTTCCCATCCCCCTCCTTATTTTACCCTTTTCTTTCTGCATATTTATCATTTTCCTGTGTTTGAAAATTTTTATCTTAGTAATTTTTTTTTTTCAATTACACTGCTGGACACACAAAATGCAACACCAAGAAAGACTAAAGATATCGCAGCGAAATTTATTTGGCAGATAACATGTTGTACAAAGATCAAACGATTAAAATTACAGCCTCTTGTGACATGTGGATGATGACAAAATTAGTAGTTAGTGTTGCCGCCATTGTTGGCTGTAACCACTGCCACACGCCTCGGTAGAATCAGAGGCTTTGGAACAGGCTTTTTTAACACAGGCTTTTTTTAACACAGGCTTTTTTTAAAGTAAAAATTTGTAATTTTTTGAGCATTTACTTTTTTCAGTATTTTCCAGAAACATATGAAGCTTGATTTTTATTCTCTGCTCATACAAAAGACTCTTCTAGTTTACTTTTTTCCATTATTTTCAACAATTTTCAAACTGAATAGTAAAGTATAGATCAGTAGGAGAGAGGGATTGAAACAGGAAGGTATAATAGTGAAGTTAGAGATTTATTATTGGAAATTTCTAGGAGGATAAAATCTCAGAAAAAACTGAGCTGAACTGCAGTGTGGTAAATATTAATTAAAGTCTCATTAAAGCTTTATATTAGGAGTGAGATTAAAATTAAATGTTCAATAGGAATATTGAATATAGTTCTGGGATCTCTTATTGCGGTAATCTCTGCGTGATCGATATTATGATTGTTAATTAATTGGATCATTAAATATTTAAGTTAATTTAAAGGAAAATCCATTTTAAACCTCATATAGCTAATTTGATTTATTTGTTATTAAAAGTCTTTGATTCTATTTGGGAAAGATAACCAAATAAAGAAAGTTATTTATAAAAATGGCTCTTTTCTGACTCCAAATTATTTTCGTTCTCAAAGTGGGGTCCAAGGGGACCTTCACAAGTTATAACTTAGTTCAATATCGCAATACCTTAAGATCATTAATTTTTTGCTACATGACTCATATTGAACTGTGCAATAGCTATATTTTATCCTTAATTTTAGAGTTATTTCAGAAAAATTTATATCTTGGAATCATATGGTGTTAACTGACTCATTTGGGTTCTGAGTCTTTCCATGTAAACATTTTCTTAATAACATAGGATTATCTAGATCTCTAAAAATTGGCTTCATGTAATTCATTATGGTTTATGTGTATGTGTTTATGATCACGGTGCCTTTCGTTACATTCAGCTATTGTCTTCTGAAACTTGCACCAGGCATTTATATCCGCAGGGCACAGTCCATGTTGAGGGCTCTCGTTTGAAGACAAAAGATGAAAATAAACAGCCAAAGCAGCAATTTTTATGTTGTGTAGATCATTGATATTATTTCTAATAGCCATACCATAATATATTTGAATTTTTTATTTTAAAATGTTGGTGAGTCAGTTACGACCGCTTAGGTTTTTTTTATCACTTAACTTTTTTTTCTCTGTTTCGCTTTTAAGATCCAAAAGACGTGTACCCATACACTTTTGGACAAGTTCAGTTCCCTATAATTTTTCCACTTGAACATCATATGGATTTGCGCTCATCAGAAACTTATGCAAGTGGAAACACAGGTGCTCCTAGCAGAGCTCATTTAATGCTAATCAAGGAGTAGCTTCATTAAAAGAAATAATAAAAATACTTCTAATTATCGTATTTCCTTATATCATACGTCATTTGAAACAAAAATATTTGAACTTTTAAAAAATATAAAAAAAAGTGAAAATCAATAATTTTTTGAAAATTCATGTTCCGTGAATTTATTAACTTACCTGAGTTGTCAAATGAGTGATTTTGAGACTAATCAAAATAACTAAATTTTAGGTTTTCCTTTTTCTTGAATTAAATGCACGATTTTTTTAATAATATATAGTTACTTATAATTTTTTAATGTCTCTTTTCTTTCGTTTTTCCTGATAATCATACTTATTTTACCTTTATCTACCGGTATATTTTAAACGCTGAAAAATACCGTACTTATTCGACTCCAAGCTGATATCGATTCTAAGTCGCACCTCTAACTCTCAACACATTTTTGTGAAAAAATGAAAAGTAATGTAAAATGGGTTTTATATCTCTCTCGATACCCGATATTTAAGAAATTTTAAAAAATTAAAATGGGAGCTAATAAATAATTCATTTATTTTACCAGTATTAAAGACTCTTAAATACATATTTTAATTGCTCAAACCGTCAGAATTATGTTCATCTTTCCCAAACAAACGAATTTTTCCGCTTTCGATTCTAAGCAGCACTCAATTTTGAATAGCTTTGACATTGGAAAAAAAATGTAGCTTAGATTCGAGTAAATACAGCATATGAAACTTTATAAAGTTATTTAAATTGAAATCTCAGACTTCCAAGAGAACGTAACGGAGCATATGAGCCCTCCCCTCTAAAAAGTCAGTTTATGGGACCAAAGTCGGCTCATACAAATGGTTGCAAAAACGTAACATTACATAAGCTTTGTGCATGTAGAATCCTGCCTGTCCTTTCCAGAGCCCCCCGCCTTTTGCTTCAGTTTTTACCTTACCAGTATTGGTTCAGGAAGGATCTTCCCTTAACTCGCTTACTCTTTTCCCCTTTTGTTTTTTGCTGTTTGGAGAATCTTTCCATTGTCCACCGACTATGGATCTGCCGTGTCCTGGACTGGCAACCGGCAGCTGTAAGGAAAGGATACTGGCATGGTTTCGCCACTGTTGTTTATTTCTTTTCTTGCATTATCCCGGACCGCCCACCCACCCTTTTGTAAATTAGTGCAGTAAATTAATTAAAGAGTTTGCAATTACAGTATAGAACGTCGGTTTTTAAACTGTGGTCTGCGGAGTTTCTCATGTAACGTTGAGATTTCAATCTTTTACATATACTTTGAAAGGCCTCGTGGAAAAATTAAAAGATGTTTCATCCTAGGCTAGATCACTAAAGTGTCCCAAATGAAAAAATTCCACTAGAAATTCTATTATGATCAAGAATATTAAATCGGGAAGAAATGCTCAAAATTTTGGGGGCCCGTGATGTCACGTTGATAAGGTCGGTGATCGAAAGTTTAAGAACCGCTGGTATAGAATATATGAGGGCTATTTTTAAGGTCCGTTGGCACTTATAGTTTCCTAGTTCACGAGTCCGACGCAACGAGTCTTGCGTCACTGACCAGCATGCTTTGCGAACACGCTCGTGATACTTTCAGCTCTGTAGCTGTCGTGTAAGCTTCTCTGTGCGTTTTTAAAATGTTTAAAGTGTTTGAATAGCCCACCGTGTGAGATACGGTTTGCTATCCATTTTTTGACGGTGAGAAACATGTAGGCTGCAGACATTCATCGCCATATAGCAGAAGTTTATGGCACTGAAGCAGTGATAGCAAAGTTCGAAATGCTGGTGGACTGTATGCCACAAGGAACAACGGTTAACTCAGATGCCTTTTGTGCAGCTCTACGGAAGCTCCGAAGAGTATTGCTCCTCCACGATAACGCAAGGCCTCCTACTTCTCGAACGACTTGAGATTTAATCGAATCTTTTGGCTGGGAAGTTTTGGACAATGCTCCATACAGCTCCGACCTTGCTTCCTGCGATTTCCTTCTTTTCCGGTGTCTTGGCGCCAAGAGCTTCAGTGACAACGAAGAAGTGAAAACGGCCGTGAACTCTTGGCTGCCCCACCTGGCGGCAGACTTCTTTGAAGAAGGTTTTTAAAACTTAGATTTATATATAAGGTATGACAAGTGCATTAATGAACTCACCAACTATGTAGAAAAATAGACAAATGTATGTACAATCCTAAAATAAAGGCTTTTTGAAACAAAATATTGTCGTTATTTTGTTTAAAACAAACGGACCTTACTTAAAAAATAGCCCTCGTACATTATTGTATGAACTTTTTTCAACATGTTTGTTACGACCCGCATGTGCAGAGGGCGCTAGTAGTCCTCCTTGTTTACATTTCGTCAGTATGCTTGTAATGCGTCCTCGGAGCGGACGTACCTACCGTCCTCAATAAACAAACATTTTTAAAGTATACAGTCCACGCCTTTTGCTTGAGCAGTCAAGTTATACATAACTCAAAGTCTGCTCATAATCCGTTATAGACATTTCTAGAATAACCACACCATTTGTGGTTAAAATCAGAGCTATCGACCTCACCCAGTTTTTGTGGTCCGTCGAGCCGGAGCCAAAATTCAAAATGGCTCCAAAGGAACTATCAGAACTCACCGTGTTTAACAGAAGGAAAGCACATCTGCTCGGTCAGATCACACGCATTAGAAACTCCTTGGAAAATGTGGATTCACCATTGAATCAAGTTGAAATAAGAACTAAACTCGCATCGCTTTCTGAAGTGAAAGCAAAAATAGACAAACTTCGGACCGAAAGCTACAGGATTCTTTCGGATGAAGAGCTCATGGATTTCGAGACCAGTTTGGACACGATGGAAGTGGACGCAGATAATTTAGAGGTGAGTCTCAATACCTTACTTGAATCTTCTAATGTGGATACCTCTGAATTATCTGTGAAAAATGATTTTGCTAATTACAATGTGAAACTGCCATCCATTAATTTACCGGAATTTTCGGGACAATATATTGATTGGTTGCAATTTAAATCCCAATTTGTATCATTAATTCATGATAACGCTTGTTTATCAGACTCGCAAAAACTATATTATTTGCAATCTGCCCTGAAAGGCCATGCAAAACAATTGCAAACAGTAAACGATTCTTACTCATCTTTATTTGAAGCTTTAGAAGGTAGATACGAAAATAAAAGATTAATTGTAAATAGTCATATTGCTGAACTTTTAAATCCTAACAAAATAAAATTTGAATCTGCTTTTCATCTCAGAAGTTTAATAGATTCAATTCAGAGTCATCTTAGAGCCTTAAAACAACTAGAATTAGAACCTAACGCTTTGTGTGAATCAATGTTAATTTTTGTTATAACTCAACGTCTAGATGATGAATCGCGTAAACAATATGAAATGGAATTACATTCTAATGATTTGCCTAAGTGGAATAATTTTTTAGACTTTTAATAAAAAGGAGCCAAGCCTTAGAAAACGTACAAAGAAATTCTTCGTTGAAAAACAAGAACGAATATTCTCCAAAATTCAGATCATTTGTCGTGAAAAGCAATGGAAAAACCTGTCCGTTATGTCCTTCAGAGACACACCCAATTTTTAAGTGTAAAATGTTTCACGAGATGTCTGTTCAAGAAAGAAGCAACAAAGTGAGATCCTTAAACCTATGCTTTAATTGTCTAGGCCATCACCTTATTAAGAACTGTTTAAAACTGAACAGGAAATGTAGGGTTTGTAATGCGAACCACAATTCTCTTCTTTGCAAAACAAGGGTGCCCCCAGCGATATCAGAGCCACACCAAAACAGAAACCTCCCCTCTCCACAGAGTTCATCAGGTGTCATTTATGACCCGAGTCCAGCCACTACTGTAATAAATCCTCAAACCGCGACGTGTCTTTACAATGAGAGTGGGGAGAAATCCATTTTGCTTTCGACCGCGAAGGTCAAAGTTCAGAGTGCGACAGGGGGTTGGCTTGTAATGAACGCGATCCTCGATTCAGGGAGCCAGAAATGCCTTTGTAGCTTGGAAGCGTCAAATTTCCTCGGGTTGGAAAAATACTCTATGAATTCAACTATTGTAGGCTTGAATGGAGCTTGCATTTCAGTGAGGAAAAGAATTTCCGCTGAAATTTCGAACGGAAGTTCATTTAAAAGAAAACTTAACTTTCTCATAGTCCCTAAAATTACTGGTTGCGTTCCTACACAGCCATTGGATTTAACAAAAATAAAATTGCCTCCAAATATAACATATGCAGATGCGGAATTTAATATTCCCAAACGAATTGATATTCTCCTGGGAGGTGAAATATTTTATAAATTATTAAAAAGTAAACAAATAAAATTACATGACAATTCAATAATATTGCAGGACTCCGTATTTGGTTACATTGTAACAGGTTCCATTCAAAACGAACCATCGAACTATTATTTTTGCAATTTCATCCAAGATCAGGTTGATAGAAATTTAACAAAATTTTGGGATTTAGAAGCAATAGGAATTAAAACAGAGTCTAGTTGTGACCCAGACGACCAAGCCATGCAACATTTTAAATCTTCAGTACGTTTCAATAGTGGTCGTTATGAAGTTGGGTTTCCTTGGAAAAGCCATACACAAGAGTTAAATGACAATTTTTCCGTAGCAGAAAAACGTGTAAAATCCTTAACAAGAAGATTCATTCGTGATCCAACTCTGTACATACAATATTCCGAAATTTTGAAAGAATATGAATCTCAAGGAATAATTGAAAGGGTTCTAGAAACTGAAAACCAACTGATAGAGCAGTATTCTATTTACCGCACCAAGCGGTCTTTCGCCAAGAAAGCCTAACTACAAAAATGCGCATTGTTTTCGATGCAAGTTCCCATGAAGATGGACAACCATCTCTTAATGACTGTATATGGTCAGGTGAGAATTTAAACCCAAACATATTCCACCTGATAATTTCTTTTCGCTTGAACACGATTGCTATCACCGCAGATATAGAACGTGCATTCTTGCAAATCTCATTACGTGACGAGGACAGAGATGCAGTTAGATTTTTGTTTCCAGACATTAGATCAAATCAAACAGGTCCCTACAAGTTTCAAGTGTATAGATTTAAGCGTGTGATGTTTGGAGTCAACGTAAGCCCCTTCTTGCTCTCCGCAACAATTAAGCATCACATCGAGAATTACCGTGAGCAATATCCAGCGGCAACTGAAATGCTTGACACTTGTCTCTATGTTGATGACGTAATCAGTGGTGCTGATGACATCTCCCAAGCCTTAAAAGTATCAAAGGATGCTGAAACAATCATGAAGAATGCCAGCATGAAATTACGCAAATGGAATTCAAATGATCAAACATTGATGAGAACTTGGGAAAGGGAAGGCCTTGAGACACATCCTCGTCACCCGGACGACAGTTCCAAAATCCCTTCGTCAAAGGTTTTAAGGATACCATGGGATGTTGTCCACGACTATTTTACAATTGATGTTAAAGGACTTCTGCAATTGGACACGTCAAAACCCATCACAAAAGAATTGTGCTTCAATCAGCTGGGAAAATATACGATCCAGTTGGGTTCTTGTCACCCTACACGATTAGGCTCAAATGCCTATTACAAGAACTTTGGCTACGGAAGTTATCCTGGGATGACGAGCTACCGCCAGATATTCATGCAGTATGGTCACAATGGTGGTTAGAACTTCCATTTTTATCAGAGTTAAAGATTCCGCGAAAGATCCTCGATTCCAGTGGAGATTCAAGTGAAGTCCAAATCCATACCTTTTCTGATGCCAGTCAAAAGCATATGGAGCAGCCGCCTTCTTGAGAGTCAAGCACAAGGACAGAGTCAGCGTTGATCTTGTAACATCCAAGAGCCGTGTTGCACCTCTGAAAAGGTTATCTCTCCCTAGATTGGAACTGATGGGCGCTCTGCTTGCTGCACGCTTAGCAAAGGAAGTCAAGAAAATCCTAGATCAGAAGTGTTCAACCAGAGCCTTTTTCTGGACGGACTCTCAGGTCACCTTACATTGGATCAAAGGTCCAAGCCATAGATGGAAACCCTTTGTTGCGAACAGGGTTCGCGAAATCCAATCCCTCACCGATCCTAACTCGTGGTTCCACTGTTCCGGCAAGGACAACCCAGCAGATCTACTTACGAGAGGAATCAGCGTAGACGCTCTTACAACCAACTCCAAGTGGTGGAATGGATCCTCGTTTTTACGTCAAATTGACTTCCAGACCAAAGGACTAGATGAAGCGATCCCAGAAAGAGTGTATTTAACGGAAATGAGAAAGAACTCAAATCCAAAAGAGGACATTTCCTTGACATTGACAGTGACTAAAAACAATTTCCTTGAAAACATTATTGATATTTCAAACAACTATGTAAAATTAATTCGTGTTGTAAGTTTTCTTTACAGATTCATACACAACTGCAGAACCAGAATTACAAAGATAAAGGGACCCCTTACTTCACAGGAGGTAAGTCATGCTGAGAACTGGCTGATCCACTCATTGCATGAAAGGGAGTTCTATGAAGAAATGCGCAAATTGTTGGCAGGTGAGCCTATTCCTATGAAAAGCAAATTAACTCCACTTAATGTTTTTCTTGATGAGAGCAACATCATTAGAGTAGGAGGCAGACTTGCCAATTCAAATTTAAATGAGAAAGCTAAATTTCCCATGATTTTACCTAGTAGAAACGTTTTAACTGATATTATATTGAGCCATTATCATAAAAAATATTTGCATGCAGGACCCCACTCACTTTTATATCTTGTTCGTCAAAAATTCTGGCCACTCAAAGGCAGAAATAACTGTCGTAGAATTATTCATGAATGTGTGAATTGCTTTAAGAACAAGCCCATCACTATGAATCAAATTATGGCTAACCTACCGAGAGATCGTGTAACACCGAATTATCCCTTTAATGTCACGGGCGTTGATTTTGCAGGCCCATTCTTCATTAAGTTTAAAAATCAAAGAAAAGGGGCATTAAATAAAATTTATGTAGTAGTCTATGTATGTTTATGTACAAAAGTAATTCATTTAGATTTTGTGACAGATCTCACATCCCAAGCATTCATTGCAAGTTTAAAACGTTTTTTTGGTAGGAGAGGAAAGTGTGCAAAAATCACCACCGACAACGCTAAAACATTTGTTTTCGCAAATGCCGAAATTAAAAAATTGTTCAAAATGATTAAATTACCTGATCACACATTAGCAGAATTTTTGACAAATGAATCGATAGAGTGGAATTTTATCCCACCCAGGTCCCCAAACCATGGAGGGCTATGGGAAGCAGGAGTAAAGGCATTTAAATTCCACTTAAAAAGAGTCGTGGGGAACGCACATTTAACTCTCGAAGAGTTCATCACAATACTTTGTGAAATTGAGGCTGTGCTAAATTCCCGACCACTCACTCCTTTGACGTCAAATTTCGATGATTTCGAAACACTGACCCCTGACACTTCTTAGTAGGTAGACCCCTAACATCCATAGTTGAACCGCAAATAACTAATATAAACGAGAATCAGTTGTCGAGATGGGAAAGAGTAAAAAAAAATTACCCAACATATATATAAGCTTTGGAAACGCGATTATTTGAATAATTTACAAGAACGTCACAAGTGGAAATTTAACAAAAATAATGTTTCTGTAGGAACCTTAGTTTTAATCAAAGATGAAAATCTTCCTAGTACGAAATGGAGTACCGGAAGAATAACTGAAATTTTTCCTGGCACCGATGGTAAAGTGCGAGTTGTGAACCTGCGTATGCCAAACGGAAATATATTAAAAAGGACAATCAGAAATCTTTGTATATTATCTGTATGAATTTTGTTATTAGTAATTATTGTATGTGTATAAATTAACTTCAATCGTATTTAAGTATCATAAAATGTATTGTGTATTTTTCATTTAAGTACTGTAAATATTGTGTATTTTTCATTTAAGTACTGTAAATATTTGCATGCCTTTTGCTTTGCAAATATTGTGTATTTTGTATGTAAGTATCGTCAATTGCATTATGTATTTGTATTGAAATTTCATTTCAATGGCGGGGACTCTGTTACGACCCGCATGTGCAGAGGGCGCTAGTAGTCCTCCTTGTTTACATTTCGTCAGTATGCTTGTAATGCATCCTCGGAGCGGACGTACCTACCGTCCTCAATAAACAAACATTTTTAAAGTATACAGTCCACGCCTTTTTGCTTGAGCAGTCAAGTTATACATAACTCAAAGTCTGCTCATAATCCGTTATAGACATTTCTAGAATAACCACACCATTTGTGGTTAAAATCAGAGCTATCGACCTCACCCAATGTTAATTATATATCTTTCTATCGCTTATCGCTTTATTGTCTTTTACTTCTAGACGTCTTTATTTTTTTGAGTCACTGTTATTGTGCTTGTATAACAAAAGTTTTCTTCGAGCTTTAATTATTGTAAAATCATTAATAACATCATTGTAATCAATTTTCACTGTAATACTATTTTGAGTGGATAGCAACATCAAACTATTAAGCTTTTCATTTTCCATTGTAAATCTAATTTCAATCACTCTCTGGTCTCTGGAATTCAGAAATGCTTCTCTTATGACTCGCTATACGATGATATGTTTGCTATAATTTAAAATTTTTCTCTTTTTTCGCCCTCCAATTTTTTTGCGTCCCAGGCACGTGCCTAAGCGGAAAAGCGGCCCTGTCGCGAGCATACAAGGTGTGGCAAAAATTCAATCAATAATGGATTTTTGCTAAATCAAAACGAATTCTACACTTCATACAATAAGAAATCAGGAAAATTTCACTTATATATGATATCCTTATGCATAGAACTTTCGATCCGGCGTCAAGCCGTATTGTAAAACAAAGTCGTTTCAATAAATCATAATCCAATGAGCATCCAATTTGTATTTTTAAATTAATACTTTAATATTGACATAATACTGCAGCTACACGAATAAAACAGAACATTAATTATATATAATACAAGTTAGATTACATTCTAAGAATAAGAATTACTACACATGACATTCGTTACATCTCTTTTCTACAACTAATACAACAACAAAGATACGAATTATAGTTCTCACGCGCATGCGTGGATTCAGTTCAGTAACTAGTGGTGAGTGAAAATTGCCAGACACAACACAAGATGTAACAATTAAATTCCCGGACTGAACATGCCCTAGTCCAGGGATGGCGAACCAATGATACGCGTGCCATTGATGGCACGTGACACAATATTTTGGGCACGCCACCGATCAAAACGATTTTCATTTTAGTTCAAAATAACATAAGTTCACTGTGAATTATTTCGACCAAACGCGAGTGTTCGGTCGTAGTGCGCGTGGCAGCGGAAGCACACTTGTTTGTTATTGTCTTACAATCCTTCTTTTACTTTATTTCTTATGGGTTCCGGATTGCTGTTTTACCATTGCAGACCTAGTATATTCCCCGGAAGCTGATATCTCTTTTTAGTCCGGCACCCTATAGGCGGATACCAATAGCCGCGGGTAGTTTTGACACCCAGTTTCATCCACAGAAGGAGACACCTAAGCTATGACGATGCAAACCTGTTCTAGGATTTAACTTTGCCTAGAGCACGCAAGCCAAACAGACACTCTAGGGATTTTTTACATGCCGTATAATAATATGACATAGTCGTTGCCTATTTTCTGCATGATGAAAATCCACCGACTTGGGCCGGGGTTGAACCTGCACAACCCTAGTGTCTTACAATCCTAACATCAGTTATTTGTCATCTAATCTGCAACAACATAAGTCACACTAATGTTACTCAATTTGAATTACACGTATAGCTAAAACACGTATAACATTGTACAGTAGTAAATGAAAATTTACTGATATACAATGCAAAATGTATTTTTTCGTATTAAACAAAGAAATTTGCGTTGTTAGTATTTAGTTACATAATTTTCCAAACAATCACAAGTCAAAATTATTTGACGGCACGTCTATACCTCATTCAACATTTCTTTAGAAAAAATGGCATGTTGAACCATAAAGGTTTGCCACTCACATGCCCTAGTCGTTAGGCTTGGCGTGAAGGAATGGAAATGGAATATAGTTGACCTTGATCCTTCTGTGGCTGGTGGCACGTTATTCCATCCCTCTGTCAACTTCAGTATGTTTTTTTACACTTGCTTGAGTAAGACATTGACGTGTCGAAGCACCACGATCATGATAAAAATCGAGCTGCGCATACATCTAAAATTCCTCGTGAAATAAAAAAAAATCCAGCTTAATGTTTTAAATAGTTAAAAGAAGTATATTTGGAAATAAATGCATTTCACGTGATCAAATTTTTTAGTGGCACGAACGATTTTCAGACGGTCGTGAGGCTTTTGAAGATGATAAACGTTCTGGTCAACCTGTGTTATCAAGAGCAAGCTTAAAGAAGAAGAAGAAAAAAAAAAACCCGATGAAATGTATCGTGTGAAAAGATCGACGTTTGAGTGTTCGGATGATGTTTGATATTATGATAGATGATGTACAATGTAACATTGACAGGGAGACCACAAGAAAAATTTTGGCCGAGAATTTGCTTATGGGAAAGTTTGCGCAAAACTGGTACCGAAATACTTGATCAAGACAACATCCGCGTACACGTTGCGGTCTCTGTAAAACAATTATCGTTGGACAAACTTATTACTGTGCTTGAGCATCCCCCGTACTCACAAGATCTCGCCCCATGCGATTTCTTCCTACTTCTTAAAATGAAAAATGCATTGAAGGGGACACGTTTTTAATCTGTTGATAAGGTGAAAGCAAAAACGGCAGACTTACTAAGATGGTGATACCTAATGAGCCACAGCACTGCTTTGTAAGGTGGAAAACTAGTATGCGGCTATGTATTGATATGGAAAGGGAATATGTTGAAGGAGATTTAAAGGTATTTGTACATTATTTTCGACAAAGCTAATTTTTTAGACTAATCCGGGTATTTATGGTCACAGTCGTATGCTTAAAAGTTATTATTTTTTTAAATGTTAAAATCTACGAAAATTCTTAGACTTTCCGAAATGTAATGGCTTAACTTTATAAATTAGTTTTTTTTTCAAAATTAAACATTTAAGACAAATAATTTGTCGAATTTAAAAGTCAACATAAAAATAATTATTATCAATTACTGGCTGAAAAAATTTCAAAGAAAATAAAAACATTACTATTCTCATCTCTAAAAACTGCTTCTGCCCATCAAATTGCCATCCTGTATATGAGTAAAAAAACCCCCCTTTTTCTGAAGACTTCCTTGTGCATTTGTAAACTTAAGTCTAATTAATCGAAAAAAGTTCGATTTCATCTTCTGGATCTTTGCTTAATTGACACGAAGGATTTTGAATGATCTCGGGGACATTAATGTTCTCATTTGCATACCATTTTTTAAAAATTCCTAGAAGTCGAAAGTTTTCATCTCTTAGAGAATATACCCACCGTTTCCTTCTAAAATTTAATGAACAATTAACTAAAAAATTGCTTTATTTCTTTTATAACAGAGATTTTTGCTTAGTAGTTACGAATACGGCTAACAGATGGCGGGTCATGTATTCATACGTAGAATTACTCCCTGTTAAAATCGCTCTAAATACTAATAAATCCATTAATAAAAATTCATAAGAATTACGCTTAGTTAAAAAAGTAAACAGTGAGTAAAATATCAGATTTAAAAATCAGTTTTTAATTACTTTTTTGCTTTTTATGTACAATAATTTTACATCAGTTCATGTTTTTGAGCACTCAGATATCACTTTTGTCTTGTGAAATCATTAAAAACAGTTTTATATTTCTTTTTCTTCGATTCCCCTCAAATAATTAAGTTCTGATTAATGAATGTTCAACTTTATCCTAGAAAAATTTAAAAATTGATGACAATCATATTTAATAAAGCTGCATTAAATTTTTAATAACTTGTTTTAATAACTTATCTTCATTATTTAATTTCAATTATTTAATCATGCTAAAATAAAATTAAACACATCAATTTCTTTTAAACACGATATGAACTCCATGGGATGAATTCCATTCAGATAATAATTATTAAAACTAGGTAAAATTATAAAACTTATAAATCACTAAACGTTTCAATATTCACTAAAACATGTATATGATGTTTCATAAAAAAGTTTATCTAAAGCTGTATTTTATAAAAGGGACTTCGCCATTACAAATGTAGTTAGAGAAACAAAAGCTTCGTAAAATATATAAAATTATTTTGAAGAGAAGGGATAAAATGGCTCATCACCAATAGAATACACAAGGTGGGATTTGGAGGTTCATCTACGTTTAAAATGTAACCCCCCCCAAAAAAAAAGTAGATTGTGTACGTCTCACTGCTCATACCAATAAATTAAATAAAAATATATGTGTGTAACACACACATTAAAAGATAAGGAAAGAATCAGTTAAAAATTATTATAATTTGAGTTGGATGATTATAAATTTTTGAATTCTATTTTCAGTTATGTTGATAGTATTATGTTCTACTCTTATATATTCGACGTTTTTTTTTTTTTTTTTTTTTTTTGCTGATAAAATAAGAAAACCTATAAGAGTATAATAAAGTACGAAATAAAGTACTAATAAAGTACGAAAAAAAAAATTGAAAATGGAAATCTGTGTAGATGGAGCATATTTGGCAGCAATACAGGTAATTTTTCATATTTCTCTCATCTAAAAAATCTGGCACCAGTTAAGATTTTATATAATCATAAAAGCTCTTTACTCTTTTTATCACAGACATCATTTTCTGGGTTAGAAAGCCTGCTGTGGATTGTTATTCGTATCTTTGTATATAGATTATAGCAGATATAGAAAATGTTTATGAATGTAATTCATATGTTAGATGTAAAATGAATTAAGCTAACATATGTTTTCTTCTTTTTACAAAGAAAATAGTTGATCTAAGCTATGATAAATTCTATGAAAAAGAACAATAATTTCACACTACTTTTTAATTGAAAAAAAAAGCGAAGTATAAGTGAATGAACTTGGAACATTATAACATGTTCAATCAGTTTTAGACACAGGGGGGGGGTCCCTCTCCCCAAAGCCCTTGATTTTTTTAATTACAATTTTAAGCATATAGAACGAAAAATTTAAATAAGTATTTGTTATTAATGATTAATTATATTAATTAATGCTAATTATTTATTTAATAATTAGTTTTTTACTGTGTTTTGTTCCCCAAAATCGACAAAATCAAAAGGAACATGATACAAGAATAGTGAACAGTCGACTCCGGACCCCCCCCCCCCTCCTTGAGAAATTCCTGTGTGCGCTACTGGTTTTAGATAATACTTAGTTATTATATTGATATATTATATAGCTTTAATTTCTTTTATTATTTTAAAAAATACAAATCATAGTTTTCTAAAACTTTTTTTAAATATGCAATTTAAATAGTTTGAAGAATAGTTACAAAACTTTTAAAGAACTAAATATCAGACAAAAATGCTTCGTTGATCGTGAAAAATATCAAAAAATTATAATTATAAAATTTTTTAAGAATACTTTTAAGATGCTATTAATTTTTTGAAGCCTATTTTCCTTTTTTCTCATTATGTTGGTATTTTTACAATTGCTTTTTTGTAAGTAAGACTCCCATATCTGTTAGTTATTTTGGGTGTTTGTGAAAATAATATTATTCTAAGGGATAGTTTACATTTACTTCGTTTAGTGTAAAATATTATTTTTATTGGTATGCACAGTAAAATGTATTCAGAGAAGAATAACCAGTCATACCTATTGTTTGTATTTTTCTTTCTGATTTTCTTAGAAGTTCTGAAAATTTGCTTATGAATAACCAAATGATAGTTAAAATTGCTGTCGAAAATGGAAGGATGAAAAAAACGGCACATTAAAAAAAAAACAACAGCAACGAATTATTGACAAGAGGTTAAGTAACTTCAAATAACGTTCAAGTGACGTAGCTAACACTAGAAGTAGTTCATCAATAATTAAACTTCCGTATTTCATTAGAGAGAATTTTGAGATCCATTCAATGTTAAATCTTAATTATTCCATATCGAGAGAATTTGATTAATACCTGATAAAAAAGTTAAATTAATGAAAATTAAATGTGTTTTATTTTTGAGGTCTAGATAAGTTTTTAGAGAAAATAGTATAGTGGAGTCCCAAAAACTCGACATCTCGGCAGTCCGGATAACTCGGCTATATCCTTGCTGGTTGAAAAAAACCCACGGCACTATGTCCGACGCAGAAATTATCACTGCTGTTACAATTAATGAAAAAATGCCAGAAAATGATGAAGACGTTAACGCTGAGGACACTATACAACCTTTTAAAATATCACATCGTGAGGGACTAAAGGCTATCGAAACTCACCTTCAGTATTTAATACTACAAAGTGCGCCGGTAATGGACTTAATGTTTCTTCGCCGTATTCGTGAGGAAGCAGTAAAGCGCAGAGTGTAGTACGGAAGACAACAGAGCATTACATATTTCTTTAAAAAAAGTGATCAGTTTTTGCAAAGTCGGCTACATAGTTTTTATTATAGACAGCTTTATGCATGCATAAAATATATTTCTGCGATGTGTCTGACAAGGTAAATACTGTATACCAGTGGTTCTTAAACTTTTGGTCGCCCCCTTATGTATCAGCGTGACACCTCGGCCCCCAAAGATTTTGAATATCCCTTCCGACTTAATAGTCTTGATCAAAATAAAAGTTCTAGCAGAACATTTTCATTGGGGATTATTTAGTAATCAAGTCTAGTATGGCACATCTTTCAATTTTTCCACGAGGCCTTTCAGGGTCTGTAAAAGAGGGAAATCTCAACGTTACGTGAGAAACTCCACGGACTCCCCAGAGAGGCGCTACGGACCACAAGGGGTCCTCGGATCACAGTTTAAGAACCTCTGCTATACACTATGTATTCATTAATTTTTTTTCTTGTAGTAAAGGCTCTATGTGCCTTCATAAAGTATGTATTTTCCCTTTGTTTAAGAGTATTTGGGCAGTTTATTTCTTGTGTATTCTCAAGCAAACAGTACATACAAGTATAGTAAAATATTTCCTTAGAAAACACAAGTATACACACACACATTCTTTTTTTTTTTAACCTCATTCTAGATAACCCGGCATTTTCATAAACTCGGCCATCCTTCGGTCTATATTAGTCCGAGTTTTCGGGACGATACTGTATCTCGAATTGAATTGTATAGAACAGGGATGGCGAACCAGTGGCACGCGCGCCATCAATGGCATGCAACACAATATTTTGGGCGCGCCAACAATCAAAATGGTTTGCATTTTATTTCAAAATAACAAGGTTCAGCATGAAGTACACTGCTGGCCACCATAAATGCAACACCAAGAAAGACAAGATATAGCACAACAAAATTTATTTTGTAGATAACATGTTAACCAAGCATCAAATGATTAAATTTATAGACTTCTGTGAAGTGTGGTTCCTGCCAGAATCAGTAGCCAGAGTAGCCGCCATTGTTTGAGATCATCGCTGCTACACGCCTCGGCATTGATTCAAAGAGACTTTGGATGTGTTCTTGGGGTACAGCAGACCAAGAAGCTTCCACACTTTGCCAAAGTTGATCTGGTGTGGCAGCTGGGGATATAATCTGGGTCAATCGTTGAGCAACCATGGCCCACATGTTTTCTATCGGCGAAAGATACGGAGAGCGAGCCGGTCAGGGAAGAAATTCAATCTGGTGATTAACGAAGAATCTTTGGGCAATGCGTGCCACGTGTGTTCGCGCATTATCCTGTTGAAATATGGCTATGGCCAAGCCCTGAAGGTAAGGAAGGACAACTGGCTCCAACACCTCGAAGATGTAGCGCTGGCTCTTTAAAGTACTGGCAAAGCGTACTAGAGAAGTGCGAGAGTGATATCCAATACCGCCCCATACCATAATACCCGGGGCAGGACCAGTGTGGCGGTGCATAACGCAGCTGTTCAGCATCCTTTCTCCACGGTGTCTCCAAACTCGAATTCGACCATCGTGGTGTTGCACAGATGCATGACACGTCAGTAAAGACAACTTCATTCCATTCTGCCACCCACATCCTTCTTTCATCGCACCATTGGCGGTGGAGACGTCTGTGGTTCTGCGTCAAGGGTAGACGAAGCAATCGACGTCTTGCGGATAGACCACTCTGTTGTAAACGGCGTCGAATGGTACGCGAAGACAGTGAATGATGCGTTACAGACTCAATGTGCTGTGCTACGATTCGTGATGTGACTGAGCGATCCGTCACTGTCATGCACACAATTTGCTGGTCCTCACGTGAAGTGTTGCACTGAGGTGGATGCGATCGACCACGTCGGTCCGTCGTATCCTCCTGCATCCAACGGTCACATATCCGCATTACAGTTGTTTGGTTTCGTCCAACACGACTACTGATTTCCCTGAACGATAATCAACAATCTCGGTAGGCCACTATCCTTCCTCTGTCGAACTCGGATACTTGATCAAAAGCTGATCGTTGTTTTCTACGAGACATAACTGATCGTTTTTTGAAAAAAACACAAGAAAAACACAATTGCCGAACTTGAAATCGTCGAAATCTCTAAGCCTTAAATAGCGCTTTGAGGTGGCGCCCCAGGCGCGCTTGATGTGTGTCTGCGCTGAAATTCTAATCATTTGCATATCTCACCTCCGCTAATGCATGTTGTAAATTTCATGTTATTTGCATGCTTCCTTCAGGTTGTTGCATTTACGGTGGCCAGCAATGTATTACGAACAAACGCGGGCGGAAGCACACTCGTTTATTATTGTCCTGCCTTAGTTACGTCGTGGACTAGAGTTGCTTGTGATGTAAAATTTGTCTAAGCATAACATAGTCAATTTCGTTGAAACTACTGTAGTTTAAAGTTTATTGGTGTTAAATTTACAATTTTTGTTAATTAACATGCCTAGTTCAGCAAAAGAACAAAAAGTGCAAGATAGTAAGTGTAACAAAGAATTTCTTACTTGGTGAATCTAGAAACATGATATCATTAGTAAAGGCAACAAAGCAGTGTGCATTTTATGTTCAAGAACAGGGGTATGCCGAACATCATCTGCAAAAAGGCATTTTGAAACAAATCCTCTTGTCAAAAAAGTGAACTACATCAAAAATAATTAATTGTTTAGAAACCATTTGGTAGATGACTCCAATTCAATATGTGCATTCTTCTAAAAGCGACATCTTACAATCTTAATACATTATTTGTCATCCAATCTACAACAACATAAGTCACACTAATGTTACTTTAATTCAAATTACACGTATAACTAAACTATTTACAACTATACAGTGCAAAAGGTATTTTTTTCGTAATAAATAACGAGTTTTGACCACTTATCGCAAGTCAAAATTATTTGACGGCACGTCCATACCTCATTAAGCAATTGAGCACTTCCTTAGAAAAAATGGCACATTGATTTATAAAGGCTCGCCACCCCTGGTGTAGAACGATGAAAGGTGTTGCATGGAAAATAGGAAGACTAATGTATATATCATATGAATACTAACTCAGTCAGATGTAATACTTGTCACTTGATGACAGCTGAAATCTATCGCAGTTACTCATTCATAGTCTGTAATAGATGGCACTTATTTAGAGTCCTACTGCTAATTTAGTTTGATCTAAAATTTTAAACACAATAAGGCTTTATTTACATGATATTAAAAAAAATCGAACCAATGATTAACTAATTATGCATTGCCTTCTGTTTTGCAACATCAAAAAATTTTATTCAACTTTTATCTGAATTGTCATTTTTACTTCGGTACTGGAAAAAAATACCTTGAAAATAATTCATAAAGAAAAATAATAATAAAAAAATAATTCACCTCAAGCAATGAATAAATTAAAAATAATCAACTGTTAATATTATTAACTTGCTCCGATCTCCATTTCAATTTTCATATCCACAATTCTTCCTCAATGTAAATTTTCTTGTAATATTAATGGATATTCTTTAATAGCTTTCCAAAATTATTCATCCAAACATAATATTTACACGCAGCTTTCTATAACGTGAATATCTCAAACTTTTTTCATTTTAATATTCAGATTAAAAAAATTAGTTAAGAAAGTTATTTCCTCTATTTTAGAAAATGTAAAAAAGAAATTCTTATTTCTTAGAAAAAATGTTTTTTTTTTTGGTTTTGTATTTTCTATTTTTTTTAACGGAATATGATCCATACCTTTCACTCATGCTATATTTAACATATAACTAATCTCTATTTAAATTTGTACCAAAATCTTTCGAAGCTACTTTATTACTTTCTAACGGTTTTTTAACAGTAAACAACAAGTACCACGGGATACTAACTTAAAACATTTTTTTAAAAAATGTAAAGAATAACATACTAATATGTCGACAAGGAGTAGACAGAAAATGAAGAACCTTGGTAAAATGAAAGAGACATCAACGAATAATAAGTCATGTTTATTTTGAAATGATACTCGTAACATAAAACAGGAATAACGTCAGTTCAATAATTTGTTAGATCACCGTGGATGATGATACACGAAGCAAAATATACAGGTACAGTGTCAATGAGAGTGTAACGTTTGAAAGAATAACGGTAGCGTATTCTTGGTTAATTAAAATATGGAATTTATTTACGTCACAACTATTGAATATTATTTACAGTATGATACATTACAGTTATTAAAGTTAATTATAGATTGTTAGAGTCCAATATTTTGTGAGAGGAGGATTCGTTGGTTACCGCTCCCGTGCAAGTTCAAAGCATCTCTCCCCTCATCTTCCGGTCGACGAGCTAGATTCCTCGGGGGTCAAAAAGGGGTTGCGTTGCAGGTGCAAGATGCACGTGTGGGTGTCGGGTCCACAAAGAAGCCGGCTAGATGTTGATGTTTGGAGAAGCGACGTTACAAGAGTATGTATGGTGTCCTGAAAGATGTCTTTATCCCATGTCAACAATTTATTACAGTTCATCTTTTGAAAGCGGTGGTGGCAGGATATGCAAGTGGCCTCCCATCTCGTCCCAGAAGTGTTCGATTGGCGAGAGATCAGATAAGAATGGTGGCCGAAGAAGAAACTGATAGCACGTTGGCTAATGCGTTCTCTGTGCGATTAGGCATTATCCTTCTGGTAAAATACACTAGGTTCCCTAGGAGGAAGAAAGAAATACTACCAGCCGCTGCAAAACATTCAAGTAATGTTTGTCCGTCATATTTCCTCGATTATATATGAACCACAGGAGACCTTCTATAACATACGATGACACTCCAAATCCTTATGCCGTGTTGTCTCGCATTGGATGCAATCGGGTTTGACGTGTCACCATCTCGGCCCACAGTCTTGTATGAACAGCTGTAGTTGGACAAACAGAAGCGAAACTCAGGTTACAGCATAGCCGTCCTTGTGACATGCCGTTTTCTACGTGATTTTAGTGCTGCACCATTTGAAACGGAATCGTCTGTGCTGTGGGGTCAATAACAGTATTCTGAAAGAAAGCTATTATTACAAGTCACTAGCAATCTATCGAAAAGTGATGGCTCTGGTCGATTTGAGAAGATACCCTGCACATCTTACAAAAGGGTGGCAGAAGAGGTTTATGAGTCTTACACCTCTTGCATCAATGTGATTGCGTTGATCCATGCGTGTTGACGTTTCTCTGGTTACACCGATATCCGTCTAACTTATCCTATTTCCTTTTTGCCTCCTTCTTTATCTTAACCTTTGCTTTCTGGAGGCATCTAAAAGGTTGTCAACTGAGATTTGACACATTGAACAACCTACTCTTCTCAATTCAGCCATAATGCTGCTCTTAGTAAAATCACCTACCTATTTGAATTCACTTCATCAGTGTCATCCTAGTATTCTTTTATAGTATTTACAAGTCCTCTGAGACAAAGGGGAAGAAAAACACTGCGATTTTCTTGGCAGAAATAATTGCCAGATATTGCCCATTCTGTAGGTCCTTCTCTTATATTCTACTCAAAGTATCGGAGAGCTACGCATTTTATATCATTTGTGTTTACTCAGTTAAGTGCGCTTTCCCGGAAATTTGCATATTTTCTGGTTACTTCTCATTGATGTTGCATTTTCAATGTCACGTATATATTTAATTTTTAATAGTATTTCTTAAAAAAAAGAATCAATATACTTTTTGATTAAGATTATGAGAAAAAAATTAATCTATATAATTGTAATCATGTTACCATTAATTGTGGCCAAATGAATAGAAATTTTAGTTGGAGAGTGTGCCGTTAAATGGGTGTGATCCCAGATCACCCAAAACGGCATGCGGTTGCTGCCTTCAGGTTGGAAACTAGATGTGGTGGTATCTAAATAAGCCAGTAACAGCCTCGGACAGGAGTGATCCCTTTTGTCTAGTGGTATGTTACGTGCTTACGAATCAGAGGGTACCGAGCTCTAATCTCCAATATTGGTGACTTGGCTGAAAAGAAAACGCAAACCTTCCGATGTGTCGGGGCACCATCTACCCGCAAAAAAAGCAAGCAAAAGTCGTCAGGCTTACTTGACGCAGCAAGCAAATGTCATCAGACCCACTTGACGCAGCAAGCAAAAAGTCGTCAGACCTACTTGACGCAGTAAGAAAAGTCGTCAGACTCACTTGATGCAGCAAAAGTCGTCAGACTCACTTGATGCAGCAAAAATCGTCAGACTCGCTTGATGCAGCAAAAGTCGTCAGACTTACTTGATGCAGCAAAAGTCGTCAGACTCACTTGACGCAACAGTAACAACTCACTCGCGTGCCATAACAACAAACATATCGTTCATTCGCCCATCCACCGACTTAAAGGTAGGATAGTGCTGTGGTGGTATCTAAATATGTCAGTAACAGCCTCCGGACAGGAGCGATCACTTTTGTCTAGTGGTATGTTACGAGCTTACGATTCCAAGGTCGCGGGTTCTAATCTCCAACACCAGACACGACTGCTTTGCTGGCCACCTTCATAGTCTAAATTCCTTCGCTCGCCAAACTGTGTATTTTGCAGAAAGAATTCCAAAATGAATGCTGAGCAATTGGAGATTTGCACTGCAGTCTCTATGGTAATATCTACGATAGATACTGGAGGGACAGAGGGCAGTTATACAAGCTCTGCAATCTGATTGTGTTTATATGCTTCTGTTTTTCTTCAGTTTTTTCTTCTTTGTTTTGTTTTGTTTTGTTTGTTTATTTGTTGTTACTCCATGTGTATTTGTGCGGAGTGTTTCCACTCCAGCGAATGATGCATTCGTCAAGTGCTGGTGCTAGAAATAAAAAAAAATTATGAATACATTACCAATAATCACAAATGTCCTAACTAGGGATTGCAATACCGGTATACCGGGTTACCGAATACCGGTATTTTGAGCGATTTTTACAATTTTGAAATACCGGTATTCACAAGTTTAAATACCGGTTTTTCGGTATTTACTAGAAATTTCTTAAAATTGTCTCCAATATGTGTTCAGGGATCACCAACATCGCAAAATAATATACGTTTTAATTTTTGTGTCTCCCTAACGGGTGAAATGAATTAAACTGTGAATACAAAGTTGTATCGTACAGTCAAGAGAAGTGATAAAATATGTGAATCATCCAAAGAGGCGGGCCAAAAATATCCTGTTACAGCTCAGAGCGATACTGCACACGCTCAGGATTCGTAGACTGATATTCATATCTGTGAAAACAACGTCGTAATCGTGAAGAAAGTGCGTAATATTTTGATATTTTTTTAAATTGGAGAGATTGTTATTCACACTGTATTTGTATATCATACTTTAGGGTTCAAAATATTTTGTATATTAATTATATATATATATATATACTCATAAATAATAACGCACAATAATGAATAGGAAAAACTTTAAAGAACACATAAAAAATCAGTTGATAATATTTCGATTTGGTTTCATTATTTATATGATGAAAAGAATATAGTGGCACAATGTAAAAAAGGCTCTAGTGTTATTAAAACAAATGGAGGAAGTACAAACGGGACTCCATACACATTTAAAAACGAAACATGATACAGAATTGTTGAAAAGGGAAGATTCTAATTGCGATGAAGATACAAATTTTAGAACACTTTCTAAGCCCAAGCCATCAGGAATTTTAGATTATTTTGAAAAAAAGATAACTCAGATGAAAAAAAAATATTGCACAAAATTACATTCCAGGCTCATTGACAGTGCAATTGATGTATTGTTTTTTAAGTTCTCATTTCAAAAATTTGAAAACTGAATAGCGATATTTACACATTTTTGTGATTTAAATAAATAAGATGTTCCTTTTTATCTTTGTGTGTGTATGTTCTTTATATACTGTTATAATTTATAAGTTACAAATTATTTTTTGTGATATTTACACTCTCTAATAAAACTGGCAAATATAAAACAAAGAAACACCTGCGTTTTCGCGTGCTTTTTCTAAAATTTCTAATACCGATATTTTTATAAACTGGTATCCCGGTATTAAGATCTAAAAAATACCGAATACCGGAATTGAACTTTTGGTCCGATATTGTAATCCCTAGTACTAACTATTTTAACTGTATTTTATTCATCATTTTGATAAATATCAAATAGCTTAATCGTATTATTACCACTGACGTAGCAAAGGCCCTATATCAAAATTCCTTCGGAGCCCTTTTTAGGATGAAAAACCTATTAGTGGGACTGTAGTTACACGTATTGGGGCCCCTGTAGCTCGGGGGCCCCGTATCATTGATACGGCTGATCTGGCGGTAGCTAAGCCTGTGATTATTATTATCTTTAGGGAAAATCACCTTTTTATGTAAAACCTTTTAGTCCTGTAGAACCTTTAGAACCTGTGTAGTCACCTTTTTTTTCTCCCTGGAAGCTTAAAAAATTTTTCAGATACTTCGAAAATTAGTATCGTAAGTTCTAGTTGCATAGCTTTATCAAAAAATAATTAAAGATCTGCTACTCTAGCTATATTTAAAGTTCAAAGGATTTCTATGGTCAAGTAATTCAAATTTTTTTTTAATTAAAGGCATTTTAAAATAAAATGATCAATTACATTTATTTCTTTGAAAAAAAATTCCTTGGTTTTGATTATTAAAAATGATGATGAGGATTATTTAAGTATAATTCTTATCATTTTTAATTATTCAATTTATCTATTATTCTAACCAGTAGCTCACACAGGAATTTTTGAAGGGGGGGGGGGAAGGGTCGAAAATCCACCATTCTTGTATCTGCTCCTTTTGATTTTGTCGATTTTGGAGAACAAAAAACAGTAAAAAACTAATTATTGAATAAATAATTAGCATTAATTAATAAAATTAATCATTAATAACAAATACTTAAAAAAACTTATTAACGCAAATTTTATATACTATATACTTAGAATTAAAATCAATCGGAAAAAAATCAAGGGCTTTAGCGGAAAGGGGAGACCCCTAGAACCCCCCTTCCCTTGTGTGCGCCACTAATTCTAACTTATTTAAAGCACTGTAACTGAAATATTAATCAAGACAGTTATTCTGCTATGTGGTTAAATCATCGCTTTTTAAATGTGTTCATCTAATATATATATTTGTAAATAAAATAAAAAAAATGTTTTTTCTTTCAAACATTACCATTTATCTTTATTCATTATCTTTCAGAAGGGTCAATTTTTTTCTAAAATTTGTGCGGGGTAATTATGAAACAAAATGTTCAGAAATTCAACTTGTTACTTCTATATATAAATTCTATACATATTGAATATAAAAATTAAAATTAAAGTCTCCTTTGAGCAAAAACACATTAAAACTAATAATGAAGATTCTCTCTTTCTAAATTTATTAAAGAGATTTATGGTATTTAAGAACGATTGAATTACGTTTATATCTCTTAATATGTTAACTGTTCCGTACAACCATAATTCAAAAGATTTTCGGAAAAATCAGCTTTTTTTCTTTGATGAAAATTTGTAACGAACCTACGGGTTGCACTTTTATGCATTAATTTGTGTAAATACAAAAGTGCATAAATCTCATTCATTGCTATTCGCTTCAAATTTTCCATCTAAGATGAGAATTTCTCCGAAAATTACGATTCCTGAAACAAAATGTTTCTAGCTTTCAAAATCTTATATAATACTAAAACCAATTTCAGTTAAGCCAGATGCCAAACTGAAATAAATTCTTTTAATACTATTTAGTAAAATAGCTAAATTATTCTGAGTTTCAAATTCCAAGCATCATAACTGCTTCTTATCCCATCTACCATCTCTATCAAAAGAATAAGGAGTATAAAAAATGAAAAAAAAAATCTTTCGAATATTACTAAGGTGCCCAATTGTTCTCCTTTAATAGGCTTTGTCCTTCCTCGAAAAGTGTCCTCCTACTTGTCCTCCTTTTCAATATTTTAAAACTAATCTGTTAACCTCTGTATGTCTGACATTAAAATCAATGACAACTGTCTGTTTGAAGAAATTAGAAGACTAAATGTATATTTAAATTCTGATAAATTAGAAAAATGGGGGGTGGGGAAAGCAAATTGAAATTGATAAAAGATGGGTGGAAATATTTAACCATTTCAAAAATAAACACATTCCATATGAGAATTTAGTTATTTTTGTTGAATTTACGTTGTGCTGCCCGGAAACTAATGCAGCAGTTGAAAGAGTTTTTTTAACTGGTAAGATTTTTGGACAAGTGAGAAATCAAGATTGAATATTGGTACTTTAGCTGCAGCACTTACTGCAAAATTTAATATGAAGAACATTTATTGCTCTAAAATTTCCCAGAGATGTAACGTACATCCCCGCAACCCCCACATTGAGGAGGCCCAAATGTTCTCCGTTACGCTACTAAAATTTCCTATGTATTAGAAAATGATATATTGACAAAAAAATCATTCGATGGAAAAATAAGTAAATAATTAAAAGGATGTAAGCAGAATTAGGGTATTTTTGTTTCAATTAATAAAATGTTTAATATATTTATGTTGTAATTCTTTCTTAGATTTTTCGTCCTCCTTTTCATAGTGAAAAAATTGGTCATCTTAATATTACCATTAGTTTTTATTCAACCCTTTTAAAGTGGAAAATAATCAGTTCTTCAGAATTTCATCCTCAGATTGAATATATCTATGAAATGATTATTTAAAATATATTTTTAATGACTTTTTTAACTTCTCTCTCTGAGTCCCTCTTTTTATCTATCAATTCCGTTCCATAACTGAGTTATATCTCCTGAGTAAATTATTTATTAAATAGGACTACACTAAATATTTTTTTTTACCTGATCTAACTAGCTTCTTTTCTTTTATTTGAAAACTAAACAATACACAGACGCCTTCGAATATTACCATAATTTCCCATCCGGGGGCAAATTCCTCCAAGAGATGCAGTTCCAGAAACAAAATGTCCAGTTCGTCAAATTCTCGTCCCTCCTCTTTTCACCGGTGTATGGCTTTTCCCGGGACATCTAACCTTGGGCGGCAACAACGGGCCAATAGGAGAGCGGCACGATCGATCTTTGCAAAACTACTTTTTACTCTGGCTATTGCTGCGCAGGATGCTTTTCCAGGAAACGGGGGGTTCCTGATGCTTCCCGGAATTGAGATGCTTCTCTCTCTCTTTTTCTTTATTTTAAATGGATTTTCTAGAAATGAAGTTGGAGATGGTGAGGATGGAAATAATTGCATTTTCATGGGACAAAAGGCACATTGTTTACTGCTTGAGAATTCTTTTCTTGTTTGGGATTGTCGATTAGTGGATGATGGAAATGTTTATTAAGAACGATTCTTTCCGTGGGGGAGGAGATCCTTCCCCCCTTTTTCATAACAAATTGAACTCTTTCATTGGGTGCTGAATAGCTATAGGATATCAAATATTAATGTTGTTTTGTTTGATTCTCGATTGTTTAATAAAATGATTTTGTTCTTCATTTCAGATTGGAATGTATGAAAGAAGGAAAACAACATTATTAAATGGAAATAGAGGTTTCATTGGTTCGCAATTTTCAATCAGACAACACTGGAATCAATTAACTGGAGACTCGTATTACTTATTATTTTTGTTGTTATGAGACACTTTAATAATGGAATTCAAATGAATCTGCAGGTAATAAAAGAATCTAATTTACTTCTCTGTATTTTAAAAAAAGCACTTATAACTGTTAAATCAGAGTTGAATTTCAATTTATTTGAATTTATGAAAAAAATAAAGCAAAATTTTATTTATTTTTTGATTTAAGCCGAGAACAATCAAGTAAATCAAATAGTAATAAAGTGATATCATTAATTCAAGGAGAAGGTTTTGCAGCACTTGATGTTTTCAATTAATAAACGCTACCTTTCTTTTTTTATTATTATTTCTTTATTGAAGGGATGTAATTTAATAATGAGAGAATTAATTAGTTTCAATACATATATACACACTGAGTAAGAATGAACTGTTGATATGGTTTTTTATATTGAAATTTTTTTGAAGAAATTGCTTGACGGTCATAATTAACCTTAATTGATCAAGTCTTTCAACAACATTTAATCCTTTTAAGCGGTCAAATTTTGCCCAAAATGTTTTAAAAATGGAGATTTTTTTAATTGCATATAACAATACATACATAAATATTTATCAGAATGCAAAAATGGAAGTATTTTATTTTAATTTTCAATTTTAATGTTTTCGCATTATTTTTTATTTATAATTGTGGGAAACAAAACCCCGAAAATGTTTGTTTTTTATAAGTACACTCTGCATGCTATGAAGAATGTTTCATACACCTTTAAAAAATTTCTCATACAAAAAAAATCATGTTTGTACCTCTTTTTCAATCTCGGGGTTGAATATTTTGTGTGTGTGTGTGGATACATACATATACACACACAATTTGAAGCATGGTGCAATACAAAGATTACAATGGGGACAGAGATATCAACCTTTTTGGATTATCTTTCCATTTTCATTCCTTCTCAAGCAATAATTTGTCCGTTTCAATAATTTGTCCACCTTCACCACGAAAAAAAAAAATCCCGGATGAGAAGTATTTCAGTACCATGGACAAACTATATCTCTCAGAAGCATTAATAGTAATGATCTCACTTTAAGAATTAAAAACATTAGCAAATCAAAGATAGACAGGAAAAGATAAGTTCTCTTACAGCGTACGAGTAAACCGCATGTGGCCAGCATTCAGTAGCCCGTACGGTGTACGGGCAAACCAGTTACGGGGTTAATATTGCAAGATATGTGAACATTATTCGAGAATTGTGGAAACGCTTATAATTCGAATTCCTCACTCTTCTAATTATGGATAATAATAAAGCTGTTACCTGCGGTGTCGTCAAATTAATTTAAGTGTAATAAACTAATAACGTAGAAGTATTACTAAATATAGTTGCCTTTTTTATTAATAAATACCTCTCTTTCAATTTCTAAATTGAAAGTTTCAAAATCTTTTTAGTACCTTCTCAAAGCTGGTTTTCTTCCTAATAAGATAGAACATTTTTAGATATTTGAAACTCAAATGTGTAATTACTTGCATTTGATATAATTGTAAACCAAACTCAAATTTTTATTGTGGTATAAATTCTTACAGAATTAAATAGGAAAGCTGGAATTTTTTCCTTCGGATCCCATAAAAGTGATAGTGAAAAAAAAAGTCCGAAAAAGAGAGAGAGAGGAAAAAAATTATTGATAATTGATATAGCTGCAATCATGCACATGATTTCCTAAAATTTTTACGAGATATTGATCTTACTCGATATCAAATTTTTCTTCACTGCAACTCCAATTATATGAGTTGCCTAAGTGAAAAGTGGATAGGTTGAATAAAAAGGATATATTTATTCGAAATTGAAACAATTGCCACAATCGTTGTTGCATAGGTCTTATTGCATTGGTAACAGGTTTGTGCCTTCGCTGTAGAAAGATGATGGTTCATTCTTAAAGAAGTCCTGCACATCTTTCTTTACTTCATCATCCAAATGTGCACATATTGCACTCATTAGGGACCTAAAAGTGAGGAAGTCACAGAGTGACAAATCCGGACTGTACGGCGGATATTCCAAAACTTTTCAACAAAATTTTCTTAAGGTCACCTGGGTTGCACGGGTTCGTGTGAGTAGGCATTGTCATGGATATCCGAAGGGTTTGATGTATTTCACGAAAACTTTTACACCAGTTATTCACAGATGTTTGACACTAACTATGCTCGCCATAGATTACCACCATTCACCAATAGATGACCGCATTACGCTAATCTTCCGCAATAAGAAATCATACTACCTCGAGCTGTTCTGGTCAGTACGCATTCTTGTATAGTACAAATTTACTTTCGATTCATTCTTCTCCACCGAATAGGCTTCACTGTTGGACAACGTATACCGTGCACACGTGCAGCCACTCTATATATTTCTGTCAGATGGTGCTGAAACATTCTGATGCAATCACACGTCTTCACTTTTCATTTGGTTTTCCACTCTCCCTTATGGTTTTTTGCGGGAATTATCATTGAAAGTATTGATTATTTCGAAGACAAATTGCGTTTCATCAAAAATAAAGTCTCGGGAAAAATGCTGAATTAATTTCGGATGGATAACTTATTTGTTTACTTTTTTTTGATGAGTTATAATTTGAGTATAATTGGTCATATCAATTTTGGAGGTGTGAAAAGTAACCCAATATAAATTATAAACAAAATTTAAAACAACTTAATATGAAGTTCTTTTTCATCCATAAAATTGCATTATAGTATGAAAGGGAACAGACAAAAAAGTATTTGGGGAAGGCGAAGTTTTTTTTTTTAATTTAGAGACATGGTATTATGTAAATTTAATTATGTTCCTATTAACAAGTATTTATTTTTTGTTTTGACACCTTAATTTATAAGAACTTTTATTACATAAGTTGTTTATGTTATTCAGTGTGTTATACTGAAATTAAACTAAATAAATAGAGGTAATCATATGCATTGAATTTTATGTTATATAATCAAACATTTTTTGTTATAAATATTACATATAACTAAAAGAGTTTATTGAATGTAAAGAACGAGTAACGTTGCTGCATGCAATTCAGCGCAATATAATTATATCTGCGATAATATTATATTATTTTTTAACAATTATAAAATATAGTTAAAATAATTTAGAATTGCAATCTGTAATGTTTTTAAGAGATTTCAGCCAAATATAAAGTTCAGGATGGATTTTGTGTGAATTATTTTAAACAAAAAACAAATGCTTCTTTTGTATTACAGCTACAATAAGTGATATTTTAAAAACAAAGTATCATTAAAAACGAAAGTAATACTTCGTGCAAAAAAGACTACAGTATATTTAGTTTATTTTTCTTAATTGGAAAGAAATTGCACAGAGCATTTCTTTATGTTATAAAAAAAAGTCATTTGTTTTAAAAATACAAAAGAGACTTAATGAAAAATAATTTCTATCTATAGCAATAAGAATTAAACACACAATCGAAAATTTCAAAATAACCAATATATTTTTTTTTACAAAAATAAAATAATTCTGAATATTTTTGGATCTACATCAAGATTTTTGGGCACTCTTTTTATCTTTAGAGTTCATATAAACATACCTCATATACACAATTATATCTTAAATATTACATCAGTAATAGAATTAAAATGCATTTATTAAAAAGTAAGTGTTGCCTTTTATGTGATACGTGTTTCATCTCATTTCTGCTTACATAAAAGTTGTGTAGCAATAACATACTAATGCTTGCGTAGCTTATATAATTCATCGCGAATAAAATATCTCTTATCAGAAATAAGTGTAATAACTGGTGAATGGAAATATTTTATTTTTTTGGCAAGACAGCATAAATATAAAATTTTTTGCAAACTTAGCATAAAAATCATTATGGGAGTGTATTGCTAAAGTTTTTTCACTAATCAAGGCTGATCATGGAGGGAAAAAGAATATAAGAAAGTATGGCTTGCCATGTCTTTGACAAGCCCATCGTAATTTTTTTTCAAAGAAGTTTTGGCAAGTTACATTTGTTTTTCGATTTCAACATCTTAAAAAGTCAATTAGACTATTCATCGTTTTCTCCCCACTTACGTTGAGGAAACTAAATTTAAATTCCGATTTGAATACGCTACTATGCTCGAATATGTACAAAAATTTCCTAAGGCTGCATTAAATTAACAGTAATTAAAGGCTGCAGGAGTTTATTCTATAATAAAACGTCATTAATCTCTTTTTGCACATTAGCATTATTGCCCGAACAGCACCAGCTCTTCAACAAGCATTTATGGCATTAGAACAAAGTGCTAAAATAATTCACTTACCTGTAAACGAGAATAAAATTAATAATTGTTTAAAGTTCAACTTACAACTTAGTTTAGCAATTATAAATTTGAAAAATGTTACTTATATATTTGGGAACTGAGATAAATAATAAAAATGAGTTGGCCCCAGAAATTTATAAAAGAATCTTTGCTGCAAATAGATGTTTTAATGCCTTGAAGAGTTATTTAAAATCCAGTTTTCTCATATTAAGAGCTAAATTGCTTCTATACAAAAGTCTTATTAGATCTGACTTATGCATCAGAGACTTGGTCATTGACTTTACATGATGAGGAGGCTTTGAGAATTTTCGAGAGAAAGATCTTACGCTGCATTCTTGGTGGAATCCAAGTGAATGGATAATATAGAAGATCTAACTCTAAAATTCTACAAAATTTATAAAAAACCTGATATTGTACAGTCAAATTATAGAGATTTAAATGGGCTGGTCATCTGGTTAGAATGATTGAAGATCGTTGCTGCAAGAAAATCTTTATGGCAAAGCACATGGGAAATATACCTCGGTGGAGACGCAAAAACTGTTTTCTATCATTGTCGCCATGTTTGGATTTTAATCACAGCAATCTTGAATGTGCTGTTGATCATTGATGGGAAAAAAACTTGGTGCATTTCTTTTTATATTCATGTATTGCATTCATGTTCTCTTTACATTCTATTACATTACTGTAATATATGCAGTAGTGTCCAAAATATATGATATTTTGGACACTATATAAAAAATATGATATTTTGATGATAAGTAGGGTCCATCATTTGCACTCGCCCTGTATCATATTTTGTCTTTACTATCCTTTAGAGTGCAGCATATATTTCACTATACCATTAATTTTTATCTGAGTTGTTCCTTTTTTTCTGGCATAAAATGTGTTTTGTATTTTTCTTTCTATACCATAATGTTAAGCGAGCTATTCATTTACATGTTAAAATGAAAATTAATTATTTACAGAATATTTTGAAATTTTAGAAACTCTGTTTTGTAAACAGATGTATGAATTACAGTGTTGCTCTCTTTAATGAAATTTGAGTCATTTTCGTTTAGTACTCGTACAAGCTGTCGTACATTTTTAACGAAGACAATTTTACTTGTGAACATTATAAAAACACTTTAGAGCAGAAGTGGGCTGACTTTTCCAGGGTACGGGCCACTTCTAATTTTTTCAAGGTGCTGCGGTCTCCCCCTTCCCAGTGTTAGTGGCGCACACAAGAGTGGAGGAGAGGTCGACGGGTCTGTACCCTCTCTCATAGTCCTTGATTTTTTTCCCGGTTCATTATAATCCCATGTATATAGTACGTAAAATGTAATTAAGTATTTGTAATTAGTATATTTTTATTAATTAATGTTAATTATTTATTTATTAATTTATTTTTTCCGGTTTTTTGTTCCCCACAATCAACAAAATCAAAAAAAAAATAATAAATGTTTGGTTACGTATTGGGATATGATACGAGATTAGTAGACCTTCGACTCTCGACCCTCCCACCCCCCGAAAAGTTCTTGCGGGCGTCACCGCCCAATGTCGTAGGTGTGATGAGGTAAGAAAAAGTTATTATTATAACTTAATATAATAAATACGGAATATGTATTTACCTACAGAATGAAAATGGAAAAAAGAACATCAATACTTTTAAAACCCCGTTTAAAGTAAAACGTAAGGTACAAACTTAGTAATAATAGCCACAAATATAATTATATCAAATGATGAATTTATTATGAAACAATTTAAAATACATTAAAAAAATAAAACATTTTTATTTAAAGTTATTTTTCGTTGTTATAGTCAGTAGAAGATTTCTAGTCTGCGTACTGTCAGCCGATCTTGAATTTTTCGCATATAATTACAAACTGCTAAAATCTTCAAGCGGTAACCCCCCCTTAAAAAAAATGTCTTGGCGGTTCACTGGTCGATCGCGATCGACATAATGCCCACCCCGGCTTTAGAGCTAGTGAAGGATCTCAGCCTGCTCTACCATTAGGTATCAATGAGGTAGAACTAGCAAATAATTTATTATTAAGTTCAATGGAGAAGGGCTCTAGAAGCATTTCAAGGGAAACAGAAATGGACTATGTTTACATTCAAAACAATCGCCACTTCATCGAATCGATTTTTAAATTATTTGAATCTCAACACTCGATTAAGTCGTGACAAAATCTTAGAAAATGTCCAAATACAGTTGATATATCAACATTAATATTTAGGAGAAGTTCTGATTGTAATGTGGATTAGCGTGTCTTTTTTTGTTGGTAATTAGAAAATAAGCAAAAATATTTTTATGAAAATAATAATGGTTTTTTAGGCCCAGTGGCCGAGTGGTAGTGTATTGGGATTCCGCACCACAGGTCCGGGGTTCTATCCTCGGGGTGGGCAACGTCGACTTAGCCATCATCCTCTCAGTGGGTCGATAAATGAGTGTCAAGCTTGCCTGGGGACTAAACACTGGGGGTTTCGCTTCAGACTGACCATCTGATCGGGACATCTGCTCATGCACGTCAACGCCCTATGGTCACGTATACTGAGATGGGCACGGTAGGCCTTACCCCTCATGGACTGTTGCGCCACTGAGTTTAGTTTAGTTTAGTGACAATGTTGTTTATTACAAAATTTGTATTAAGGTAATAGGTCTTTGTAGATTTCACATTATCATAAATATTACACCAAAATGTACAAAAAACCCCAATTAATAAATTGGGTAATTTATCTATTGAGTTATTATGAAACCAACAGTTTTCTCAAATGTATTGTTTAATTTTTTGAAATATCGATCGGTTTTCTACATGAAAAACTTTAAGCTTAGATGGAGTTTTGTAAAGTATGCATTAATAAGATTAAAGTTGTATTTAATTTCGATTCATTGAACTGCTCACACACATTGCTTTGTCTTTAAACAATGAGCGCATTGATAAGCCCCAAGATCACCTTAAATGACAGTGTTGATTACTTCAAAGATCAACATTGTTGACTCGTGATTTCATTTTAATGTTTGAACGCATGCTCCTCTCATTTTGATGCTTCAACGCATTTGGCTCCCAGCCATGTCTAGTCTTTTTAATCCACATTTCTGTTTCTTTCTCTCCAATCGCTGTCCTCACCTTCCATAATTCGTTAGAGTTGACTGAAAGGTCATTTACTTTTGGGGAAATTGAAAGGAAATCAAATAAAATTAGTTCCTTCTCCTCATAGATTCATTTTGATACATAAATATGTTTACATTTCAAATTTGTGGCGGGACTTTATCTAGGTACTCGAAGGATATCGATTCCAGATGCGTTACCTTTTGAAGGAAATTGTGTAAATGTGAAGTTAAGTTTGAATTCAATGAGGAAAAAGGCATTTTAAAGCCCAATTTTCAAACATCAGTTTTTGTACTTGGATAAAGTTATGGTTTGTATTCAGTTACGTTCTAATAATGCGAGCAATAATTCACATTAAGATAGCTAATACAATTTCATTACGTGTTTTTCAATGTGTCAATGTTTATGTTACATGTGAATCGTATATTTGGCTCACTTCAAGTTGCAAATGTGAAAGTACCTTAAAATTAGTAATTGATTACAGCGTAATTGAACTCAAATTTCCAGTTTTTATCACCATTTAAATCTGAATTCTGTTCAATAGGAGGTAAAATATTTAATTTTCGTGGAGATAAAATATATAATGAATAAATAATATTAAGCTAAATTAAAAAGATTTTTCCAAGGAATGGGAAACTTAGCAACATATTGTAATTTAGAGATTTATTTTATTACTTTTTGCAGTTTTTTTCTTGTTAAAATTACGCATTTATTTACCAATTTGGTTATTAGTAAGAATTGTATTCTAAAAGTGTTCATCGGGGGATTTTCTATAAAAGTTTAATTTCTTATTAATATTACTTTATGCCCAGAAGGGAAAAGGAGGAATCTGCTTTATGAAATCACTTACCAAGTGCTATTGGAAAAGATGGTCAGTTTCCTCTACGAACTGTATTTTCGAAAGAAGGGTAGCAGAAAATAATATTTCATAACATAAAATAATATATTTGAAGCGTATGGGTACTTTTCCGTTTTGCTGGCGATAAAGTCTTCAAAAATTATACAACCGACGCCAAACGGAATATTCCCATTGGTAGCCTACCATCACATTTCCAAAACGAGTCGCGGTCTTTTCTTATCAATAACGTCTTTTTCATAAGTTATCAAAAATAGATGAAAAACAAATGAGAACTAACATTTATTAACATTTTTTTATGTGTATATTGCATGTTGTCGCCAATAAAGCCTGCTTGGCGAGATTTGCGCCGGCGAAACGGAAAAGCACTCACATATGATTTTCGTTCGACTATTGCTTTGTCAATGCAACTAATCTAACACTGAAATAGTTAAAAGGGTATTTTTAATTGTTAAACAGGCGAAGAAAAAGATACATAGATATGCAAAATAATATATATATATATATATATATATATATATATATATATATATATAAAAGCGAGATTCGTTAAATTCTAAAACATAATACAGTTTCACGCCATACTTCTTCTTTCGAGCCTTTCTCTCTCTGCATCTCTACTCATTTCAACCCCATTGAACTTTATTGCTAGTGCCACATATGACGACGGTGTATTAAAAGCAGCTGCACACAGGGCCTTCCCCTTCTCTTTGAGATCTTGGATTCCCTCCAGGTGTGTGAACTTCATCGATATACTGTTCTGCATGAAGGTTCTAAAAACATCTGCTGCAGCAAAACTGAGATTCAACTGAGCTGCTGACGCTGAGGTGTTGGAAGTGTGCCTGAGCGTAGAACAGTTGTTGTGCCTGTGGATGAAGGGTAACTAAATAACGCCAGACAAGTTGTCGTCTCGCATCTTTTTTTTCTTCTTACGACTACACCTACAAATGGAAAGGTACACAGAGATAAATCAATCTACACTTTAAAGTACGACAAGTGTGTAAGTTTTGTTTTTGAAAAAGACAGTATATATATATATATATAGTTTAAGTTGGTTTAAAAACTTATCTACTTGGTTGATTTTGGTTTCCTTAAAATGTTAACAATACAAAATTCAAATTGGAAAAAAACACTCTTTTTAAAATAAAATTTAGTCTAGTATTATTATAATACTTACATGTTAACCAATATATTTCAATATATTATTCAGTCCCCTTGAGAAAATTCAATTTTAAAACTCATTACATGTAAATACACATATTTCCGAAAATTTTAAACAGTTTTTTAAGAAACTGTATCAGACTTTGTAGAGTGATTACATAAAGTTTTAACTTACGTGGGGAGTTATATTAAATATGTTATAGGAAGGTTCTCAACAACACAATGGAAATATGAGAAAAATTTAAATTTTAATCATTAAAGAATTTCATACCCAAGTAACAAATTTTATAATATTCAGGGAAGAAAATGTGATTCAAAGTTGTCAAAATTTTTCCAAGAACACCTTTTTTATTCTTACAATCATTCAAATGATCAAAAGATCTTTAAATGAATGCTAATACCTCGAAAATATACAAGAATTAAATATATATTAAGTTTAACCCGCATCGATTATGCATTACAATTCCTTTTCCTCTCTTCAATTCCTTTCTGCAAAAAGCACATTTAGAAGAATCAAAAAAGGTGCCAACTTATAAGCAAAAAAGCTTTAGCACAACAAACAATTATATATACAGTCGAACCTCTATATAACGAACCTCTATATTGCGAATTTTTCTATGTAGCGAACTTTTTCCTGGAACCTTGAACATTTCACGATTTTCTTAATAAAATAACCTCCCATTAGCGAAGTTCATTTTCTATATAATGAACGCTTTCGTTTGTGATTCAGTTTTTGTTCTCCCTTTTTTTAAAGTATTTCTGAAAAAATTTCATGTTATTCTCTCTTTAACACATTTTATGGTGTTCATAAATCTTGAACTGGTTTCTTAGATCCTAACTCGCTGAGAGCAATAGAGTTCTGAACGTTTCATTCAAGAAGTGCAACCTTTAACCCCCATTGCCCAGTTCACTAGAAACATCTTTGATATCCTCTTTCACCCTCAGTGGAGTTATTCCGTGTTCTAATTATAAAATAGTGTATGTTTAATATTACTTGCATGCTTTAAATTGTAAAATGTCCTTAAAATTTATTAGTTTTTGTATATTTTTTTTCTAAATGTTGAAAGCACAGTGTGTTCCTCGATATTCTTTTTCTTGTTTCCCTTGCAGTTTTTATAACTTTCTTTCTTTTTTGATGAGTAAGATATATAAAATAAATAGATATTAATTTAAAAAAAGGTGTGAGAATATTACTTTTTTTTAAATATATAGTGTTCATGAATTTCAAATTTGTTTAATGTGTTTTATAAAGTATATTGAAAGATGAACTTCTATAAAGCGAATTTTCCATACAACGAACTTTTTTTCGGGATTTAGTGACTTCGTTATATAGAGGTCTAACTGTATATATACCAAACTGTTTTATAACATGGTCTGTACTGTTTTGGAGATTTTCTCAAGCACTAAACACCAGAATAAGACCGCTAGGATTGTCTCCCCCCAGAGCACAATTGGTATCAGTGTTATCATCCTGGAGGCTCTCTGGCTCACGGTTTTAATTGACAGGAATAAACTATTCTAGCCCGCTTTCGAAATGGTCACCTTAAAACAATGAAATTTTCTGAAGAATCCAAGAGCTTTGAAATGTGTACCAACTGTTCTGAGCCGGCCACGCCTGCTCACATGTTCGAATGCCTAAGGCTCACCAAGCAGGATTTAGCTGACGATCCCTTGCTGGTGTTGGATTTTTTGAGAGTGTGCGAAGTCATGGACCTGGTCTTGCACTGCTGGCCAATGCAACAACAGTGGCAGTGCAACAACAACAGCAACATAACACGGTCTTTTCTTACACGATTTTTCAATAACACAGTGGACGAATTTGACACATTTTTTGTTCTAGAAAAAAGTTACAAGCTATTTTTGAGTAGGAAAATACTTTAATTCTTAATATCTATTAATTAAACATAAAATTTGCATTTGTGCAACACTAAATAATTTTGCTTACGAGAAGTTTTTTGCGTACAAAAAAGTATTTCAATGATTCTAAAACAACATTTTCAAAAATATGTCTAAGCTCACATTGTATTTTATTATGTTATGACCTGATGAAAAACAAAACAATAAATTTAAACACAATTTTTTTTGAATTTACCTAATATGAAAATTTCAATATTTGATATTGAGTATTTGTGGACAACATGAATTTATGAGTACGTCTGCGTTTGGAGACTACTCACAAACAACTTTTATAAAACAGAGACTCATATAGAGGCTAGATTCAAAATATTTCAAAATTCCTTTTTAGTGTAGAAAGGATTTTTTTACCGCTTTATTTTACAAGTAGAGGATATAGTAAATAACATCTTAATTGATTTTGGTTCAATGAGTTTTTACGCTCTCAGTTGAGAAAATTACTTCTTTCAAGACGTTCATGTTTAGTGACTAATTAATAAAAAAAGGTTCCTATTATTTATGAAAAATATTTTTCAGAGAAAGTACTTGTGCAAAAAATTATTTTGCTTGAACATTTTACTAAATTTGATTACAATCACAATTTGTAACCATTTGGATTGATTTTTTATTTAATTCATTTTTTATTTGATTTGTAATGTGTGAAGCTGCTCCTCCGAAATATAAAATAAAAGGTGCCAGTAAAATTTTTTATTTTTACATCTTATTATTAGTTAACATGATATATGGATTAATTGCATCAATTTTAATACGTTTATGATATAAGTTCTCTTACATGAAAGTTTAAGAAATAATTCCCACACATACACAAATGAAACTTAGACAACCACCTAAAAATATACACAAATACAAGTATATACAAAAAATGCTTACAAATCTTGCAAAATGAATTGGTTCTTGCATAAACAAAGTTTCAACTATAAAATCTCTGATAATTTTTAAGTTTTATTTATAAAGACATAGAATTCCTATGGTAGTACTAGCTAAAATTTGTCAGAGTATTGATAGTATTTTGGTGAAGAAATGATACACTGAAAACTGTGCGAGAAGAGTTTCTTTCGATTATGAGCTTTTAAAATTTGCTTGTATTTTGACGCACGCACATATTATAACTGTTCAAACATATGATTATATTTTTTATAGCGTAAGTAGGGAACATTGGGGCGTATTGGATATGGTTATTGACTCGCGGCCGCGTGTCATTAGTTCTAGCCTATTGCCACTGAGTGAGTGAGTGAATATTAACGTTGCACTGTTCAGCTACACGAGGGATTTGGCGACGGACCTCGTAATTCAAGTGACGAGGACGACACCTGAACTGGCACCCCCTCTCTTAACTATTAAACACAACACCAACGGGAGGACGTTTGAGCTCTCGACAGATTTAACGTGCATCGCTGCCTACATGGCGGGTCTTAAGTAATACCGGGCTCGAACTCGTGATACGCCAGCCACGATTCGATTCCTTGACCACTGGGCTACCACGACCACCTAGTGCCAATGAAGGTCTGCCTTGTAGGAGGGCTTATGCACATTAAATTTGTCAAGACTAATGTTCTCCCGGTGGCGAGGTGCGGAAGTTCGGAGAGAGGGATTCCAGCCCAGGTGTCGTCCTCGTTGCTTGGTCCAAAATTACAAGATCAACCACCAATAGCTCTTGTGCGACATTATAGTGCGACATTAATATGCACTCTCTCTCACAGTGAATATTTAGGTTATCTCTCTAATACATCTTAAAAATAATTACCGCTATGCAATTATTTAATACCACCGTGTAATTCCACTGAAGCCTAGTGGCTGAGTGGTTAGTGCACCACGCTCCACGCCACAGGTCCAAGGTTGAAATCCCAGACTGGGCAAGGTTGACTCAGTTTTTCATCCCTTCAGTGAATTGATAAATGAGTACCACGCTTGTTTGGGAACTTAACGCAGGGTTTTTTGCGTCAGACTGACCACCTGACCAGAATATCTGCTCATGCACCTCAGAGCCCAAGGTCGATTAAACTGAGTTTGGCACAATAGGCCTTGACCCACATGAGCTATCGCGCCACTGAGTTAAGTTTTGTAATTCCATTGTACATATATTATATTCATACACAATTTGTTGACGAATACCTAAATCTTTCTAATCATTTAGGTAGCTTCTGATAAATCATTATTCTAATGTGCTTTCTCCTTTCCAATAATTCTCATTTATCTAAAATATTCATTTTATTAAAAAAAAGTTCGTAAATTCCAACCAAAGTTTGATATTCTCTTTTACTAGAAATGATTGAATTTAAAGCAATCACTTATAAATTGGAAGTCTTTTCATATCCAATGAGATCTAAATATGTGTTGCGAAATAGTCTACTACAGTAAAAGATTTTCTATGTCTGGAAAATAGAGACGTTGTCTGAAATGATTCTAAGGCGGCGAAGAAGGACCTTGATTATTCGGTCCTATATTATTTATAGAGATTCTTAAATCTAAATTAACGGTGCTAAGAAATTATTCATGTACGAGAAGTCTAGGAAACTTCTTAAGACTAATAATTTATTGAGAGACCGTAGCTATTTTTCAAGTTAGAGAGTTTGAGGGAAAATGATAACATTTCATAAAGATAAACTTTTAGAGATGAAAAACTTCTGTTATAAAGGAATTATTTTTCTTCTATTCACTGTCAAATATTGTAAAGCTTGATTAACATGCAATTAAAATTAAACAGTAAAAATATAATTAAAATTTAACTAAAAATGAATTGTATTAGTCCTGAAAAATATATTTATAAAATGTACATGCACTTAAAATTAACTAAATGCTTAAAAATCGTTTTCTTTTGAACAAGCACACGGAAAGAGGAGTTGTTATTACCAAATTCAAGGGGTGAAACACACACACAAAAAGAGACTATGTGTGTAGCTTGAAAAAAGAGTGGAGTTAGCAACAACTGTTTTGGTAAATTCATTCCACGCACCTCCTCTATCCATGTGGTCAGTTTTGCCTTAATCTATCGCGCCAGTTGGGAGTACTGCTTCATTGAGTGAACATGTGCAACTGCATTCTGCCTGGAAAAATGACGAATCCCCATCAAGTTTCTTGTAAAGAAATCAGCCTCGAAAACATTTCAAATACTTACCGAGGTTTATGGAGATGAAACTTAGTCTAGTGCACATGTGTTTGAATGGTATAAGAGGTTTTCAGAGGGAAGAGTCAGTGTGGGAAATGATGAACCTGCTGGACGCTCAATGTCAGCGATTACAGACCAAAACATAAACACAATTTATGATATAAGTGAGTTCCCACTCACATCAGTGGTCAGGCCGTTAATCAACCTAATACATAGAAATACTAAAAAAGACTTCGTGATAAAATTAGGAACGAAAAAAAAGTCCAGAACTGGGGAGTGATGAATGGCTGTTGCACCAAGACAATACATCCACTCACATGGCCCTATCTGTCAAGAGCAGTTTCAGACGAGCAAAAATGTTACTGTGATCGCGTATCCTCTTTATTCACTTGATTTGGCCCCATGCGACTATTTTATTTCGTACATTTAAATCTTGCTGAAAGGAAAAACATTTTGCCTCAGTTGAAGAGGTTTAGGCAAAAACGGAAAATCTCCTAAAGAGACTTCCAAAAACCTCGTTTTAGAACTGTTACTAGCAATGACAGCAGCGAATGCAAAAGTGTGTGAATGCAAAAGGGAAATACTTTGAAGGTTATACTTTCACGCAGAACTGATTCTGTAAATACAATGATTTATTGAACCAGTCTCATTTTTTTTGCGTCACACCTCGAATTTACAATGAGTATCTTATATTTATCAAACCATAAATGATTACTAATACTATCTTGCTTATTTAATCCGAGTACCCTCAGAATTTCATTTCAACTCTTAACTGGTTAGTTAAATGATAGATTGGAATAACAGGAATATATGCAACAAAGTTTATTCAGTTTATGTGATAAGAGTAAAATAATTTTGGTAACACACAAATCATTGAAAATTTTAATTAATATATACAAATGTAGATTACATAAACATTTCAGGACATTAAATTGATATTACTTAATTGAAATACATTGATTAACCTTAGAAAAGTATTTATATTTGTAATTAATAAAACACGTATTTCAAACCATATTTTATCGGATAACTCGTTTGGGAAATATATTATTGAAGAAAGATTAGTACACACACAACAAACGATTAATAAATATTCTGCATCATCTAATTTCCGTTTGTGTAAACATCTTTTACAGCATAAAATACTAGAAAATGATTAGTTAGTTTAATCCATATACTAATAATTGCATGACCCTTGTTAATTTCGTATTTAGCATAATCACTTAGAATTTAAAATTAAATAATTGTTACCAAAAATCAAAAACAACTTTTATTGTGAGTGCTCAGGCAAAATTTAATAGAAATGAAATGTGTTATGAATTTCTTGCAGTAATCGTGATAACTTTGATTCAAATTTTTTTTATTAAAGTCACATTTTTAAGCTCTTTAATGACGATAGTTTAGTTTAAAAGCATATTATTTTTAGAAAGCCTTGATTAAAATTAGTTTTCTGGTCCACTCCAATCCTCTATTTAACGAAGTTGCTGATTCTCGAAAAAAAGTTCGATATGAGGAAAATTCGTTAAATAGAGGTTCATATTTTAATGTACTTTACAAACACATAAAATAAATTTTAAATTCACAAACTCTATATTTAATTAAATAAGTAATTGTTCACACTTTTTTTGTAAATTAATATTTATTTATTTCATAAGCCTTACCCATTAAAAAGAAATCTACAAAAACAAAAAAAAATATTGTCCAGGAATACACTGTTTTTTTTCCAACTTTAAAAATAGTTTTATATTAAAATTAATGAACTTTAATGATATTTTTCAATTTTAAGTCTACAAGTAATTTTAAACATGCATTATTTTATTACCAGTAATATTAGCATAACCAGTTCTCTACATGCGCTTTCAAATTTAATTACTGATAAAATCTGCTAATTTTATTTGAGTTTTTTATTTGAAAAACTATGCCAATTTTATTCCTCAAGGTAGTTAAACACCTTTTGTAAAATCAGCTCAAGTCCATTGATCACCATAAAATGTATTAAAAGAGAGAATAATGTGAAATATCCAGAAATATTTTTAAAATATGGAGAAAAAAATCGAATAACAAGAGAAAAAGTTCGTTAAATAGAAAATGTACTTCATTGTTTCGAGGTTGTTTTACGAAGAAAACAGTGCAAAGTTCTTGATTCCAGGAAAAAGCTTGTAAAATGAAAAATTCGCTAAATAATGTTCGTAAAATGGAGGTCCGACTGTATAATGCTAAAAAAAGATAGTGTTTATAAAAATGATTTGAATACGCCAATTTTTTAAATTTCTTTTATTATTATTATTTTTTTAAATAAAATAAGAATGGTTTTCTTTCCCACTTTCTTTACTAAACAATTTAATGCAGTTTCACTGATTTTTTTTCTGTGAAATTAAGCATATGTTCCTAAAATTAAGAAAATAAATAGGCAGATGTACATTAGAATAAATTTAAAATAATGAGAAAAAAGTACATTTTAAATACTTTAGTATAAAATAATATATATGAATATATATAGTTGTCGATTTTTAATTATGTAAGTAAAATATATATATTGATAAAGTTCCCAGTAAAAAATGTGATATATTTTGGCTCTAAACTTTAATCTATAATGAAAAAGGTAAAGTTATATTGTTACAAAGAAAAAAAATAATGTTAAAAGTAGAGAAACGGCATTTTTTAAACTACATTTCTCGCATACGAATATTTTAATATTAATAATGCATTTCAATAAATATATAATGCTTTTGTAAATAATAAATATTGAAATAATATTAAAAAGTTTTCTTGAAGTTGAATTGGAATATTTTATTCTATAATTCTTATACTCCTATATTTTTATATGAATTATAATTTATTAGATGTTACGAGTAACGAAATCGTATTTTTATTAACGAGTATTCGAGCAATATTTCTGTTTTTGAAAAGTTCGCATGAGGTAAAATTATAAATTCATTAATATTTTTCAGTATGAACAAATACTTGTTAATTATTTATCTCTATGAATTTCGTGTCTAGAATTCTCACTAACAAGAAAGAAGCAAATTTATAGCCTCGATAATTTTTCAAATTATCGTTTGCTTTTATTGTATTTTAAATGTATTAAAAATTTTAATGTTATATTGTGTGTTCTTTGGTCTGAAAGGATAAATGTCAGGTATTAAACCTTTATAAGTACATTTTGTGAAAATTAAATTGAGTCATTAAGTTAACAGTGCCTTTTTCTTTATCACATTTATTTTGAATTTAAAAACTCGCGATCCAATTCAATGTAGAGCTGCTAAAATTTTAGAGTTGAAAGCATTTAAAACATTTTCAAAATCGTCTGCGTTAGATATTTGCAAACTATTAACAGATGAATATATTATTTTATTAAATTGTTTAATTTCAGACAATTTACAAATTAAAACTTGCATCAATTTCTCTCTCTCTTAAATTTAAGTTTTTTCCTTAATTAATGTTTAACCATTATTATTTATTAAATTAAGAAAAGTAATTTATTTGAAGGTAAAAAAGGGAAAGACTATGCGTTATTTTATGTGTCTCAACTTTGATACGAAACTTTAAAAAAGACTTAGAGTTAAAGAAATATATTTAAAAAATCTGAATAATTATGGTAAGAGATAATATAATATTTTATACAATGAGTACATAATATAAAAAAGTTAGAGAACAAATAGTTGCAGTAGTTTGTGAAGAAACAAATAAAAATATTTAGAATGCTTTCTTTTCTTTTTAAATATTACCAACAAAAAATATCTAAAATATCAATTTGTAAGTGGAAAATTGAATTTAAAGTTCTCGATTTTTCCTATTCTTTACAGCATATCTTATAAACATTACCTTTTAGATGTAAAAAGAAATAATATTTAAATTTACCTGTAGGAATAACAATATTTTTAAGTAAATAATCTGTTTAATTTCGACCAAGTTGGAGGAAAGAACACGTATAATTAAGGAAGAAATTGCTTTATTTGTATTCATTTCTGTAAATTTAATTTTTTGAATTAAAAAAATATTTATTTAAGGCTATTTATATGTAAGATTTATACACCCAAAGTCAAATTTGTTAGACAATTTCATTTTCGTCATTTCTATTTTCTAAAACATCATATATTGTTCATTTACATAATATAAGGTAATTATGATATTATAAGGACATATATCTGAACCTAATAATTTGAAAATTTTATGAAATCTACGGTATCAAGCAGTTTAATAGGGTCTATTTATAAGGAATTCTTTTTTTTTCTTTCCAAGTTATTAAAATTGTATAAAGGTAAACAATTATTTAAAACAACTTAACATCTTAAAAGCATTCTTAACTTAATAATACTTTTATTCGTAATTTTTGAATTAATTGCAAAATTTGTTTCGTTTCAATCAAGTTATTTTACGAATTAATTGATTCTTTAAAAGTAATAAATGTTGAGTTTCATGACATAAAAATCAACTCACAAAACAATTCCAATAAATATATGAAATTATTTAACGCACCAATTCAAAATAATTCTAAAAAGTATTTTATGATAATCAAGAATTATTTAATCATCCTAGTGGGAATACAGCCTTTCAAATTATATGCTTAAAACTATTCGAGATCAGAAATTAATTGAACGCAAAAGGTTATAAGCATGAAATTTCATTTACTCAAATCACCTCCGTTATTTACTAAATAATTGAACCTAAAATCTTTCCTCTCCTCAACCCTCAGAGGAGAAAATTGGCTGCGTAGAACTTCCCTCCCAGCCATACGGCTCAACAAACTTAGTCCATAGTTTTCTGCTGCACTTGGCAGCGAGCCTCAAACTGGTGCACAGCAACAGCGCCATCTGGCGCTCCCGTGAAGCACCACCAGCTCTCATTTCCCTCCATCTTACCCAGGAATAACGCTGGCCGTGCAGAACACAGCATCGGAATGCTTCTACTCCTGCAAAATATATTGATGTCCCCGACCATCCCAATGTCCAGATGCGGTCTCCTCTTGCAGAACTGCAATTAAAAACCACCGAAAAAACCACCAAACGATTTGCTGTGTTTTTAGCTTAAAAAATAAATAAGCGACTTAAAAAAATAGAAAGAGGCCTTCCTGATTCCTGCGTGCAATCTCCCATCCCCCCATCGGTTGTCATGGTTACCAACTGACATCACCGAGATGCCGGAGATGGCAAGGGATGGCCGTCGTCTTAGCATCCCTCCGAACAGCGATCGGAATTCCACGAGCTGCTCTTGAGTTTCTGGAAGAGAAGATTCCCGCTCGTTTTGCCGGACATCATGGGTCCGGGCGGGATACTCTCGCTGGGGATCTTCCTGGTGGTGACCGGATATGTCTCCGGGTTCGACTGTGAGTTCCCGGACAAGGAGTGTGGATGGAACTGGTCGGAAGCTTGGACTTTGCTTTCCGCCGCAAACATCTCAGCTTTGGGTCCGACGGCGCCTCAGGCGGATTCCGAAAATAATGTCAAAGGTCAGTGGCATTCATCAACTTTGAACTTGTGGGGTTGATTTCAACCCCCTATATTTATTTCTGAAATTATTAGTAGAAATTAGCATTGAAAATATTTAAATGTCAATTGTTTCTTTTTACTTTAAGTTAAAAAGTGAAATTTATCTAAATGCAATCATGTATTTAAATATTATCGTTCTGAAGAATTATAATGACTAATTTTCTCTTAAAAATTGATCTGCATATTGGATAAGATGACTAAATAATTTTTAGCATAAGTATGAATCTTTTTTCTTATAGTATTATATAAATTTCTTTCACAGGTGCAAAACCTTGTTTTTTAGAAGTATCTTATATTTGATTCCATTTTTTTACCATTGAAGTAGATAATGGCATGTTTAAAAATTCTTTTTTTGTCTTTATGATTGATATTTTTACAGTTACTGCTACGTCACGCGTCTCTCGTGTGTTAAAAAATTTATTATATTATCTTTTTCCTTTAAACGTATATAGATAATAATTTTCAACACAATGGTTTCTTTTCAATTACCTTTCATAAATTTTAGATATATTTGTTAGTATATTTTGAGATTTTAATACGAGAGAGAATTCTTTTCTAAAATTAGCTTTTTAAAACTCTGAGTTCAAAGTCATCAACAAAATTTAAATGTGCAGCAACATTTATTTCAGTGAATAATCAAAAGTGTAACTGAGAAAGTTTTGAAATGGTTTAATACTTTTGAAAATTTACAAAGTTTTGTAAAAATACTAATGGTAGTATAATCAATACTGATATTAATTAAAAAAGTTATATAATAAAGCTATATTTTCATGCATTAGTCATTTGGAATTTTATGTGATAATCTTTTTACAGGATTAATCTTAAAATTTATAATAATTATTTCAGAATACTATATAATTCTCTCTCTCTCTCTCACAAATTAAAAATTCTCACACTATAAAAACTCTCAGCTTTAATAGCTCTTTCGTGTTGAATACTTTAAAGCAATTTTATCAACCTATTGCATGTTTACTCAAATTCACGGAAATACGCCTGTTCAAGTAAAGAAAAAAATGTCAATGCTGTGATTAAATGTAGTGTTCTGTTAAAATTAAATTTGAGAGAAGATTTTGCAAAAAATTACTTATTTTTTGTAATATATATTCTTTTGTAATGAATATGAGCAAATGTCATTAAGTTTTATTTTTAGCAATCATGTTACAAATATAGTATTTTAAGTTGTATAAAATATTGAACTTCTATTTTAGATATATTTAAATGTTCATATATACTTTTGTTTCATTTTTTAAATTAACATATTGAGGATTTGCTTTTAAAAAGCTAAAGTGACAGGATATCATTCTATTAGAAAGAAGTCAAAAACATGTTTTTGTATTTTCATTAAATCGCATGATTGAAAAAGAAAAAACATCAAATTATTCCAAGTTAAAAACAAATCTAAGCATATGATATATTAAAATAGCTTAAGATATGTCTTTTTTTTAAGTCACATTTATCTTTGTACTGTTTTCAGCTAAATTGTTTCATTAATATTAGGAGTTTTTCCAAGTACTTCTTGTTAATGAAAATCTTGTATCGATGTTGAATTAAATTTTCAGCGCCTTCGGTTATCTTTCCACATACACGTAAGGTTTTGCAATTGCAATTTAATTTCAAAATTGCAAAATAACCTAGAAATATATACATTGATAAATTATAAATTTGTTTTTTGATCTCTCAATCTTTTAGGTTATAAATTTTGCATGAAAATTTTTAATAATTTAATTATTTAATAATTTTACAACATTTCTTATCAAAGCGAGAAGGATTTGATTTTCAAAATACATTAGAAAAGACTTGCAATTTTTAAACTAATGTTTCTTTAGAGTATTAATACATATTTCATAATGTTGAACTGCCGTTAATATCTTCTTTAGTAACAATATCGGTTTTTACCATGTTTTCTAAATTTTATGTCACTAAATAATTTTCTTCAATTTTAATTGAAATTTCCTCATTACTATTAATATTTTAAATTGAGTTTTAATTTATTGATAATATTGATTTATAAATAGAGTAATTACTTAATCATTAATAATGTTAAACAGGCATATCTGAGATAATCTGTGTTTTGTTTCCTTCTTTCTGTGATTAAAAATGAGTAAACTTTTTACTCTTAGAACTCTTAAAACATTGCTGATTGCTCAAAGTAACAATTTCTTAAGCATACTACCTTATAGCTCATCAAAAGTTTGCATATAATAAATGATTATGGTTGGAATTTACTTAATTAATTCTAATTAGGATCAATAATCAGTGAAATTTCAGCGATAACTTCTTAAACTTTTATGTAAAAATGTCATTAATATATATGTGAAATACTTCGAAGAAGTTTTGTATTTTGTTAATTTAGATGTTTATGGTGTAGTCGTGTCAAAATGAATGAAAAAACCTTGATGGTTGATGCATCAAAAATTTTATGTAGAACATATTAACAAACACATAACGTATAACACGTACACAAAACTACTACATATAAGACACACACGAACAGATTACACGGCGTTCACCAACAAGCAGCTTAAATCTTCTAGAGCATTCTAGTCTTTATACAAAAAAATGAAAATGATATATATATATATATATATATATATATATATATATATATATATAAGAAATAACCTATACAAATAGTAAACTTAAACTCCTAATAAGAACAGTAAGAAATGTTAGCCACAGTAGTGCAATAGCAAACTCTTGGTTTTAGGAATAAAGAACGCAGGTTTAAACATGTTTTTTGGCCAGCCAACTTTCATCTGTAATTTGTCTATACTACTGTGCCAAAGGGATGGCAGAAATATTATAAATATATAATTATTACAAAAGAAATATACTTATGCTAATTTAATAAAATATACCCGGAAAATTTAATAAACTGCTTTCTAATATAGAGTTAAAAATCTTTGTATAAAACATTGCTAAGATAATAAAACTTACCGAGTCAACGCAACACCTCTAGTTAATATTTCCCACCAATACAAAAGGAAGTGAGAGTAGTACTGTATATATATATATATATATATATATATATATATATATATATATATACTCTTTTTTATAATATTACCAATTTGTTATGTATTCAATAATAAACATTCAAGTGTATCGTTTTATTCTATATATTTTGCCTCTGATATTGTTGTAGATTGTTCATAATTTTTTTTATCGTTTTGATTTTTAAAAGAATAAAAGTTTTTAAGAAAGAGATTCAATAAACTCAACAGGAATTTTGCCCATAAAAAACATTAAAAAATATGTTATTAACAGAAAATTAAATGTATTAGTTTCACCAGCAGGTTTGCTTATGATCCGATATCTAAAAGCAGGAAGATGGAAATCCAACTCCTTAATATTCAATATCATTTTTAAAAAAATGTCGCCTATAATGTAAAAAAAAAGTCTTTAATAGGAATGAAATTCCGCCTTTTAAAACTCACTTCATTACAAATTGACATATTTCAAGACCTCAGATACAGCTAATGACCTCAGAAAACTTCATTTATGTTACGAATTAATTTTAATACACTACTAGCAATGCTTATAGATATAATGTATCAATTATTATTTATTTTTAAGAAAAATCTTCAATAAAAATATATAATATTAAACCTTTAATGAAAATTATTTTATAGATTTATTTTTATTTTACAATATTTTTTTATTTTCCAATTTGATTAATTCTTTTACTCACACAAAATTTGTAATAATAATAATAATGACAACAATAATAATTATAAATGTTTCAGGAATTGTATGTCTTATGCAATTTACATAATTAAAAACTATGCATTCACCTGAAATCATTTTAAAATGTTTATTCGAGTCCATATTTTAAAAGAGCTGTACAATTTTGTTTCCATGATTTATATTTACAGTGGAAATCGCGCAAACATGAAACTGAAGGGACTGAAATATATTTTTTCGTGTAAAAAAATTTAGCGTTAAAAAAATAAACCGTATATTCAACAAAGTTAAGTTTATTAGGGAGTACATTTTTTTTATTTACATAGATGTGTATATATGCATAAATATATACACATGCATAGATGTGTATATATGCATATATGCATAGATTTAATAAAAATCAATGAAACAAAAACATTCACAAGAACTCAATGAAATTTAATTAAAAAACATTTATTGAATTTTTGAAAAATAATTTGATATTTTTCTTCCGATTGTGTGTGTGTGTTTTTTAGCAACAAATTATCATCAAACTGTTCGATGTCATTAATTTTGTTATTTTTTTGCTATTTGAATATGCATCTAAATAAATGCGCATACTTTTCATTATGTTAGTCATTTCGAATCAGGTGGGAACAGGAGTTGCATTATTCATTTTATTTTCATCACCAGAATCTGCTTTAATGATATTTTTTGAGCTTTGGACAAACTCCAAAATGTCTTTGTCTGCCATAATTGAGGCTGTACACACATTGGGGTCATTTACTGCAACGAATTCTTCCGACGATACAATAAGACAGTCAATTTCGACTGCTGTTTCCTGTATTTTGTTCATTCTCAGAAGGAGAAGCTTTTCTTGCGAAGCGATTTTCGTTTCATGTTAAGAAAAAATATGCATGGAAATACATAGTAGTTTATCAGGACCACAGTATTATTTCGTGTTAGCCGATATTTTGTCTTAAGCGTTTTCGCCTTAAACGTATTTCACCATACGTAAAATGTTTAATATATTCCTAAAAATAGATTATGAAAACATTTGGATGCTAACGATTTAAAAGGATAATTTATAACTGATGATTTAAATTTTGGTTATAAAAAGGAAACGGATGCTGCACTATCTATAATCATGCGGAGTGAAGACTGCTTTCTTTAAAAGTGGGATTTCACCAGTTTTAGTTGCTAGTCATCATTCCCTGTTTGGTTTGTATCCTGAACTAAGTCCTATGGAATAAAATAGAATGATCATAAGTATCTGTATAAGTATGAAGTTTGGTAAAAACCATTGTAATAATAATCCAGGAAATTCAAATCAATATTAACCTCATGTTTCTATTAAAAACCAACCTGACAATTTTGGATTGTAATACTTAAGGGGACACAATAAGATTCAGTTCGCAAAAAAGTCAAATCTAATTTTTTTAGTCTAAATTATTTTTTTATGCTTTTCTACAAACTCACAAAATTTGAAAGCTCTGAATTTAAAATCGCAAAGTTATGATAACTTTTACATTCGTTTTTATTCAAATTCCAATGGTAAATAAAAACTTGAGACTGACTAATCTCAGAAAGATAAAAATAACTAGTTTGTCTTCATTTCAAATGCTAAAGCTTTATTTCTATTGTGCTTAACACTTGGAAATTTATTTCAATTGTTGCTAATAGTACATGGAACAAAAGTTGGTATGTATTTTTCAATCAACGCAATACTTATTTTTTAAAAATAATTGAAGTTAGAGTTTACACATTTTTTAAGCAATTTTCAATAAGCATTCATAAAAAGAAGTATTGTACGAATACAAATCATGTTATCGCAAAACCCATACCAATTTTTGCTATACATATTTTAATCTACTTGTAAATCAACCTTCATATATGCACCTCAATTTTTGTAGGAGGAGAGACTAGCACTTTAAAATCGCTTCATAAGTTTCTTTTTCCCTTAAAAAATTAAACAGCAAGCTTTTTATGAAATTTTGAGCACAAGATCTGTTTCACCTCATATACATACACGCAGGAGGCAACGAAAAATTATGAAAATAATTAAATTTTAAAAAATGTGCAAATTGTACCATATCCCCTTAAACACCAAAATAAAACATAGAAACAATAGTTTCAAATCTGGTTAGAGGCTCAAAATCAGGATTTTCATTGATAATTTTCTTACGACTTTTAAGGGGACACGGTAGGATTCAATTGACAAAAATCGGTCATAAAATCAAATTTCATTTTTTATCGTTAATTATTCTTTATATACTTTTCTATATCCTCACAAAATTTGAAAGCTGTAAACTTAAAAAACGCAGAATTATGATAGCTTTTACGTTCGTTTTCATTAATATCCCTATGGCAAATTAAAACTTTAAACTGACTTATCTCAGAAAGATAAAGTAACTATAGTTTGTCTTCATTTAAAATACTAAGGCTTTTTTTCTATTGTGACTAATGCTTTCAATTTTTCCTACTTATTGCTAATAGTACATGTAACAAAAGTTGGTATGATTTTTGAATCAAAGCAATACCTATTTTTAAAAAAGTAATTGAACTCAGAATTTATACATTTTTAAGGTATTTTCAATAAGCATTCATAAAAAGAAGTATTTTACAAATACCAATCATGTTATCCCAAAACTCATACCAACCTTTTGTTATACATAGTATGACGTACCTGTGAATCAAATTTTATGTGAGTACGTAAATGTTTGTAGGGGAGAAGCAGCATTTTAAAATCACTTCACAAATTTTAAGTTTTTCCGTAAAAAATTAAATGGCTAG